>JAPTHN010000078.1:229006-737783 GCA_026936325.1 Platynereis dumerilii
CTCTTGTCAACAATATATAAGATCTATTCAAGTGTTTTAAACAATCGACTACTACTATGTCTAGAAAACAGAAGCTTGTATGCAGACGAACAAAATGGCTTTAGACCTAAGCGTTGCTGTTCTGATCATATCTATAGTTTTACAACAGCTGTAAAACATACTGTTCAAAATGGGAATTCTGTATTTGCTTGCTTTATTGACGCAGAAAAGGCTTTTGACAAAATTGACCGAAATTTGTTTATTATACAAATTACTTAAACTTGGCATACGAGGAAAGTTTTATGAGAATGTCAAAGAAATTTACAGCAACTGTAAGAACTGTGTCAGTGTCAATAATAGCCTTACAGACTGGTTTCCCAGCGAGTGTGGTGTCAGGCAGGGCGATACTCTGTCGCCCACTTTATTTGGAATCTTTATTAATGATTTGATAGCGCAGGTCAAACAGCTAGACTGTGGCTTAAAAATTCTAAATAATGAAAAATTAAGCATACTTGTTTATGCTGATGATGTTGTTGTATTGGAACGTCAGAAGTTGAGCTTCAGAAAATGCTAGATGTTGTGGCCAACTGGGGAAGAAAATACAAAATCAAATTTAGTGTCAAAAAGACAAACGTTGTCCACTTCAGAAAGCCACGTGTTGCGAAAAACAAATTATAATTTCTCAATTGGCCAACAGCCTGTCAATGTTGTTGATAACTACAAATACCTTGGTGTTGTTATTAGTGAATTTCTGGACTATAAGGTTATGGCAAGTTGTCTGGCAGATGCTGGAGGTAGAGCCCTTGGCTCAGTTGTCAATAAGTACAAGCACTTGAAAGGCTTAGGCTACTACACTTTTACAAAGCTCTACACATCATGTGTCTGTCCAATTCTGGATTATGCTTCGGAGATTTGGGGACTGCAAAGCTATCCAAAAATTGATTCTGTCCAAAATCGTGCAATACGAGTATACCTTGGCGTCCACAATTTTACTTCAAACTTGGCAATAAACGAGATTGTGGATGGACTCTCAGCAGTGTACGAAGAAAAGTGGCTGCAGTTCGTTTTTGGAACAGAATAATAAGTATGAATAATGATAGGCTGACAAAGAAAATCTTTTTATGGGATAGACTCCAACCAACTGTAGGATGGGCTGCTGAAATTAAAAATGTGCTATATAACATCGATCTACAGCAAGCATACGATAATTGTGAAAAAATTTCAGAAAGAAGTGTTTGGGCACTGCTTCATGAGAAAGAATGTCAAAGATGGCATCTAGATCTCCCCAAGTTTCCGAAGCTGAGGACATACAGATTGTTTTAAAAGTACATACAGTGTGGAGCCCTATGTAGTTAATGTGCTTAGTAGAAAGCGAAGGTCTTTACTGGCCCAACTCAGAATGGGAGTCCTTCCAATTGCAATCGAAACAGGGAGGTGGCGCTCTGTGCCAGCAGAAGAGAGGTTTTGCACTCTTTGTACTGACCAAAAGGTGGAAGATGAGTTCCATTTTATCTTTGAATGCCCAGCCTATCAGATTGAACGGGAAAATTTTTTGGCGGTCGTGTCAGGTTTATGCCAACGTTTCAATGAGAAGTCATTAAATGAAAAATGGAACGTAATTATGTCTAAGCAATGCATCAACCACACTGGTCAGTATCTTGAAAATATTTTTGAGATCAGACAAAAATATGTTTACAACTTGTGAGCAACATCTGGCAGAACCATCTGTAGTCTAAAGCAAATGTCAGTTTATATGTAAAATTAGCAGTTTAAAGAAAATACTCTATTATGGTTCTATTGAAAGTTCAATTAGTAATTTTAAACTAGAAAATAACTCTGCTTGTAAAAAAACAAATTACCCAGTTACATAGATATTTGTAATTCAATTCTTACTGGTATCATTTATTTACTATTGGTATTTCCGTTATTTTTATTATCCATTAATTAATTAATTAATTTAGTTATTATTATTATTATTTATTATTTAAATTCATCTATTTATTTATTTATTTATTTTTTTCTTTCTTTAAATTTTTTATGCACTTAAAACCCTAGCGCCAAACCACATATATATATTGTGATAGGTCACACATAAGCCCGTGTGGGCTGGGAGATCTGTTATTTCATCGAATCCATGTTTTGCTCCATTTATGTATTTATGTATCTCGTGTGACTATAAAAATAAAGTTTAACTAACTAACTAACTAACTAACTAAAGTAGGGGAGACTGGGGCTATTTGAAGAACCAATTTTTCGTCGCGTTCTGCTTAGCTTATGGTGGTAGAAACAGGTACGAAATTTTGGCTACAGTATTCACCTCAATATTCCATGGAACAACTTTACTAAAAAACTGACAAGGTCTCATCATGAGCTGGAAAGTAACACGAGACCAAGTGTTTCAAACAACCCCGGGGCCGGGGTTAGTTGAAACACAAAATGGGTTTATTTGAATCATCGAGAATAAACTTGCAAAAATCCGACTTAATGATCAAACTTTGTTTAATAAACATTTGTAATACAACAACTGACTCTTGTCAACAATATATAAGATCTATTCAAGTGTTTTAAACAATCGACTACTACTATGTCTAGAAAACAGAAGCTTGTATGCAGACGAACAAAATGGCTTTAGACCTAAGCGTTGCTGTTCTGATCATATCTATAGTTTTACAACAGCTGTAAAACATACTGTTCAAAATGGGAATTCTGTATTTGCTTGCTTTATTGACGCAGAAAAGGCTTTTGACAAATTGACCGAAATTTGTTATTATACAAATTACTTAAACTTGGCATACGAGGAAAGTTTTATGAGAATGTCAAAGAAATTTACAGCAACTGTAAGAACTGTGTCAGTGTCAATAATAGCCTTACAGACTGGTTTCCCAGCGAGTGTGGTGTCAGGCAGGGCGATACTCTGTCGCCCACTTTATTTGGAATCTTTATTAATGATTTGATAGCGCAGGTCAAACAGCTAGACTGTGGCTTAAAAATTCTAAATAATGAAAAATTAAGCATACTTGTTTATGCTGATGATGTTGTTGTATTTGGAACGTCAGAAGTTGAGCTTCAGAAAATGTTAGATGTTGTGGCCAATTGGGGAAGAAAATACAAAATCAAATTTAGCGTCAAAAAGACAAATGTTGTCCACTTCAGAAAGCCACGTGTTGCGAAAACAAATTATAATTTCTCAATTGGCCAACAGCTGTCAATGTTGTTGATAACTACAAATACCTTGGTGTTGTTATTAGTGAATTTCTGGACTATAAGGTTATGGCAAGTTGTCTGGCAGATGCTGGAGGTAGAGCCCTTGGCTCAGTTGTCAATAAGTACAAGCACTTGAAAGGCTTAGGCTACTACACTTTTACAAAGCTCTACACATCATGTGTCTGTCCAATTCTGGATTATGCTTCGGAGATTTGGGGACTGCAAAGCTATCCAAAATTGATTCTGTCCAAAATCGTGCAATACGAGTATACCTTGGCGTCCACAATTTTACTTCAAACTTGGCAATAAACGGAGATTGTGGATGGACTCTCAGCAGTGTACGAAGAAAAGTGGCTGCAGTTCGTTTTTGGAACAGAATAATAAGTATGAATAATGATAGGCTGACAAAGAAAATCTTTTTATGGGATAGACTCCAACCAACTGTAGGATGGGCTGCTGAAATTAAAAATGTGCTATATAACATCGATCTACAGCAAGCATACGATAATTGTGAAAAAATTTCAGAAAGAAGTGTTTTGGGCACTGCTTCATGAGAAAGAATGTCAAAGATGGCATCTAGATCTCCCCAAGTTTCCGAAGCTGAGGACATACAGATTGTTTAAAAGTACATACAGTGTGGAGCCCTATGTAGTTAATGTGCTTAGTAGAAAGCGAAGGTCTTTACTGGCCCAACTCAGAATGGGAGTCCTTCCAATTGCGATCGAAACAGGGAGGTGGCGTTCTGTGCCAGCAGAAGAGAGGTTTTGCACTCTTTGTACTGACCAAAAGGTGGAAGATGAGTTCCATTTTATCTTTGAATGCCCAGCCTATCAGATTGAACGGGAAAATTTTTTGGCGGTCGTGTCAGGTTTATGCCAACGTTTCAATGAGAAGTCATTAAATGAAAAATGGAACGTAATTATGTCTGAGCAATGCATCAACCACACTGGTCAGTATCTTGAAAATATTTTTGAGATCAGACAAAAATATGTTTACAACTTGTGAGCAACATCTGGCAGAACCATCTGTAGTCTAAAGCAAATGTCAGTTTATATGTAAAATTAGCAGTGTAAAGAAAATACTCTATTATGGTTCTATTGAAAGTTTCAATTAGTAATTTTAAACTAGAAAATAACTCTGCTTGTAAAAAAAAAAATTTACCCAGTTACATAGATATTTGTAATTCAATTCTTACTGGTTTCATTTATTTACTATTGGTATTTCCGTTATTTTTATTATCCATTAATTAATTAATTAATTTAGTTATTATTATTATTATTTATTATTTAAATTCATCTATTTATTTATTTTTTTCTTTTATTCTTTCTTTAAATTTTTTATGCACTTAAAACCCTAGCGCCAAACCATATATATATATTGTGATAGGTCACACATAAGCCCGTGTGGGCTGGGAGATCTGTTATTTCATCGAATCCATGTTTTGCTCCATTTATGTATTTATGTATCTCGTGTGACTATAAAAATAAAGTTTAACTAACTAACTAACTAACTAACTAAAGTAGGGGAGACTGGGGCTATTTGAAGAACCAATTTTTCGTCGCGTTCTGCTTAGCTTATGGTGGTAGAAACAGGTACGAAATTTTGGCTACAGTATTCACCTCAATATTCCATGGAACAACTTTACTAAAAAACTGACAAGGTCTCATCATGAGCTGGAAAGTAACACGAGACCAAGTGTTTCAAACAACCCCGGGGCGGGGTTAGTTGAAACACAAAATGGGTTTATTTGAATCATCGAGAATAAACTTGCAAAAATCCGACTTAATGATCAAACTTTGTTTAATAAACATTTGTATACAACAACTGACTCTTGTCAACAATATATAAGATCTATTCAAGTGTTTTAAACAATCGACTACTACTATGTCTAGAAAACAGAAGCTTGTATGCAGACGAACAAAATGGCTTTAGACCTAAGCGTTGCTGTTCTGATCATATCTATAGTTTTACAACAGCTGTAAAACATACTGTTCAAAATGGGAATTCTGTATTTGCTTGCTTTATTGACGCAGAAAAGGCTTTTGACAAAATTGACCGAAATTTGTTATTATACAAATTACTTAAACTTGGCATACGAGGAAAGTTTTATGAGAATGTCAAAGAAATTTACAGCAACTGTAAGAACTGTGTCAGTGTCAATAATAGCCTTACAGACTGGTTTCCCAGCGAGTGTGGTGTCAGGCAGGGCGATACTCTGTCGCCCACTTTATTTGGAATCTTTATTAATGATTTGATAGCGCAGGTCAAACAGCTAGACTGTGGCTTAAAAATTCTAAATAATGAAAAATTAAGCATACTTGTTTATGCTGATGATGTTGTTGTATTTGGAACGTCAGAAGTTGAGCTTCAGAAAATGTTAGATGTTGTGGCCAATTGGGGAAGAAAATACAAAATCAAATTTAGCGTCAAAAAGACAAATGTTGTCCACTTCAGAAAGCCACGTGTTGCGAAAACAAATTATAATTTCTCAATTGGCCAACAGCCTGTCAATGTTGTTGATAACTACAAATACCTTGGTGTTGTTATTAGTGAATTTCTGGACTATAAGGTTATGGCAAGTTGTCTGGCAGATGCTGGAGGTAGAGCCCTTGGCTCAGTTGTCAATAAGTACAAGCACTTGAAAGGCTTAGGCTACTACACTTTTACAAAGCTCTACACATCATGTGTCTGTCCAATTCTGGATTATGCTTCGGAGATTTGGGGACTGCAAAGCTATCCAAAAATTGATTCTGTCCAAAATCGTGCAATACGAGTATACCTTGGCGTCCACAATTTTACTTCAAACTTGGCAATAAACGGAGATTGTGGATGGACTCTCAGCAGTGTACAAAGAAAAGTGGCTGCAGTTCGTTTTTGGAACAGAATAATAAGTATGAATAATGATAGGCTGACAAAGAAAATCTTTTTATGGGATAGACTCCAACCAACTGTAGGATGGGCTGCTGAAATTAAAATGTGCTATATAACATCGATCTACAGCAAGCATACGATAATTGTGAAAAAATTTCAGAAAGAAGTGTTTGGGCACTGCTTCATGAGAAAGAATGTCAAAGATGGCATCTAGATCTCCCCAAGTTTCCGAAGCTGAGGACATACAGATTGTTTAAAAGTACATACAGTGTGGAGCCCTATGTAGTTAATGTGCTTAGTAGAAAGCGAAGGTCTTTACTGGCCCAACTCAGAATGGGAGTCCTTCCAATTGCAATCGAAACAGGGAGGTGGCGCTCTGTGCCAGCAGAAGAGAGGTTTTGCACTCTTTGTACTGACCAAAAGGTGGAAGATGAGTTCCATTTTATCTTTGAATGCCCAGCCTATCAGATTGAACGGGAAAATTTTTTGGCGGTCGTGTCAGGTTTATGCCAACGTTTCAATGAGAAGTCATTAAATGAAAAATGGAACGTAATTATGTCTAAGCAATGCATCAACCACACTGGTCAGTATCTTGAAAATATTTTTGAGATCAGACAAAAATATGTTTACAACTTGTGAGCAACATCTGGCAGAACCATCTGTAGTCTAAAGCAAATGTCAGTTTATATGTAAAATTAGCAGTTTAAAGAAAATACTCTATTATGGTTCTATTGAAAGTTTCAATTAGTAATTTTAAACTAGAAAAAAACAAATTACCCAGTTACATAGATATTTGTAATTCAATTCTTACTGGTATCATTTATTTACTATTGGTATTTCCGTTATTTTTATTATCCATTAATTAATTAATTAATTTAGTTATTATTATTATTATTTATTATTTAAATTCATCTATTTATTTATTTATTTATTTTTTTCTTTCTTTAAATTTTTTATGCACTTAAAACCCTAGCGCCAAACCACATATATATATTGTTATAGGTCACACATAAGCCCGTGTGGGCTGGGAGATCTGTTATTTCATCGAATCCATGTTTTGCTCCATTTATGTATTTATGTATCTCGTGTGACTATAAAAATAAAGTTTAACTAACTAACTAACTAACTAACTAAAGTAGGGGAGACTGGGGCTATTTGAAGAACCAATTTTTCGTCGCGTTCTGCTTAGCTTATGGTGGTAGAAACAGGTACGAAATTTTGGCTACAGTATTCACCTCAATATTCCATGGAACAACTTTACTAAAAAACTGACAAGGTCTCATCATGAGCTGGAAAGTAACACGAGACCAAGTGTTTCAAACAACCCCGGGGCCGGGGTAGTTGAAACACAAAATGGGTTTATTTGAATCATCGAGAATAAACTTGCAAAAATCCGACTTAATGATCAAACTTTGTTTAATAAACATTTGTAATACAACAACTGACTCTTGTCAACAATATATAAGATCTATTCAAGTGTTTTAAACAATCGACTACTACTATGTCTAGAAAACAGAAGCTTGTATGCAGACGAACAAAATGGCTTTAGACCTAAGCGTTGCTGTTCTGATCATATCTATAATTTTACAACAGCTGTAAAACATACTGTTCAAAATGGGAATTCCGTATTTGCTTGCTTTATTGACGCAGAAAAGGCTTTTGACAAAATTGACCGAAATTTGTTATTATACAAATTACTTAAACTTGGCATACGAGGAAAGTTTTATGAGAATGTCAAAGAAATTTACAGCAACTGTAAGAACTGTGTCAGTGTCAATAATAGCCTTACAGACTGGTTCCCAGCGAGTGTGGTGTCAGGCAGGGCGATACTCTGTCGCCCACTTTATTTGGAATCTTTATTAATGATTTGATAGCGCAGGTCAAACAGCTAGACTGTGGCTTAAAAATTCTAAATAATGAAAAATTAAGCATACTTGTTTATGCTGATGATGTTGTTGTATTTGGAACGTCAGAAGTTGAGCTTCAGAAAATGTTAGATGTTGTGGCCAATTGGGGAAGAAAATACAAAATCAAATTTAGCGTCAAAAAGACAAATGTTGTCCACTTCAGAAAGCCACGTGTTGCGAAAACAAATTATAATTTCTCAATTGGCCAACAGCCTGTCAATGTTGTTGATAACTACAAATACCTTGGTGTTGTTATTAGTGAATTTCTGGACTATAAGGTTATGGCAAGTTGTCTGGCAGATGCTGGAGGTAGAGCCCTTGGCTCAGTTGTCAATAAGTACAAGCACTTGAAAGGCTTAGGCTACTACACTTTTACAAAGCTCTACACATCATGTGTCTGTCCAATTCTGGATTATGCTTCGGAGATTTGGGGACTGCAAAGCTATCCAAAAATTGATTCTGTCCAAAATCGTGCAATACGAGTATACCTTGGCGTCCACAATTTTACTTCAAACTTGGCAATAAACGGAGATTGTGGATGGACTCTCAGCAGTGTACAAAGAAAAGTGGCTGCAGTTCGTTTTTGGAACAGAATAATAAGTATGAATAATGATAGGCTGACAAAGAAAATCTTTTTATGGGATAGACTCCAACCAACTGTAGGATGGGCTGCTGAAATTAAAAATGTGCTATATAACATCGATCTACAGCAAGCATATGATAATTGTGAAAAAATTTCAGAAAGAAGTGTTTGGGCACTGCTTCATGAGAAAGAATGTCAAAGATGGCATCTAGATCTCCCCAAGTTTCCGAAGCTGAGGACATACAGATTGTTTAAAAGTACATACAGTGTGGAGCCCTATGTAGTTAATGTGCTTAGTAGAAAGCGAAGGTCTTTACTGGCCCAACTCAGAATGGGAGTCCTTCCAATTGCAATCGAAACAGGGAGGTGGCGCTCTGTGCCAGCAGAAGAGAGGTTTTGCACTCTTTGTACTGACCAAAATGTGGAAGATGAGTTCCATTTTATCTTTGAATGCCCAGCCTATCAGATTGAACGGGAAAATTTTTTGGCGGTCGTGTCAGGTTTATGCCAACGTTTCAATGAGAAGTCATTAAATGAAAAATGGAACGTAATTATGTCTAAGCAATGCATCAACCACACTGGTAAGTATCTTGAAAATATTTTTGAGATCAGACAAAAATATGTTTACAACTTGTGAGCAACATCTGGCAGAACCATCTGTAGTCTAAAGCAAATGTCAGTTTATATGTAAAATTAGCAGTTTAAAGAAAATACTCTATTATGGTTCTATTGAAAGTTTCAATTAGTAATTTTAAACTAGAAAATAACTCTGCTTGTAAAAAAACAAATTACCCAGTTACATAGATATTTGTAATTCAATTCTTACTGGTATCATTTATTTACTATGGTATTTCCGTTATTTTTATATCCATTAATTAATTAATTAATTTAGTTATTATTATTATTATTTATTATTTAAATTCATCTATTTATTTATTTATTTATTTTTTTCTTTCTTTAAATTTTTTATGCACTTAAAACCTAGCGCCAAACCACATATATATATTGTGATAGGTCACACATAAGCCCGTGTGGGCTGGGAGATCTGTTATTTCATCGAATCCATGTTTTGCTCCATTTATGTATTTATGTATCTCGTGTGACTATAAAAATAAAGTTTAACTAACTAACTAACTAACTAACTAAAGTAGGGGAGACTGGGGCTATTTGAAGAACCAATATTTCGTCGCGTTCTGCTTAGCTTATGGTGGTAGAAACAGGTACGAAATTTTGGCTACAGTATTCACCTCAATATTCCATGGAACAACTTTACTAAAAAAACTGACAAGGTCTCATCATGAGCTGGAAAGTAACACGAGACCAAGTGTTTCAAACAACCCCGGGGCCGGGGTTAGTTGAAACACAAAATGGGTTTATTTGAATCATCGAGAATAAACTTGCAAAAATCCGACTTAATGATCAAACTTTGTTTAATAAACATTTGTAATACAACAACTGACTCTTGTCAACAATATATAAGATCTATTCAAGTGTTTTAAACAATCGACTACTACTATGTCTAGAAAACAGAAGCTTGTATGCAGACGAACAAAATGGCTTTAGACCTAAGCGTTGCTGTTCTGATCATATCTATAGTTTTACAACAGCTGTAAAACATACTGTTCAAAATGGGAATTCTGTATTTGCTTGCTTTATTGACGCAGAAAAGGCTTTTGACAAAATTGACCGAAATTTGTTTATACAAATTACTTAAACTTGGCATACGAGGAAAGTTTTATGAGAATGTCAAAGAAATTTACAGCAACTGTAAGAACTGTGTCAGTGTCAATAATAGCCTTACAGACTGGTTTCCCAGCGAGTGTGGTGTCAGGCAGGGCGATACTCTGTCGCCCACTTTATTTGGAATCTTTATTAATGATTTGATAGCGCAGGTCAAACAGCTAGACTGTGGCTTAAAAATTCTAAATAATGAAAAATTAAGCATACTTGTTTATGCTGATGATGTTGTTGTATTTGGAACGTCAGAAGTTGAGCTTCAGAAAATGTTAGATGTTGTGGCCAATTGGGGAAGAAAATACAAAATCAAATTTAGCGTCAAAAAGACAAATGTTGTCCACTTCAGAAAGCCACGTGTTGCGAAAACAAATTATAATTTCTCAATTGCCAACAGCCTGTCAATGTTGTTGATAACTACAAATACCTTGGTGTTGTTATTAGTGAATTTCTGGACTATAAGGTTATGGCAAGTTGTCTGGCAGATGCTGGAGGTAGAGCCCTTGGCTCAGTTGTCAATAAGTACAAGCACTTGAAAGGCTTAGGCTACTACACTTTTACAAAGCTCTACACATCATGTGTCTGTCCAATTCTGGATTATGCTTCGGAGATTTGGGGACTGCAAAGCTATCCAAAAATTGATTCTGTCCAAAATTGTGCAATACGAGTATACCTTGGCGTCCACAATTTTACTTCAAACTTGGCAATAAACGGAGATTGTGGATGGACTCTCAGCAGTGTACGAAGAAAAGTGGCTGCAGTTCGTTTTTGGAACAGAATAATAAGTATGAATAATGATAGGCTGACAAAGAAAATCTTTTTATGGGATAGACTCCAACCAACTGTAGGATGGGCTGCTGAAATTAAAAATGTGCTATATAACATCGATCTACAGCAAGCATACGATAATTGTGAAAAAATTTCAGAAAGAAGTGTTTGGGCACTGCTTCATGAGAAAGAATGTCAAAGATGGCATCTAGATCTCCCCAAGTTTCCGAAGCTGAGGACATACAGATTGTTTAAAAGTACATACAGTGTGGAGCCCTATGTAGTTAATGTGCTTAGTAGAAAGCGAAGGTCTTTACTGGCCCAACTCAGAATGGGAGTCCTTCCAATTGCAATCGAAACAGGGAGGTGGCGCTCTGTGCCAGCAGAAGAGAGGTTTTGCACTCTTTGTACTGACCAAAAGGTGGAAGATGAGTTCCATTTTATCTTTGAATGCCCAGCCTATCAGATTGAACGGGAAAATTTTTTGGCGGTCGTGTCAGGTTTATGCCAACGTTTCAACGAGAAGTCATTAAATGAAAAATGGAACGTAATTATGTCTAAGCAATGCATCAACCACACTGGTCAGTATCTTGAAAATATTTTTGAGATCAGACAGAATAAACTTGCAAAAATCCGACTTAATGATCAAACTTTGTTTAATAAACATTTGTAATACAACAACTGATTCCTTGAAAGCAATTAGGAATGATGTGTTCAAGAATCTAACACAAAAATTATGAAAAGCAGCACTTCAAACTTGAAAGAAAATTTTGAAATTTTTGGAAATAATTAGTACAGTTATACAGTATGAAAAGTAATAAAATTATTTAAAAAGTGATGCTAACTGAGAAGTAAGAGCTTTTGTAAGGAGGCATGTTGATAGGGAAATGGCTTTGTTGATGGTGTCCCTTTCCTGCTCTGTATGAATTTGTGACAGCTTTATTGCCATGTCAGCAAATTGCTTCAGAAAATAACTCCATTATTGAAATGACCAGTTCAAAGATTCTCCTCTTTTTCGAATGAATAAATAATAATTCATAGTTGCCAGAATAATATGACACTCATGGGCTACTGTTCAACATTGTCATAACAAGTAAGAAGTCTTCAAAGGAAAATATTTTAGTTGGCCCTCATTCAGAGTCATTCCAATTAACTTTTTCTGATGTACATATGTACGTTATTTCAGCAAAAAACACCAATAGGATCAAACTATACAATGCAGTAGCGATTATCTACTTTGCTGTTGATAATGAGACTATTCATGGAATTGCTTCATTGTTTCAAATAGCCTCACAGAAAATGCTTCAAATAGCCCCTACCTACCGTGTGGTTAACCTCCACCATTATATCACCTTAACCTAAGGCTTACCAAAAAATGTCTTTCCCTGTTCATTTATGATACCAATTGCTTCCAACTTGCAGTCAAATAATTTGCATTATATATTTCAAATAGCCTACACGTCAAAATTATTTCAACTAAAAAAATTTACTTTTGGAGCATAAAATCAACTTTACTGCCTAGTGAAGTACCGGATTAGAAATTTGGCTCATATTGGAAGTGATGTCGTGTATTGACGAATGAATAATCTACTAGAAGTTAAACCTGGGTAAAAAAATGTAACCCCTGGGAATGAGGGCGAAAATTCAATTCGAACCATTCAGTGGCCAAACCATGAACAATGAGGCTTCCTCAGTGCTTGTATGAATTTGATATATTGTAACGAACAATTATGAATTGCTATCGCGATAAACACACTCACTGGTGCTTAAGAAATTAACATTTTGGTATAAAAGTCATATTGGGGCCGGGATCATTGGGACAGTGAATTCGAGGGCACATTGGGACGCACTTAATATGGTAGAATTTAAGTGTCCAACTCAGCTGAATGACCTGGGACAGCAAAAAACAGGTATTCAGGCCATAGAGAATAGAGGTATACTGGCATAGTGGATTACCATACCCTGTGAACAAATTTATCGCAAACCACTGTGTGTTACTTATTGATGTCCGCACCCAGGACAGTTTGTGTTAAATGTTTAAAACAGTTTAAAGTTATTAACTATTGGCACTACAATGTGTTAATGCACAGTATATTGTCTTACACATCACTTATATGTAATATCTATCGCACATGGAGTGTTAAAATGATTTTTTAATTGATGTTCCAATGTGCCCTAGCTGATGTCCCGATGTGCCGCACCGTGACACATTGGGACAGTCATTTCTACGACTTACATTTTGCTCTCTGGCTGCACAAGGGTAAGTGCAGTCTAGTTTATTATGCCTTGAATTTAAGCTCAATAATATTGGTGATATTCATGCAAACTTCTGAGTTCTTCAGTGCTTTCAGCATTGAGCAAAATTAGTAGACATTAAAAGCGTCCCAATGTGCCCCAGTTTCCTTTAATATTTAATACAAATGGTACAATTCCGTACAAAACAAAACAAATGTGCTGCTGGACTGCGTAGGGTGTATTAAGCAATAGATAGATAGAAAGATAGATAGATAGATAGAAAAATAGATAGATAGATAGAAAAATAGATAGATAGATAGATAGATAGATAGATAGATAGATAGATAGATAGATAGATAGATAGATAGATAGATAGATTTAAATTATCTAGGTGGATGGATAGAAAAATTGGTTAGTTGACTGGTTGATTGGTTAATGGATCAATTGATTAATTGACTAATTGAATAGATAGATAGATATGATATTGGACCAGGATACATCTAAAGACAATATATATAACATTATTAAAGACTAAACTGTTTAAAATCAGAACCTGTTAGGCACAGGCTTTGAGTGTTTCCATGTGGCAGCAGGAATATAATCTGACACTCTAACTTATCAAATTAAGTTGGCTTCGTCAGTGTGGAAAAAAAGATAAGATAAGAAAAGATAAAACTTTATTTCAAGTCGGTGATGACATAAAAACAGATAACACAAGCTATAAAGCTTTTAACCGACAATGTGCAATAACAAAACAAGATGAACTATATACAGATGAGTTAATGAAATTTGAAAGAAAGTTTACGAACTTAACGACATAATTAAATTAAGATCATTATACTTTACAGAGAATTTCTGAGACATAGTATATATCTTGTACAATCGCAATTCTTTACAGGTGATTTCATTACAATGCGATTCTTGTAATTCACAGTTGCCTCTGAGGAATCAATGCAATGAATACACTTGCTACGTTTGATAAATTAGCTGTGTGACGTTCTGTTGTTTCTAAACCAATCAGATGAAGCAAAAATGCTACGTTTTTAGTGCATAAAGAGTCTTAGAATCGCATACTAATGAAATTGCCTATAAACAATTGCTATTTCTTAGGGCAGACTTTTATCTAAAAATTAACAAAATTCTTGAAAACATTTATAGTTACTGGGGAGAGAATTCCACAATGAGGAACCTTGATATCTTATTGACTTTTTTCCAAACTGAATATTGTTAAAGGTTGGTAGAACTAGTCTGTTACTGTCACTCATGTTGTAGGGAGACACCTGTTTTCTAAAAAAGTTACTTTCCAAGGGTGGTGCTAGTTTATTAAATACTTTGAAAACTAATTCTACGAAGTTATTTCTACGATTTATTTACAACAACATATTTTTGCTTGTTCTTATCAATAAATGGTCATAAGTGCTTTCATAATCATTACATACTAGCTTTAAGGCTCTTTTATTCAACTTTTAAATTTTTTGCCACTGGCCGAGTGAAAAAGTATTATATGCTAAAGAGCAGTATACAAAATTGGAAGCCACAATTTAGCTTCGTATACTCTTAGTTTTCCTTCATAATCGACATACTTACTCATTCTTTGCAAAGCATTTATTTGTCTAGCCGCTTATTTCGATATTACCGAAATGTGATGATTAAAGTTCAGCTTTGGGTCAATGTGAATACCTTATAGCTTGAGTACAGCCTCAGACTTGATGATTTTATTTTCAATCTTAATTTCAAAATCTTGGTTATAACGACTGAAACATATTGCCTGAAATAAGGATGGATTAGTTTTCATGTAATTTGCCTTAAACCAGGTTAACGCTTGTGCTGATGCTTCTGACAATATACCAAATTTATCAGAAGGTGCTGTGTATTTGGAATTGATAGGAAGTTCCTAAATGAAGGGACACTATCTTCTAGTAGATAAGTTGGGATATGCACCCCAGGTGTCCTGTGCAGCTTGGGTATCTTTGACCACCCTTTCCAGCTGCCTAACCCCTTCTGTCAGCCACAAATTAGTGAGGAATGAGCATCATTAAGGCCCCAATTTGAAGATGAAAAATTTGCGGACTCGAGAAACTCATTCTATCTTTTAAACCTACTATACTGAACCAGATAAACTCATTAAACAGAATGGAAAATTGCTTCAAGGACATCCGGGACTTTTGACTAAGAAATAAACACTGTGATAATAGAGACAAAATAGGTGGGAAAAATGCCCTTAAAACTGTAAACATCAACAGCATTAATGTGTATGACACCGTTATACAGGCAGTAGATAATGTGAAAAACCTCGGCGTCTTCTTAGACAAACATATGACTATGGAAAGACAAGCAAACTATATGTGCAAAAAAGCATACTACAATTCGAAAAATATTGCCAAAATAAGGAAAAGCCTGAATTTAGATGACAAAAAGTCGGTTACTTTAAAATACTCAGGTTACACCTCATCTAGATTATGGAAATCCGTTACTTCTGGGAATAAACAAGAAACTGGTAAATAAACTGCAGGTGGCCCAAAATTCTGCAGTCAGACTTATACATAAACTTCGGAAGCACGATAGTGTCTCTGCGCAAAGGAAGCATCTACACTGGCTCCTAATACCTGCTATAATCGAATACAAAGTTCCTACAACAGTCTGGAAAGTGCAACAAGACTAAGCACCCGAGTATCTAAAGAGACTCATCTCAGTCCGTCGGCCACCTAGGGTTTGAGAACAAAATGATAGGTTAGTTCTTGATCAACCTGTCATCCACAATCAACACAGGTCAGCAGATGGAAGTTTTACAGTATCAGGTCCAAAGATCTGGAACAAACTTTCAGAGACATTGAGGAAAAAATCTTCATTGGAAAGTTTCAAAAAGGGACTTAAAACAGGATTATTTCTTGCATCCTATGGGTGATTCGCTTGTAGATATTAAGCGCTGGTGAGCATGGTTTCCGTGGAACTAGTTCTATATCAATAAACAAATATTATTATTATTATTATTATATTATTTTGAGTTTTGATGTTCCAACTTTACATTTCTTTGTTTAAGAGGTGGTCTGGTCTCTATGTAAAATTTTAGGCCATTCCGAGAACGTTATCCGAAACAATTCCCTGATATTTGCATGATTTTCTCTAAGACAGCTCAATAATTCTTTCTTTAAATCCAATATGATAAGTCTAAAACAATAGTCTTAAGTTCAATCTAACTACAGTCGACATTTTGTCAGCTGCTCATTGAGATACTAAAAACAATCATGGCATAATCCCAGTTTGTCAATACTAAAGTTTTGTCCTTACATCTCAAAATTGTCAACTTATCTCTAAAATCTACCTGCACTAACAACTACATATCATACCTTACCTTTGTTAATCCATGGCCTGCTTTATCAGCAATAGCGCGTGCCACGCCTGCCCCATGCGCTAGATACTCATTGGCCGCATTGACAACACAGTCAACCCTCAAAGATGTGATGTCTTGGGAGTAAACGAAAATCTGGGTCTTCGTCCTTGGTAGAGCATGCTGGAAGTTGACCTTTCTAAGATTTGCTGAAGTGGTTGCATGCAATGAATATTGATGCTCCATTGGTGACGATAGCTGTTCCAGTTCTTCTTTTAAGCCATCTAAATTAAAACTTGACATCCCTCCTTTGGTATTTTGTTTGCTTGACCTGGTTCGAATCAAAACATCATCATCATCATCATCATAATCTGCTTCCCTCATTTGTGAACGTGGTGGTCTCAATTCATTGGCTGTAGCATCAAAATTCCTACTTGACATTCCTCCTTTGGTCTTTGGTTTGTTTGACCTTGTTCGAATCAAAACATCATCATCATCATAATCTGCTTCCCTCATTTGTGAACGTGGTGGTCTCAATTCATCGGCTGTAGCATCAAAATTCCAACTTGACATTCCTCCTTTGGTCTTTGGTTTGTTTGACCTTGTTCGAATCAAAACATCATCATCATCATCATCATAATCTGCTTCCCTCATTTGTGAACGTGGTGTTCTCAATTCAGCGGCTGTAGCATCAAAATTCCAACTTGACATTCCTCCTTTGGTCTTTGGTTTGTTTGACCTTGTTCGAATCAAAACATCATCATCATCATCATAATCTGCTTCCCTCATTTGTGAACGTGGTGGTCTCAATTCAGCGGCTGTAGCATCAAAATTCCTACTTGACATTCCTCCTTTGGTCTTTGGTTTGTTTGACCTTGTTCGAATCAAAACATCATCATCATCATCATCATAATCTGCTTCCCTCATTTGTGAACGTGGTGGTCTCAATTCATTGGCTGTAGCATCAAAATTCCAACTTGACATTCCTCCTTTGGTCTTTGGTTTGTTTGACCTTGTTCGAATCAAAACATCATCATCATCATCATCATAATCTGCTTCCCTCATTTGTGAACGTGGTGGTCTCAATTCATCGGCTGTAGCATCAAAATTCCAACTTGACATTCCTCCTTTGGTCTTTGGTTTGTTTGACCTTGTTCGAATCAAAACATCATCATCATCATCATCATAATCTGCTTCCCTCATTTGTGAACGTGGTGGTCTCAATTCATTGGCTGTAGCATCAAAATTCCAACTTGACATTCCTCCTTTGGTCTTTGGTTTGTTTGACCTTGTTCGAATCAAAACATCATCATCATCATCATCATAATCTGCTTCCCTCATTTGTGAACGTGGTGGTCTCAATTCATCGGCTGTAGCATCAAAATTCCAACTTGACATTCCTCCTTTGGTCTTTGGTTTGCTTGACCTTGTTCGAATCAAAACATCATCATCATCATAATCTGCTTCCCTCATTTGTGAACGTGGTGGTCTCAATTCATTGGCTGTAGCATCAAAATTCCAACTTGACATTCCTCCTTTGGTCTTTGGTTTGTTTGACCTGGTTCGAAGCCCAACATCATCATCATCATAATCTGCTTCCCTCATTTGTGAACTTTGGTTTTCAAACTTTCGCCACTTTACTTCAGCTTCTGGGAAGTGCTGGAAGACAGGAAAAATGACATCCCATTTTACTGAAAATATATTGAGAGTCTGAACTATTAATTTTACAGTTACCTCAGTAATTGTGTACAACATGTCGAATATCAAAACTGTTGCTCCTCTAATTTAAATATTTCTATTGGTGTCCTGCAGGGTTCAATCTTGGGCGCATTGAAAAAAGATTCTTTCTAAAACATTGCCAGAACGATTAAAAATTGTATTGCCATCACTTATTTCAAGGGACGAAAAAGGCTGTATTCAAGGAAGATTCATAGGAGAAAATATTAGTTTAGTTAGAGATGTAGTAGAAGCATGTTATGAAGATCAGATAGTATTGTTAATAGATCAGCAGAAAGCATTTGATCATGTACAATTTGAGTGGCTCTTTGATGTTTTGAGAAAGTTTGATTTTCAGAGAAAAATTTATACTATGGTTACAAATAATGTACAAACATATGCAAAGCTGTATTTTGACAAATGGTTATATGTCGAAAACTTTTTCGATAAATAGAGGTATTCGCCAAGGTGATTCCCTTTCGGCTCTCTTATATATTCTTCAAAGTGAACCCCTATCAGCATTTTTAAGAAAAACGGATAGAATAAAAGGAGTTAATATTATATAGATAGTGGATGGTGAGGAGATCAATATTGAGTTTTATTGGCCAAAGCAGTAATATTGGCCGAGGCCGTAGGCCGCGACCAATATTACCTGCTAAGGCCAATAAAACTCAATATTGGTTGACTCAACATCCACTATTTGTTATATTCTGCACCTCAATTTTCAGACTTATACATATTTGTAAAATACTGGTTTTTCTAAGGATACTTAATTTTTTTATATGAAATATACATAATTTTTCCCATTATTTACAATGAGCATATTTATAAAATGATAGATTGACATTTCAAGAAGTTAGATGTCCTCCTACCCAGGCCTTCCCTTAAGTAATTGGCAATTAAGTGCATTGTTGCTGCTAAGAGCATAGGGGCATGCCAATATCACTCTCCACACACACCAATAACACTTTTAAGACACCAATATCATTATTTATTGGCTTGTCATGTTACTGATTTCCTGGTACATGATTGGCCTTATATTTATGATGCAGAATATTGAAGGTTATGAAACATTTTCAGAAATTCGAAATAAACATTATGTTGATGACACTTTTGTATGTTTGAATGATACAACAATGACAGATGAGTGCTTGAATATATTTGACGAATTTGGATTTGCCTCAGGCTCTAGGCTTAATCGAGAAAAAACAATTGGTTTGGTAATGAAGGAATACACTATTACAAATAACAGCATAAAGAGTAATAATTGTCTGACTTTAGGCCCTGCCAAAGTGCTGGGAGTGCCAATAGGAAAGAATATGGATCATAATATTTGGAAACTATCATATGAAAAATATTGAAAAAGCTTGCTATGTGGAATCAAAGAAACCTATTTATGACTTGAAAAGTGTTAATAATTAAGAGCTTAGGAATTTCACAACTGTTGTTCTATAGCGATTATTTGACCATTGGTGAGAAGGATATTACTAAATTGGAAGAAATTTTATATGACTTTCTAAGGGATGGAAAAAAGAGTAGAATTAACAAATAAGTGTGCGTGTTGCCTAGAGACATGGGAGGGACTGGTATGATTGACCTAAGGATAGCCCTAAAAGTTCAAAAGATAAAATGGTTTAGGAGAATTTTGCAGGCGGAAGATAATGTTGAATGGACTACTTTCTTTCTTCTTTTAGGATATTCTTCAACCCTTTTCTTCCTTCTTTATATTCCATCCTTTATTTCTTGAAATCTATTCTTTCTTTCTTTTTCCTTTCTTTTCCCTTTTTTTATCCTTTGCTCTTCATGTTTTAAACCAAAAAAGTAAACAAAAGGGTCTATTGCATAAGAAGTATGAAAAAGCTTCATGTTGATGTTGATATCATGACCACCTATTTTAATGCATGTATTCCTCCATTGCTAATGTATGCAGGGGACATATACTGGGAGTACCGAGCAGTTCACTTAATGACAATGATGCTATATACAAACAGTGTATGGTACACCTGACTAATGCTATTAGGTCTGATCCCAGACACCCAATGAACAATGAATACAACATGCTGCCTAGCGGGCGTAGGCTAAGAGGCTGTTTTGCACGAACTGTACGATATAAGAACACTTTTATCTCATCATCAATTAGAATATATAATAATCGTTAACTTTGTTTATATGCTATCTCATCATTTTCATCGTTGTGTCAAGAGCTGAAGAATTTCACTTTATTTTTATACGGTGACCAATAAATATTATGTTATGTTAAAGCAAAATCACTTGAGTTTGGTTAAACAAATAGGTGGAGCTGCAGACCTACCAAAAACATTGAGACTCTTCTTGCACTGCAAAAAATTCCCATTAAATTTTACAGTTAAATTAACTGGCAACTTTGTTCCAGCTCTAAGAACTGTAAAATACCCATAAACCTGAACAGGACAATGAACTGTAGATTGGTACATTGAACTGTAATTTTGCAAAGTGATATTATGTTACAATATGCATATATAAAACGATTTGTTTAAAGTATATTTTACAGTTACAAAGTAAAGCATGCAAGGAGCTGTAGAATCTACCGTAAAAATACGCGTCAAGAGAAGCAAGTGCCAGGATCATATTATGGGATGTCTGAATCACTTTTTTTGATTGAACCAGCTGGAGCACTCCACTCGCCTGATAGCCATAAGGGACGAGACACTTCGCTTCGCTCGGTGAGCCGGTGGCTCTGTCCCGTCTATTATCTTTAGGCTATAATTAAGTTGTAAATTCATGTTTTCATGTATATCTGCGCAACTTTCTGTTAATCCCACTCTCAGCCACGGCTTTAGGGATGTCCAGCTTTAGAACACTAACACCATAATTGTATTTAATGTGCTTTGAAAAAATGTAATTGTTCTAAAGTAAAATAAATTATCAATCAAGTCAATCAATATCATTATTGCCAGGTGGTCTTATCTCCACCATTTAATATGTCCATCTACTCTTGTCTCCTCTTGCCCTTGTCCCCACCTTCTCTTGTCCTCACCTGCTATCATCTACATTTAATTCAAATCATTCTCTGTTCCTTTTAGAATTGGCTAAAATATGTGTGGAAAGTTTCATAATGTTTCAGTAAATAGATCAAGTAATAGGTGGTTTTCTAGTTTCACACTTTATATTGCCTTGGATTGTAGGTTTTATGATGTGATTCGAACCATTGACTAGATTATTAACCTACTTTAAGAACACCAAACCTGGGCTGGATAGCACTGTTAAGCTATTTATAGCATCATGCTAGCAGGAACTAATGTTATGGACCCAAGTTCAATGTCATGCTATAATGAAGAAAATGTCACAAAAACAAATAACGGGTGGTGGAAGACTGAAAAACCATGAATGACAGAAATGCATGAACGACCCATTTGTTTCATTGGATCATTAGCCAGTGCAGTAAAGTGTATCAACTTAGGGCCCCATTGCTACTTTCATCTTTCATATGTGTGGATACACTAGAGATGCAGTGATGCTGTGTCAAAAAAAGATAGAAAATCAGACGAATTCTAAATAACTGGCATGGCATGCCTGCCAGTTACAATGAGGAAACTTGAATGAAGGAATCATACACTGGCAAAACCCAAATTGAGAGGCAACATCAAATTTAAAGAAGATGTCTATGCTGAAAAATATGTTAAAATTAAAAAAAGGGAAAGGAGACTCGGAATTTTACTAATTTGTATAGAGACAGGTAGATTTAGAAATATAGAACTTAATGAGAGAATCTGTGAGGCATGTAACTGAAATCTAATTGAAGACAAATTTCACTTTATTTGCGTTTGAAATGCCTTTTCGGATTTCGATTGGAATTAAGTAGCAGAGCAGAAAATGTTGAAAGCCTGTCATAGGAAAATATATTTATTTATGTTATGACTACTTGGCTTTTGAAACAGAGGAATAAATATACAATGCATAGACAAAAAGGAAATCAATTTTATTAACCAGTGGTGTTTCTAAGGTTTCTATTTTTCTTTATTTTATTTTATTTCATTGTATTTCTACAACTATTTTTATTTTTTACGTAAAAGTAAAACATTTTAATATGACACTCAATGTAAATATGTGTGGAAGTAGCTGCCCTGGTATAGTAAGATTGTTTTTATAAAGTGGTGGATAAGCCCTAGAAGGCATCATTTTGTAATAAAATCTGTTGTTCTGTATATATCTACCTGCCACTATAAATAGATAAACACAATAAAATATATATTGATGTATTTTTAAATATCAATAGACTTGAATTGCATGTTTCAATAAAGTGTCATATGGAGTATTACTGTTTAAAATCTAGGTAATACATTTTGAATAAACATATGTATGAAAATAATTTGCTCTTATTCTTGTAGTTGTGTTTGTACTATAACAAATATATCTTCATGGATATTCTGTCAAGGAATTACTACAAATATATACATAATTTACCTTTAATGCTCAGTGATGAGAAAGCAGCAGTCTCTACAGAAGCACACAAAATTATAATGATTCACCAAACTACTGTTATCTCTCTGAACATGAACTTTATCTTTGCAATCTCTCTGGCGTCACATGAGATCTTACATGACCTAAAAAGTTATAAAACAGAAACAAAAAAAACACTAGTGAAAAGAATAAGAAATGACACCTTCATACATATTTGTATAAAGGTATGGGTACTTCTCCTGGTGCACATGATTTTGCAATATCGATTATGTGCTTATAAAACTATACATTTAATTTATATTGCGATGTTTCAGATGGATTGATCAATTTTAAGATAAAATCTAACACACCTCATAGAGTAGAGAACTCAACATGATTGTTTACAGTCCTTGTCATACTTACGCGGAATCTCAAGTTTTTTTCACAGTTCAACAGCATATAGAAAAACTTGAGATTCCACGTAAGTATGACAAGGACTGTAACGTTTTCGCAAAAGAAGATTAATGTTATCTGGGCACTGGGCTTGGAAAGAGACAAAAAAAAAAGTTTTATGGCAGTTACAAGTTTGTGGGACTCTCAATTTTAAATTTGGCATCTTCACTTAATGACGTCACTTGATGGCCAGTTCATGAAGGGAGGAAGGAAGAAGGAAGGATGGGAAGAAAAGAAGGAAGAAAAGAAGGAAGAAAAGAAGGATAGATAGATAGATAGATAGATAGATAGATAGATAGATAGATAGATAGATAGATTGATAGAAAACTTTTTTCATTGAGAAATAAATCCTTCCAGAGAAAAGAGGAACCTCTCAGCTTTCAAAAAATGGGTCGGCCATTTATATACACCAAACAGTTATGATTCTTGGGCCACATTTTGTCTGGACCAATGAGTAACATTCTTTCATGACACATCCCCACGAAGACGGGCGAAGACAGTCGTCAATTTGCGTTTCCTCCCTTTCTTTCTTCTTTTAGGATATTCTTCAACCCTTTTCTTCCTTCTTTATATTCCATCCTTTATTTCTTGAAATCTATTCTTTCCTTCTTTTTCCCTTTTTTTATCCTTTGCTCTTCATGTTTTAAACCAAAAAATTAAACAAAAGGGTCGAGTGCATAAGAAGTATGAAAAAGCTTCATGTTGATGTTGATATCATGACCACCTATTTTAATGCATGTATTCCTCCATTGCTAATGTATGCAGGGGACATATACTGGGAGTACCGAGCAGTTCACTTAATGACAATGATGCTATATACAAACAGTGTATGGTACACCTGACTAATGCTATTAGGTCTGATCCCAGACACCCAATGAACAATGAATACAACATGCTGCCTAGCGGGCGTAGGCTAAGAGGCTGTTTTGCACGAACTGTACGATATAAGAACACTTTTATCTCATCATCAATTAGAATATATAATAATCGTTAACTTTGTTTATATGCTATCTCATCATTTTCATCGTTGTGTCAAGAGCTGAAGAATTTCACTTTATTTTTATACGGTGACCAATAAATATTATGTTATGTTAAAGCAAAATCACTTGAGTTTGGTTAAACAAATAGGTGGAGCTGCAGACCTACCAAAAACATTGAGACTCTTCTTGCACTGCAAAAAATTCCCATTAAATTTTACAGTTAAATTAACTGGCAACTTTGTTCCAGCTCTAAGAACTGTAAAATACCCATAAACCTGAACAGGACAATGAACCGTAATATGTAGATTGGTACATTGAATTGTAATTTTGCTGATTCAGCAAAGTGATATTATGGTACAATGTGCATATATAAAACGATTTGTTTAAAGTATATTTTACAGTTACAAAGTAAAGCATGCAAGGAGCTGTAGAATACTGTAAAAATACGGATAGAATCTGTTTTTTAACTTTTGCATAAGTGTGAAAGAAACTGGAATCGGCTGAGAGAGCCACTGTCTCCAGACTCGGTCTAGCTTGACAGCACAGAAGTAAGTCCATCAATTTTACCAGGCAATTAATTCGCACACGTTTGCGCACACATTGCTGCCATAAAATTGATGGATATAATTTTCCAAGAGAATCGGCCGTCAAGTTTACAGAAGTATGCTCTATTTATGCAGACTGTCCTTGGGTTATTAGTAGTGTCATTCTTTAGAACACATCATAAGACTCACAAAAATTTCAATGTCACAAATAGATATTACAACTTTTGCATAATGACAACATCTTTAAGATCATATGAATGAGGAATTGGGGCCTTAATGATGCTCATTCCTCACTAATTTGTGGCTGACACAAGGGGTTAGGCAGTCCGCCCCTGATGAGGATGTTCCCTCACCTTCAGATAAGTTATAAATTAAGTTTGATTAACAGCTGTGTAAAGCATATGTTATAGATGGCGCCTAATGTTCTGTGGTTGAAGTCCATATAATCTGTTGTTTATAGAATCTTACCAGGTGTATTGATTGTTTGGCCAATTCAAATGTTAATTTTGTCTGCATATTACAAGTTGCCAGTAAATTAACGGTTGAAAGTGATTTCTCATACCACTAAACATATTAAGAGATGCTCTAAACGTCATCAAAAATAGACTTCGAAGTACATACTTTAGATTTAGGTCCTCAATCAATAAGAATGAATAGTATGAAACCATCCGGACAATTTCTGTGCAAATGATAATTATGCTGATGACCTGATCCCAGTCATCTGAATGCATTTTACTTAGAGAATGTGTGTACTAAAAATGTGAGAAGCACAAACAGTAGCTTTCTCGTGAAACAACAACAAGTAAGTCCCAGTTTGGAGATTGATGGATTAGATTTCAATGGTCACCCACGTAGAACACTATGGCCCGATTTCACCAACCTGTCTAGACCAATCTCAATTCAGAAAATTTTTTTTACTAACATGTGGCATGTTCAATGTTCATGTACAAATTTCCAATTTGAAACATCAAATAACTATCCATAATTAAGATATGCTTGCAGCAATAAATATTTGTAATTATTTTGGCACAATTACATTTTTGGTGAGGTTGGACAGAAAAAAAATTTTGTTTTGACAAATTTGCAAAAAAGTTGCATTGCAATGTTGCCGTATAAGCTACGGTTCTTCCTGAAAATGAGAAAAATATTTAATTTGACAAAATCTCACAAAAACTATGAAAAATTGTTTAAAAAATGTTTTAAGACTCATCTCTTTGAGACAGGTGGCAAGTCAAGTGTTTTAAAACCATTTCACTAGCAAGTTAAAGACAAGTCCCAATTTCTTTTGGATTGAACTGCTCCTAAGCTGTTAGTTGGCATTTTTACCAAACTGTCAGATGAGAATGTTTGTTTATCCTACTCTTCTGATTATACCATTTTCAAAAGTAGTCAAAGTTTGTTCTGACTTGAAACTGGATGATTGGGCCTTCACGTCCTTTATTTATGAACTAGTTAGGACAGGAAGAGAACATGAAGCGATGGATGATTGAAACAGCCATCCAACATAGACCCAGGTGACCCGGCAAGAGTTGGATTCAAACCCTGGAGCCAGTGATTGGCAGCCTAGCTTGCTACGACCACCCCCCCCCCCTCCCGCACCCGGTCTAGTTTACGCAATAAGCAGGCAACTTTTGCCTTAAAATTTGCCTCATCAATGTATCCCTGGTTTGTTTAAATCATCCCCCTACTCAAGGGTGCCGGAACAGGGGGGGTGGGGGGAGGGGGGCAATTGCCCCTGCTGCCCTTGGCCAGAAGGGGCAAGGGGGACAATGTTGCCTTTTTGATCTCGAAGAAAAAAATATTATTAGGCCTTAATTTATAGTGAATTTAGGCAAACATTTTCAAGCATATATTCAAAGTTATTGTTGCCGCTACAGTAAATTTTTGTGACACAAATTAGATTTACACTTTCTTGGCCGACCGCCCCTGCCGCCCTTATTTCCTTCCGGCACCCCTGCCCCTATTCTGTCACCTCCCCACTATGCCATTGCCTCCCTTAGTCAGGGCGACTTGTATCGACTGAACTTGATCGACCCTGAAAACAGACATGTGTTTGTTAGGGTGCATCTAACCCCCCTTACATTGTTGGATCACCTCTGACTTATTTTTGGGGGTGAGGTTTGGTGTCCTGGATAAAACCCTAAAATTTCATTGAACTCCATTAAGGGCTAGGGGTAGCTGATTGCAATTGAAAATTATGCAATATTTATGTTTTTCAATCAGTAAAATAATCCGCGGTTCTCCGTAACTCAGTCAATATTACAGATACATCAATGATAACGATTTCTTTAGAAAGCTCTGATCAAGAGCTTCAAAATGAATACCAACAATCTATGTTTTCATGCATTTTAATCAGTGTTAGTCATCATCTTCAAACAAGAAATGAGGCTTTGTCTGATGAGGCTATGCTAGGCCGTACCAAATTTCAACGAAGTTAACCGATCAGAGCACAGCCTTCTCGAAAGTTGTGGATGGAGTCCAGAAGACTTCCTGTGAAATTTCAGGTCAATTGAAGATGTCCTAATGCAGGTTCATCCCCCCCCTTTTGTTTTTACATAAAAAATTGCAATTTTCGGGATCTTCGGGCTGTATCTCAACAACTTTTTCACATAGAGAGCTGCAAATACACTCAAAATGTGTGGAATGGTCACATCTGGTATGGTCCATGTACCCTTTTATCTTCTAGGGACCATCTATGTTGTTATACTATGAAAACTGGTTCGAGGAACTCTGGGAAGTAGTGTGAAGTCCTAATCCTAATGCCGCAACATGAAACACCAAGATATTCCATTGCATCTCTCACTTTGTATGTAGGCTAAATGTGTCCTTTGGTAATATATTTGGTATTCAAAAAGTCATTGAAGTCATCCAAGTTATAAAAGATGATAGAGCATTATTTGGTAATAGCCTAGATTGTGTATCTTTCCGCAAGAAAGGAATGAACAGGTTTGACATGACCTGCTGGAACACTTGGAAGGTCAAGTAATAATTCCGTAGCTATTGAACAGTTTCAAACACAGCAAATGTTCATGTGACAGCTGTGAATCCTGCAAAATCTGTAGCATGTGTAATTATGGGACCACCAGCTTTTGTTTCCATCTCCCTTTTGTTGAATTCCACAGTGTCTTCATAAATGTATCATTATGAATCAGGCACATCGTTATCATTATAATCAATTTCTTGCACATATGCCCAGTGGCCTTGCCTACTTGTGGCTTAATATGGCTTTACCATAGCAGTTTGGCAGCAGTGGCATGTCTTTATTTGCAAGCTGTTGTTGAGGAAAGTAGTCTGGTGCACATTCAGATAGAATAGCCAGGAGTGTTAGATGAATCATCATTTTCACAATGGCATTATTATTTTGATTGATTCCCAATGTGGAATTTGACATTTCAATCACCTCTTTCTCATTTGATAACTTTTCTTTAATAAACAGTTTCAAACTTGGATACATTTCCTGGAAATCAAGCTCTCCCCATTTTCTGTACATCTAAGTAACCACCTTCCCCTTTTGGAATTCACAATTACATTGCAAGATTTAACCGCCATTGACTCGCAGCCTTCAACAAAGATTTCAATTTCTACTTCTAACAGCAAAACAAAAGGTGGTAGTAACACTGACAGTCTTATCCATATGCAACCTCCAGTTCAGAATAGCACTATCTTCTTCTCTCTGATCGTCGATGTCTTCATCCTTATTTTTTTTCCAACTTGCCAAGTCCAAGCCCTCAGCCCTTACAGCCTTTAAATGAACCAGTTGCTGAATGAAGTGGGACTGACTTCTAAATCAATAGAACATCTTTCCACTTCTTTAAAGTGATGCCTATGTATTCTCAAGACTGTTCCAGATTATTGTCTGTCATAATATAAAATTCTTTCAAATCTCATACTCAAGAGATTTTTTGATTTTGTAATTTTTCAATGAATATTCAGTGATTATTCACCCAAAAGGCCATATCTCAATAACCATTGAACCTACAGGCAGCTGGGTGGTGTAGTGGTTAAGGTTCCCGCCTGCTCCGCTGAAGGTCTTTGCCTGCATGGGTTCGACTCCCGTTTGGGGAACCCGAAATTTTCAGTGCACCTTTATGAGCAAAATCCCAGCTGGATGTCGTTCGGATGAGACGTTAAATTGGCGGCCCCTTGTATCAGTGTCTGTGCTGGGCAAGTAAAAGATCCCTCACATGGGGTAAATGTGTAACATGTTGAGGACTCCTGCTCTCTCTCTCATCTTATCAATCAACCCTCGTGAGCGCCCAGAACTGGGCTTAGAGGGCTGCACTTACCATATCTATCTATCTATCTATCTACAAAATTGGAATTGATCCTAAAATGTTCAGAATATCCATTTTTGTATTCAATGTAAATACATTTATATGACCCAAAGTCAATAGTTTTCATATTTTGATGGAAAATACGATTTTTTACATCTAAACAGACACTATTTGACATTTAAGCCAGTAGCAGCTGGAATAAGCCTTGAAATTCGGTTTGGTAATATTTTCCTTGTTTCTGGAGACAATGAGCATACTTTAAGAGGGTTCCCACAAATTTCCATGATCATAATCCCTCTACTTGTTCTCAAAATATAAGGATTTTGGGCGTTTTCTTAGCTTTTTAGAGTTTGTAATCTTCAAATGAAATCAGCCACCCCTAGGCAACCTTCAAAATGGATGAAATTTGACAGAATTACTCCTTTCTCTGAACCTCAGCACCAAAAAAAAGTCAGATGGGATGTGACAAAATTTTGCATTTTGAGGGGGATCAGATACACCGTAGTGTTCGTCTTGATATATAATATTGCAAACATAGGCTTAACTTTTTGGACTAATCTAAAACAGTGAACTCAACACTTTAGACTTTCTCAAATTTCTCACTGTTGGTGAAATCAGGCCTGCATGTCATTTTCAGGAGACAGTGGTGTCATACCTTCTCTCGATCAATGATAATTTCAGAAGAATGATGTGTTTACTACCACTGGTGTCTACAATTGTGAAATCATCTGTAAAAGTTCAATACAGCAAAAAAAAGATAACCAAGCTAACACAGTGTTGTACACCTGGTAATTTAACACGGAAATTAACAAATGTAATTACAGATAGCCCACTCGTTGATACAATGTGGCACTGTGGTCTCTTTCTAAACATATCAACTTCAGAAGATATATTGCCTCTTCAGTTCTTAAGTTTCTATCAATTTCAAGGATAGGGAAGGTTGTCATCTATCAAAAAGATTAGCACAGGGATAAGGCAAGATGTTAGTCAAAAATGACTAAGACACAGTTCAAGCACTGAGTTACATTTTTGTGTCATCCGTGTAAAAAAAATCCTGTATCGCCAAAAATGCAGATATCTGGACGAAACTTTCTTTATCTGATGCAGGAAATAGTTGGCTTCCGTAATAGTATCACTTTTTTTTTTTTCTAGGTACGATTAACTAAAATAGGACAAAAAACAGGCAAAAATCGCCGATTTTGGTTGACGAAAAAAATGACACCTTGATATTTAATGCTTCATATTTTGGATGATAATGATTTTTTTACCAAATTTTTTTCTTGAGGCTCTCCCTAAGTTTCTTACCTATCGTATGATATCCACATTATGTCGAATGTGGCAATTATTTTGAATAAAAATATCGAAAAGCAGGGTAGGGTGACAATTTTGTTGTGATTTTCTCGCCTCTCAAGAAAGAGTCAATTTTAGAGTGACAATTGTGGGTCTAATTTTAAAGACAGAAAGTTTATATTTCACAGAAATATTCTTTATCATGTGATAGGACTTACACTAGCTTTGATTGTTGGTATCATGTGTCAAAATGACAAAATAAAATAGCCTACAAATGATGGTCCTGTCAGTTTAGGACATGTCAAAAACATACGTAGCCCCGTAAAAAAAACTTAATCTCAAAAAGTTCTCAAGATAATGCGATGAAAATCAATCTTCCTTTGCCCATCTAAATTGGTTACATGCAGTTTTTATTGACAGAGCCCAGTTTAGGATAGTTTTTGAGATTAAGTTTTTTTTTACGACAAAATTTTATATGAAATTTTCAGGAAGTCATATTTTATTTTCTGAATTTCGTCTAATTTGTAGTATTGATGAATCTTCTGAACAGATATGGTTGTAGCAGGCACTATGAACATAAATGAACCTCCAAAAATTATGTTTTGATGAAAATAAGACCCTTATTCTTTGGGGTTTTTCCAGCTGGCTTTGAGGGCGTGGGTTCAAATCTCACCCCGCGAACTCACTTTAGTCCGAGCCCATGGGACATTAAATGGAGGCGGGTTGTATCCAATGTTCTATGCTGGGGTAACTGAGAGACCCTGGGCATCCCTGAATTAATAGGGTATATGCCAGACTCACAGTCTTCTCATCTCATATCATCATCATATGGCAATCGCCTGCCTCGATATAGCCCAATAAGGTGCTGCAGAGGCGTAAAACACAAACAAACAAACAAACAAACAAACTCTGGGGTTATTAATTATAGGTTGCAGGTTCTATAAGGTCACATAACTCCAATATACTGGTAAATACATAACATGTCTACAACTACTGAAATATAGTAAAATTTACTCACACACCACATTTATTAATAGTTTTGTGCCTATCTGATCGAAAATGCAGTCATATTTAAAGTTACCGTTTACTCCTTCCGCCAAGGTGATGCCAAGAATTGGCTCTGCAACTTCTGCTTCATAAAAAAGGCATTCAAACAATTTTACCAGACACCGTCAACATGCAGGCATCACTTGGAGATTATTGAGAGTAATTATATTTGAATATCTTGGCACCATTATCGATGATAGGTTAACATTCAATCAAAATGTACAAAGTGTATTCAAAAAGGCTAATTCTAGACTCTATTTTGTCAGAAATCTGTGTAAACTGAGGATCGACACAAAAATATTGGAACTTTTCTATTCAGCTGTTGTTCAATCTGTCATTGCTTTCTCTATTATTTGTTGGTATGGTAATAGTAGCATGGAATCCAAGAGAAAACTCATTAGAATTATAAAAACATGTGTTAGATTAGGAATTACAAATGTCATGTCTCTAGATGAAATCTATAACAAAGCAACTCTCCAACGCTGTAAAGTCATTATAAATGATGCAGAACATCCATTGAACTCATTGTATAGCATGCTGCCATCTGGCAGGAGATACAGCTCCATCAAGTGTAGAACTTCCAGATATTCAAGCTCATTTGTTCCATCGAGCGTAAGACTACTAAATGATTTAAGAGTAAATCTTCTACAAAATTAATTAATAATCACCACATTTTTCTTTTGTATAAATGTTGTATGAATCTGTGTGTGATTGTGAATGTCTGAATGATGCCTTGAGTGAATGTCTCTGACCAAGATTGTACATGCCAAGTTTCATGTTTCACATGATTAAATAAAGTATTTATTATTATTATTATTATTATTATTATTATTATTACTGCTGTTGGTTCCAGCAAAAATTGGTAGATGCAACTTGGTGATGTCGGTCTGACCTTTCTAGCAAATATAGCGTTTAAATTGGCTTCAACTGACTTAATAACATGCCAAAGTGTGAAATCAATAATATTATGTCTTAAAGGATTAAAATCCCAAAGAGAGTAACTTCTAAGTGCTGTGTTAACAAATTTTTATCAGATTTCTAAGCAAGCATGAGGTCCCTCCCATTATTGTGAATAACTTTTGAACGGTTAAATATTTTGCATTGATTCTTCCATATTATTAATCCTCACATTTTTTCGCATATATCCCTTACACTTTGATCGCAAAATATGGTGTTTTATTTTTTAGTCCCTACGACACCCAAATGTAACTAAGACCTCGAACGGTGTCCTAACTTCTTAGTCTGTTTTGACATTGTCAAAATTACTAAGAAGTTAGTCAAATAGGTTAGTCAATTTGGTTAACTTCTTAGTCATTTTGACAATGTCAAATCAGACTAAGAAATTAGTCTTTGGCATTAGTCAATTTGACCAACTCCTAACAAGTCAGTCAAAATGACCAACTTTGGTTAGCATTTTTGACCAACTTGGTCAGTTTTTCCAATACATATTCAGTTAGTCAAAGTAAAGTCCTTTAGTGAAAGGCCTGCTGACTGCTAAGATGGGCCCCCCTTACTCAGAAAATTATCCTGGCTGGGAGGGGGTCACAATCTCGCTAATCCCTTATGATCTTACAACAAAAATTACTCATATATATATACTATAGTATTATATGCCACAGTGTCATAAAATATATCAAGGAAGATCCCATGATAAATTGAACCCGACCGCCATATTCCAGAGAGCAGTGGCAGATCTAGACAGGCCCATGATGCTGCATTTTTTCTTCAAAATGTTATTTCGATATCAGTGGTCTAGGGGAGGGGGGCAGCCCCCCTAGCCCCCCAAGGCCCCCTTGGATTCGGGGTGATCAATGTGCTTTGACTGACTGAGCTCCACGGTTCACCCCCCCCCCCCCCTCCAGTGGCATATTTAGGGTGGGTCATTTCCCCATGATAGACCTATTGGTCGAAATAATGCTCTCAAAGCCATCAAATGTTGATTCTCTTGGTGCAAATGAAAACGAAGAAGAGGAAATCACTAGTGTGTCAGATTAACACATTTTAAAGTATAAATAAATGAAGTGAAAAATTATAAATTTGAAATTTAATAAAATATTACAAGGAACTTACTTTTTCCGAAAGTAAATTCTACTTAGTAATTTTGACTAACCTACCTAGTTATTCTGACTAAGTTGATTTATGTAAAATATATGAGTACAGGGTTTATTTTAGTGGTATTGCTCCAAACCTGTCTTCTTCTGGATTGACAGACAATTTTATAAGACAATTTTTAAGTCAAACCTAGTTAGTCATTTTTACTAACCGACAAGGTCGTTTTGACTAACAGGAGCAGATCAAGAAAATGTCGCGCGGGGCTTTCAAATGAAAATGTACTAAAAATACCCAGCTTTTGTTTTTTCATTAGAATGAACAGGCCAAAGGGGGGGTCATGAACCCCTCCTCAAAAAATTACAATATAATTTTTATGTATCTAATTATTTGCAAAAAAGATGCTAAACTTAAATATTAACAATAAAATAGCAATGGCCAATTCTCCTAAGCCTCCCCCCCCCCCACAGCTGGAAAATATTGTCGGGAGGGGCGGAGATTTAACCAGACCCCCCCCAAAAAAAAACATGCAACACCGATTTTACAACAGAAATATAACATTAATCACGCGAAGCACTTGAAATTGACCCCAGCCAAGCTCAACCACTAATTCCTTGTAAAATAAACAACTGCATTAAATGTTGTCCTTTTCAATGTTGAATTTCATAAATTTATGCCTTGAAATCAAATCAAATATATTCCAGGGTGATCCAGGTCCGTTCCTGAACGAAATAACATCATACAAGATGACTGTAACTCATCCTTAACCTATGGAACACTCACATTTCATGACAGACTTTGACTCTGACTTCTCCTCCATTTTGGAGCCAACATTCAAACTGAACATGTGCGAACTTCCATTTTGACTACCCTTGTTAGTCAAATTGACTAGGAGCATGAAAATGCTTAGCCTTTTTGACTAACCCACGAAAATACTTAGCCTTTTTGACCAGATAAGTCAAAATGACCAACCCGAGAAATTTTCAGTGTGATAATTTTCACTGTCAGAATAAAATATTTCTGAGCTCAAAAAAGTCAACTGCAGGCATTAAAACTTTCAAAAAGTTGATCAAAGACTAGAGTTGCTCACGCAGTCGATGTAATTACAACAGTTATAGTAATGAGATGTTTCAATAACTATTATTAGTCATATGACTATGTTATTACTATTCCTAATTATCGGAGTGGACTAAATGGTTTTTTTTTTTTAAACTGCTATGTTACCTTACCAGGAAAAATATTTAAAATCTTAGTCATTTTCAATCTGCAATTACACATTTTATTTCATCCTTAATGTTTCTAGTCCTTTTTTCTTATTGTGGTTAATGGCCTAGGACTACATAGCATCCATTGCTAATGTTTCTTTGTTGTCACATCCAAGACTACAGTATGTCTCATCTTGCATGCGAACACAAATAAGGCACTTTTTAAATCTCCATGAGACGCCTTTCTGCACTGAGGACTTTGTCAAGGTATCTCAGAAAAAATCAGTAAAGCTCAATTTTGTTTGGTTCTCCTGGAAACGTTGCGAGAAATTTTTTTTTTTTCCTAAATAATTTGTTGGTAAAATGAAATTTGATCATGAAATTGCGCTTGAAGTAGCGCGCAATAGAGTTGCATGTTGCACTGGATCTGCAAAACGGTATGTCTAATACTTAATAATAATAATAACTAGTATAACTGATATTGCCGTACGGCAATATCGGATAATCCCCCGCGGGCCCCGTATGACCCCCAGGGCTGCATACTCTTCTTTTTCAATTCATGTCCATTATTTGTGTGTATTTCCCCTGGCGTGCTTTTTGGGGGATGAACTTCTATTCCAAGAGTTCACATTTTAGCATTACTGTAGTCCATGTCTGGTGTAATCAGTTTATAGCAGAAATACCGGTTATAAAAACCTGTCGGCAAACTCTTACACATGCCCTTTCAATGTACAATATATATTATTCAAATGTGATGATTAGACTGCGCATCTTTTTGTTGACACTTGTGAAGCTGCTTGGACTGTACAATAAGATTAGGCGCAAAAGGTGGCAGTGAGACAGGATGGTACCCACTGCAGACCACATGCATCTGTTAAAAGTTTGTGAATTTTTTTTTTTGCAGATAGGTGGATGTGTTTATTAAAAAAAATAGGACAATAAATTAGGAACATGTCATATGAGCTTTAACTGATTTGATACATTAATTCATGCGTTATAAATGAATATGTAAAATTGTCTATGTAAAATAGACTGTTTGTGTGAGTTAAATGTCCTTATGCAAGTGAAAAGCCTATATTTTTACGCAATTTTTGGTGTTAATTTCATGAAATTTGCATAAGTAGAAGCTGAGTAATTTACATTTCATTTTTGATAGTAAAACATTTCTGTAGCCAAAGCTATTTAATGTAGGTAAATTTCCTTAGGGTACAGTATGGAGACGTGCTCTAGGCATCGCACAAAAATTATTCATGGACATCCATAAAGAATTTCATTGACTTTTTAGCCTAAAACTTTTTTGTAGGCGCAAAAAGTGACAACAAATTTTCACTGTCTGACGCGATTCTACGCCGCGCGTCTGACCCCATCATGCTATACATCATTGGAAAGCTGACAAACAGACCTTTCTTTTGATATGTCAAACTTTGTTGTAGCTTAAATAGGGACCGAGATTTGGCCACTTGAAAATTGACTTTTTGGACGTCCGTAGCGCAAAGACCGTTTGTCCGAGCGGTCCGTAACTTTGTGAAGTTGGTACACTATGGTAAATCTGTATGTTCACCCATTTTCAGCTCTCTAAGAGCATTTCTTCCCGGTTTTTCAAAACAAATTTGGTCGGTTTTCGAGATATCCAATTTTCAAAAAATCATATCTTGAAATGTGTTCATGAAATCTCCACGAGACGCCTTTCTGCACTGGAGACTTTGTAAAGGCATCTTACAAAAAATCAACAGGTCTCATTTATGCTTAGGTTCTCAGAAACCTGCGCCGGAAATTTATTTTATATTTTCCTCATAACTCATAAGCATCATGAAATTTGATCATGAAATTTCGTCTGAAGTAGCGCGCAATGGAGTCGCCTACTACCCTTGACTTGTAAAACAGGATCTTTAATAGTTTTGCAGTAATCACAGTTTTCCTGAGCTCAATAATAATAATAACTAGTATAACTGATATTGCCGTACGGCAATATCGGATAATCCCCCGCGGGCCCCGTATGACCCGGGCCCTGCATACTCTTCTCTGCCAATTCATGTCCATTATTTTTGTGTATTAGCCTGGCCCGCTTTGTAGGGAATGAAGTTCTATTCCAAGAGTGTGCATAACATCATCACTGTAGTGCCTGTATGCCTTAATGAGTTTAATGCACAAATACAGGATGTAAAACCCAATGAGGAAACCCTTACGCGTGATGCCCTCTCAATGAGAAATGTATATCATTCCAATGTAAATGTTACACTCTACATGGTTCTGTTGACATTAGATACGCACTTGACAGTACTGAGCGGCTAGCTGCGATTGTTGAAGAAGGTCAGCTGTTGGGATAGGGAGCAGTGAGACAGAATATAACCGACTGCTGACTAAGATGCATCTGTGAAGGATTTTTGTACTTTATTTTACCAGCAAAGTATTGGAGATAGGAGGATGTCCTTGGAGGACAGTGAAGTCCATAATTTTACGCATCTTTTGGTATTAATTTCATGAAATTTGAATGGGTAGAAGCAGAGCAATGTGCATTTCAATTTTGAATTTCAAAAAATTCTCTTGGAAAAACGATTTGATGCAGGCAAATTTCCTTTGAGGACAGTATGGAGGCCTAACAAGGGAATAAGGAAAAAAATATTCATCAACATTCACAAAGAACTTCATGATTTTTCAGCCTAAAACGTTTCGAGGGGCGCAAAAAGTGACAACAAATTTTCAATGTCTGACGCGATTCTACGCCTCGCGTCTGAGACTATAAAGCTATACACCATTGGAAAGCTGACAAACAGACCTTTCTTGTGATATGTAATACTTTGTTGTAGCTCAATTAGGGACCGAGATATGTGCACTTGAAAATTGCATTTTTGGACGTCCGTAGCGCCGAGACCGTTTGTGCGAGGGATCCGTAACTTTGTGAAGTTGGTACACTACGGTTGGTCTGTAAGGGTACCTACTTTCAGCTTTCTACGAGCATTCCTTCCCTGTTTTTCCAAAAAATTTCAGTCAATTTTCGGGATGTCCAATTTTCAAAAAATCATATCTTGAAATGTATTCATGAAATCTCCCCAGGACGCCTTTCTGCACTGGAGACTTAGTCAAGGTATCTTAGAAAAAATCAACAGGTGTCAGTAATGCTTAGGTTCTCAGAAACCTGCGCCGGAATTTTTTAAAATATTTTCCTCATAACTCAGAAGTGTCATGAAATTTGATCATGAAATTTCGTTCAAAGTAGCGCGCACCGGAGTTGCATATTACCCTTGACTTATGAAGCGGTTTCTTTAATAGTTTTGAAGTAATCGCAGTTTTCCTGTGAGAATAATAATAATAATAATAATAAAAGGTAATCGAAGAATATCAATATAATCCCCCGCCGCTGCTCGAGCGGGGGATTATAACTAGTATAACTGATATTGCCGTACGGCAATATCGGATAATCCCCCGCGCCCCCCCTGTCTCCCCTTCCCTGCTTACTCTCCCCTTCCAATTTATGTCCTTCATGATGAATTCTTAAAAGCATGTATGAACGCTGCAATGTTGTTGGAGCATATGCCTATCAAATATCTTGACTGCCAGACACACCTGTGGTGGCCAAGCGTACCACCCTGCAAGCAGTGCATGTTCAGTAAACCCTAACCCTAACCCTAATGGCTTGCTGCAGGCAAACCATAAGAGTTGGGGAGATGTGCCTACATGGAAAAATCAGGCAATAAATTAGGAACATGTCATTGCATTTTCATCTGATTTGAAACATAAATGCAGGAGTTATAGTGGCTTATATAAAATCATCTATGTAAAATTGGCTATTACTATGAGCTGTATGGCCTTGGAGGACAGTAAAGGCGATAATTTTAAGCATCTTTTGGTATTAATTTCATGAAATTTGAATAACCGGAAGCTGAGCAATTTATATTTGAAGTTTGAAAATTAAAAAAATTCTCTAGGACAAACTATTTGATGTAGGTCATTTATGTTTGGGGACAATATGGAGGGCTGATATGGGTAGCCCACATAAAATAATGATGGACGTGCATGAAGAATTACATTGACTTTTTGAGCCGAAAAGGTTTTTTGGACCTAAAAAGTGACATGAAATTTTCAATGTCTGACGCGATTCTACGCAGCGTGTCTGACACCATCATGCTATACACCATTGGAAAGCTGACAAACAGACCTTTCTAGTGATATGTCAAACTTTGTTGTAGCTTAAATAGGGACCGAGATATGGCCACTTGAAAATTGCATTTTTGGAGGTCCGTAGCGCCAAGACAGTTGGTCCGAGCGGTCCGTAACTTTGTGAAGTTGGTACACTAGGGTAGGTCTGTAAGCACACCCATTTTCAGCTTTCTACGTGCATTCCTTCCCTGTTTTTAGGAAAAATTTTGGCCTGTTTTCGGGATATCCAATTTTCAAAAAATCATATCTTGAAATGTGTTCATGAAATCTCCACGAGACGCCTTTCTGCACTGGAGACTTTGTCAAGGTATCTTAGAAAAAATCGACAGCTCTCAGTTATGCTTAGGTTCTCAGAAACCTGCGCCGGAAATTTTTTTTATATTTTCCTCATAACTCATAAGTGTCATGAAATTTGATCATGAATTTTCGTTCAAAGTAGCGCGCAACGTAGTCGCATATTACCCTTTACTTGTAACGTAGTATCTGTAATAGGTTTGAAGTAATCGCAGTTTTCCTGACTGCAATAATAATAATAACTAGTATAACTGATATTGCCGTACGGCAATATCGGATAATCCCCCGCGGGCCCCGTATGACCCGAGCCCTGCATACTCTTCTCTGCCAATTCATGTCCATTATTTTTGTGTATTACCCTGGCCCGCTTTGTAGGGAATGAAGTTCTATTCCAAGAGTGTGCATAACATCATTACTGTAGTGCCAGTATGCCTTAATGAATTCAATGCACAAATACAGGATATGAAACCCAATGAGAAAACCCTTATGCATGATGCCCTCCCAATGAGCAATGTATATTATTCCAATGTGATTATTACACTCTACATGGTTTTGTGTTTACATTAGATACGCTGCCTTGACAGCACAGAGCGGTTAGCTGCGATTGTTGAAGGTCAGCTGTTGGGTAAGGTGGCAGTGAGACAGAATAGAACCGACTGCTGACTAACATGCATCTGTGAACGATTTTTGTACTTTATTTTACCAGAAAAGTATTGGAGATAGGAGCATGTCCTTATATCAGAAAATAGGCCAAAAAATTAGCAACATGTAGATTGAGTTGTAAGTGATTTGAAATAGTAATTCACAAGTTATAATTGAATATATAAAATCATTTATGTTAAATTGGCTATGTGAAATAGGTAAATGCCCTCAAAGGACAGTGAAGTCCATAATTTTACGCATCTTTTGGTATTAATTTCATGAAATTTGAATGGGTAGAAGCAGAGCAATGTGCATTTCAATTTTGAATTTCAAAAAATTCTCTTGGAAAAACTATTTGATGCAGGCAAATATCCTTTGAGGACAGTATGGAGGCATAACCATGGACTAATTCAAAAAATATTCATCAACATTCACAAAGAACTTCATTGATTTTTAAGCCTAAAACGTTTCGAGGGGCGCAAAAAGTGACAACAAATTTTCAATGTCTGACGCGATTCTACGCCGCGCGTCTGACACTATCATGCTATACATCATTGTAAAGCTGACAAACAGACCTTTCTTGTGATTTGTCAAACTTTGCTGTAGGTGCAATAGGGACCGAGATATGAGCACTTGAAAATTGGGTTTTTGGACGTCCGTAGCGCCAAGACCGTTGGTCCGAGCGGTCCGTAACTTTGTGAAGTTGGTACACTGTAGTACATCTGTATGCTCACCCATTTTCAGCTCTCTATGAGCATTCCTTCCCTGTTTTTCAAAAAAATTTTGGGCAGTTTTCGGGACATCAGATTTTAAAAAAATCATATCTTGAAATGTATTCATGAAATCTCCATGAGACGCCTTTCTGCACTGGAGACTTTGTCAAGGTATCTTACAAAAAATCAACAGGTCTCAGTTATGCTTAGGTTCTCAGAAACCTGCGCCGGAAATTTTTTTTGTATTTTCCTCATAACTTATAAGCATCATGAAATTTGATCATGAAATTTCGTATGAAGTAGCACGCAATGGAGTTGCATATTACCCTTGACTTGCAGAACAGCATCTGTAATACTTTTGAAGTAATCGCAGTTTTTCTGAGCTGAATAAGAATAATAAGAATAATAAGAATAATAATAATAAAACGAACAATATCAATATAATCCCCCGCAAGCGGCGGGGGATTATAACTAGTATAACTGATATTGCCGTACGGCAATATCGGATAATCCCCCGCGCCCCCCTGTCTCCCCTGCCCTGCTTACTCCCTCCATCCAATTCATGTCCTTCATGTTGAATTCTTAAAACCATGTGGATCAGATGCCTATGAAATGTTGTGGCAGCCAGACACACCTGTGGTGGCCAAGCGTACCAACCTGCAAGCAATTCATGTTGAGTAAACCCTAACCCTAATGGCCTGTTGCAGGCACACCATAGGAGTTACGAGGTTGTGCCTACATGTAAAAATCAGGCAGAAAATTAGCAACTTGTCATTTGAGTTTTAACTGATTTGAAGTGTAAACTTAGTAGCTATAATTGAATATATGAAATTATGCATGTAAAAAAGGTTATGAGTATGAGGTCTATGCCCTTGTGCAACAGGAAAGCCCATAATTTTACACATCTTTTAGTGTCAATTTCATAAAATTCGAATAAGTAGAAGCTGAGCAATCTAAAGTTAAAATTTGACATTTAAAAAAATTCTCTAGGAAAAACCATTTGATGCAGGCAAATTTCCTTTAAGGACAGTATGAAGGCTTGACAAGGGTATGAGGGAAAAATTATTCATGGACATTCATGAAGAACTTCATTGATTTTTTTAGCCAAAAACGTTTTGATAGGCGAAAAAAGTGACAACAAATTTTCAATGTCTGACGCGATTCTACGCCGCGCGTCTGAGACTATTATGCTATACACCATTGGAAAGCTGACAAACAGACCTTTCTTGTGATATGTAACACTTTGTTGTAGCTCAATTAGGAACTGAGATATGAGCACTTGAAAATTGGGTTTTTGGACGTCCGTAGCGCCGAGACCGTTTGTGCGAGCGGTCCGTAACTTTGTGAAGTTAGTACACTAGGGTAGGTCTGTAAGTGTACCTACTTTCAGCTTTCTAAGAGCATTCCTTCCCTGTTTTTCAAAAAAATTTCAGTCAATTTTCGGGATGTCCAATTTTCAAAAAATCATATCTTGAAATGTGTTCATGAAATCTCCACGAGACGCCTTTCTGCACTGGAGACTTTGTCAAGGTATCTTACAAAAAATCAACAGGTCTCAGTTATGCTTAGGTTCTGAGAAACCTGCGCCGGAAATTTTTTTTATATTTTCCTCATAACTTATTAGTGTCATGAAATTTGATCATGAAATTTCGTGTAGAGAAGCGCGCAATAGAGTCGCATATTACCCTTGACTTCTAACGTAGTATCTGTAATAGTTTTGAAGTAATCGCAGTTTTCCTGTGAGAATAATAATAATAATAATAATAATAATAATAATAATAATAATAATAAAAGGTAATCGAAGAATATCAATATAATCCCCCGCCGCTGCGCGAGCGGGGGATTATAATAATAACTAGTATAACTGATATTGCCGTACGGCAATATCGGATAATCCCCCGCGGCCCCGTATTACCCCAGGCCTGCATACGCTTCTTTTGAAATTCATGTCCACTATTTTTGTGTATGTCCCCTGGCCTGGTTTTTGGGGGATGAACTTCGATTCCAAGAGGGCACATCACATCATTACAATAGTCCCTGCCTGCCCTAATAAGTCTATTGCACTAATACACAATATAACAGCCTATGTGAAACCCTCATATGCATCATACCCTTTCAATGTACAATGTATATTATTCGCCAGTTCAGCTGCTTTGACAGTACAGTAAGGTTAGGTCTTGTAAGGTGGCACTGAGACAGGATGGCCCCGACTGCAGACCACATGCATCTGTTAAAAGTTCGAATTTTTTTTTTTTCGAGATAGGTGGATGTGTTTATACCACAAAATAGGCCAAAAAATTAGCAACATGATTTATGAGTTGTAACTGATTTGAAGCAGTAAGTCATGAGTTATGATTGAATATGTAAAATGAGCTATGTAAAATAGGGTGTTTGCGTGACGTGAATGCCCTTACGCACGTCAAAAGCCTGTATTTTTACGCATCTTTTGGTGTTAATTTCATGAAATTTGAATAAGTAGAAGCTGAGCAATTTACGTTTAAATTTTGAAATTTAAAAAATTCTCTAGAAAAAAGTATTTGATGTAGGCAAATTTCCTTTTGGCACAATATGGAAGCCCAACCTGGGTAGCCGTCATAAATTATTGATGAACATCCATGAAGTACTTCATAGATTTTTTAGCCTAAAACACTTTTGTGAGTGCTAAAAGTGACAAAAAATTTTCAATGTCTGACGCGATTCTACGCCGTGCGTCTGAGACTATAATGCTATATACCATTGGAAAGCTGAGAAACAGACCTTTCTTGTGATATGTAAAACTAGTCTGTAGCTGAAAAAGGGACTGAGATATGGCCACTTGAAGTTTGAGTTTTTGTGCGTCCGTAGCGCCAAGACCGTTTGTCCGAGCAGTCCGTAACTTTGTGAAGTTAGTACACTAGGGTAGTTCTGTAAGTTCACCTACTTTCAGCTTTCTACGAGCATTCCTTCCCTGTTTTTCAAAAAAATTTCAGTCAATTTTCGGGATGTCAAATTTTCAAAAAATCATATCTTGAAATGTGTTCATGAAATCTTCACGAGACGCCTTTCTGCACTGGAGACTTTGTCAAGGTATCTCACAAAAAATCAACAGGTGTCAGTTATGCTTAGGTTCTCAGAAACCTGCGCCGGAAATTTTTTTTGTATTTTCCTCATAACTCATCAGTGTCTTAAAATTTGATCATGAAATTTTGTGAGTAATAGCACGCACGGGAGTTGCATATCATCCTTCACTTGTAAACCAATATCTCTAATAGTTTTGAAGTAATCGCAGTTTTCCTGAGCTGAATAATAATAAGAATAAGAATAATAATAATAACTAGAGAATAATTAAAATTGCACAGCAATTTTAAGATATGAATTCCCCTCCCCCGTATTCCCTACCTATATACTCTCCCTTTCCTTGCCTTCAATTCCCTTCCTTTCCATCCCCTTTCCAATCAACCCTCTTCTTCCATTCCCTCTTCTTCCATTCCTTCCTTTGCCATTTGGATTGCCAGGCTTCTTTTGGTTGCTAGGCAGTCCATGAGAGTGTAGATTTGCACATACTGACTCATATAGCGCTTAGCATGCAGGCAGGTGTGTTGTAAGGAATGATACCACCCTCAAAGCAATACAATTTGACTTAACCATAAGCTTAACTTTGACGAAACCCTAACCCTAATGATTTGTTACGGACAAACCATAAGAGCTAGGAAGATTTGCTTACATATATACAGAGGGCAAGCAGTCAGCAATATGTAAAATTAGTTTTAAGTGATTTGCAGCAGTATTTCACAAGTTGTAATTTAATTATAAAGTTAATGGGAAAAATATGTGCTTATTTGCAAACAATAGGGCAACAAATAAGCAACATATCATATCAATTTTAAGTGATTTGAAACATTATTGGAAGACTTTTAATTGGATGATAAAATTGATGGTAGGGCAATGTGCTTACATGGAAAAATAGGGCAAAAAATTAGTAATATGTCAAATGAGTTTTAATTGATTTTAATGAATAATTAATGAGTTATAATTGAATATGTGAAATTGCTAATGTAAATTGGCTATAAGCAATAGGTAAATGTTCTTGGAGCACATAAAAGGCTATAATTTTACGCATTTTTTGGTGTTAATTTCATGAAATTTGAATGAGTAGAAGCTGAGCAATCTACATTTGAATTTTGAAATTAAAAAAATTCTCCAGGAAAAAGTACTCCAAGTAGAACAAATTCCTTTGGACACATTATGCAGATACATAATAGGTACCACATAAAAAATCGACATGAACATCCATGAAGAGCTTCATAGTTTTTTTGGGCAAAATAGACTTTGGGAGGCCGAAAAAGTGACATAAAATTTTCAATGTCCGACGCGATTCTACACCGTACGTCTTAGAGAATATTGCTATATATCATTGGAAAGCTGACATTCTAAGGTTTTCAGAAATGTCCATTTTGATTTTTTAGGATTAATATTAAGGGAGATACAGGTCTTCAAAAAGTCAACTTTTGCGGCCCTGTTGCACAAAAAGTATTAGACTTGGGATGCCAAAATTGTGTGAGTGTGTTAGACTAGGGCAGGGCTGTATGCACATGTAAATTCAGCTTAATCTGAGCATTCCTTCCTTGTTTTCTGGAGGTTTCAATGTCATTTTTTGGAATTCTGTTTTTTTCAAAAATTCATAACTTGGAATTTTTTCAACGGAATTCCTTTATACTCCTTTCCGCACTGCGCACTTCCTTGGACAATATGTAAAAAAACTTTCATGACAAACCAACAACTGGTTTTCTCAAATCGACGAATAAACTTTTTTTATGCATATTGGCTGTAATTCCAAAGTCCTTGGTAATTCCGATGTGTAATTCCTGACACATGAAGTCTTTTATAGTATTTTCATGTTGTAATTGCTTAATTTCAGATATCGCAGGCAGGTTATGAGTTATTCAACATTGAAAAAGTGAAAAATCCGTAGAAAAATAATAATAACTAGTATACTAAATTGCACAGCAATTTAAAGGAAGAACTTCCCTTCCCTTCCTATCCCTTCCCTTACTTCCAATTCCTTCCCTGCCCTGCTATTCTAGTTCCTTGCATTCCTTGCCGTTCCATTGCTATATATTGTGTTCAGGTTGTCCTGGAGCGAAACATCACTGCTGCTTTGACCTGCAATAGTCCATGGAACTGCACAAACAGGCACACATACTCATATGTCGCTTGGCATGGAGCCAGGCCTTTTGTGGGCGATGGTACCACCCTGAAAGCAATACTTTGATGAAACCCTAACCCTAATGATTTATTACGGACAAACCATAAGAGCTAGGAAGATGTGCTTACATACACACAGAGTGCAAGGAGTCAGCAACATGTCAAATTAGTTTTAAGTGATTTACAGCAGTATTTCACAAGTTATAATTTAATTATAAATTTAATGGGAAAAATATGAGGTTATTTGCAAACAATAGGGCAACAAATAAGCAACATATCATATCAATTTTAAGTGATTTGAAACATTATTGGAAGAGTTTAAATAGGAAAGAAAAATTCATGGTAGGAACATGTGCTTACATGGCAAAATAGGGCAAAAAATTAGGAATATGTCATATTAGTTTTAATTGATTTTAATTAATACTTAATGAGTTATAATTGAATAAGTGAAATTGCTTATGTAAAATTGGCTATTAGTGAGAGGTATATGCCCTTGGAGCTCATAAAAGGGCATAATTTTACGCATTTTTTGGTGTTAATTTCATGACAATTGAATAAGTAGAAGCTGAGCAATCTGCATTAGAATTTTGAAATGAAAAAAATTCTCAAGGAAAAAGTATTTGCAGAAGAAAAATTTCCTTTAGACACATAATGCAGGGCCACAATGGGTACCACTAAAAAAATCAACATGAACATCCATGAAGAGCTTCATAGTTTTTTTGGGCAAAATAGGTTTTGGGAGGCCAAAAAGTGACATAAAAGTTTCAATGTCTGACGCGATTCTATACTAAAGCAGCTACAGCAAAGTTCTATATATTATCTTAAAGAGGAGAAAATGAACTTTCTGATGATATTTTTAATTTTTCTGTAGCTTTAATAGGAACCGAGATATCCGCGATTGAAAATTGCAATTTTGTGCGGCCCTAGCGCCGATACCGCTGACGCGACGACAACAAAATTTTCTGAGATTGTTAGACAGGGGCAGGGCTCTATACACCCTTAAAATCAGCCTGATCTGAGCATTCCTTCCTTGTTTCCTGGAAATTTTCCCATGATTTTTGGGAATTCCGTTTTTTTAAAAATTCATAGTTTGAAATTTTTGTCTATGGAATTCTATAAAAATCCTTTCCGCACTGCGCATTTCCTTGGAGAATCTGGAAAAAAAAATTTGTGGGAAAATATAAAGAACTTTCTGCAAAACCGGAAGCAGAAATTTTTATTGAAAAGCGCCCGTAATTCCCATGTCAGGCGTAATTCTGCTGTGTAATTCCCAGCATGGAAGGAATTTCATAGTGTCTTGATAAGGTATATAAGCTAATTGACATATGTCTTCTGGTAAAGAAGTTATTCAACATTTAAAAAAGTCAAAAAGTTGGAAGAATAAGAATAACTAGAGAATAATTAAAATTGCACAGCAATTTTAAGATATGAATTCCCCTCCCCCATATTCCCTTCCCTTCCATTCCCTGGCCCTCCATTCCCTTCCCTGGCTTTCCCTTCCCCTCCCATTCCTTTCCATTGGCTTCCCTGTCGTTGCATTCCGAGGCCTGATATGGTTGACATTTTGTTAGTTTGGATTTGGTTGCAATCTATTGCATAGAAATGCAGAGGTCCACGTATTGAGTAATATAGCGCTTAGCATGCAGCCAGGTGTGTTGTGACCAATGGTACCAGCCTGAAAGCAATACATTCTGACTGAGCCCTAACCCTAACCCTAACAGCTTGTTCCAGACAAACCATAAGAGTTATGGAGCTGTTCTTATATGGAAAAATAGGGCAAAAAATTAGCAATATGTCAAATGAGTTTTAATTGATTTTGATGAATAATTAATGAGTTCTAATTGAATATGTGAAATTGCTTATGTTAAATTGGCTATCAGCAAGAGGTTTATGCCCTTGGAGCACATAAAAGGCCATAATTTTATGCATTTTTTGTTGTTAATTTCATGAAATTTGAATAAGTAGAAGCTGAGCAATTTACATTCTAATTTTGAAATTAAAAAAATTCTCAAGCAAAAAGTATTACAAGTAGAATAATTTCCTTTGGAGAGATTATGCAGGCCTACAATGGGTACCCCTACAAAAATATACATGAACATCCATGAAGACCTTCATAGTTTTTTACGGCAAAATAGGCTTTGGGAGGGCCAAAAAGTGACAAAAAATTTTCAATGTCTGACGCGATTCTATACTAAGACAGCTACAGTAAATTTCTATACATCATCTGAAAGAGGAGAATCTGAACTTTTTGATGATATTTTTAATTTTTCTGTAGCTCAAATAGTAAGCGAGATATCGGCGATTGAAAATTCCGTTTTTGTGCGGTCATAGCGCCGATACCGCTTACGCGACGACAACAAAATTTTGTGGAATTGTTAGGCTAGGGTAGGGCTGTATACACATATAAATTCAGCTTAATCTGAGCATTCCTTCCTTGTTTTCTGGAGGTTGGAATGGCATTTTTCGGAATTCCGTTTTTTCAAAAAATCATAACTTGGAATTTTTGTAACGGAATTCCTTTAGGCTCCTTTCTGCAATGGATAACTGTCTAAAATATATTGAAAAAATGTTTCAAGTCATTATCTGTCTTAGTTTCTGAGAAACCGTGCACACAATGTAAAAATTAGTTTCTGGAATTACCCATGACTGAAAAGTAATTCCGCTGTGAAATTACCTAAGAAATTAGGGATCAAGCCAACATATATGACTGTTGTATCCTTTTTCTTGTATCTGCATTACTTTTCTCATAATAGGCATTTCAAAAATCATTTTAAGGCCGAAGAAAAATAATAATAAGAAGAATAATAATAATAAAAAAACTAACAATAACAAGATGAATTCCCCTACGGGGAATTCATAATAATAATAATAAAACGAACAATATCAATATAATCCCCCGCAAGCGGCGGGGGATTATAACTAGTATAACTGATATTGCCATACGGCAATATCGGATAATCCCCCGCGCCCCCCCTTATCTCCCCTGCCCTGCTTACTCCGTCCTTCCAGTTCATATCCGTGATGATGAATTCTTCATACCATGTATGAACGTAGTAATGTTGCTGGTGCATATGCCTATGAAATGTCGTGGCAGGCACAAGGTCAGCTGCTGGGAAAGGTGGCAGTGAGACAGTATATGACTTACATGCATCTGTGAATAATTTTTTTAGCTTTATTTTACCAGCAAAGTATTGGAGATATGAGGATGGCCTTATACCACAAAATAGGGCAAAAAATTAGCAACATGCACATTCAGTTTTAAGTGATCTGAAACAATAGTTCATGAGTTATAATTGAATATATAAAATCATTTATTTGAAATTGGCTATTCAGAAGAGGTATATTTCCTTGGAGGACAGTAAAGGCCATAATTTTACGCATCTTTTGGTATTAATTTCATGAAATTTGAATAACCAGAAGCGGAGCAATGTACATTTCAATTTTGAAATTCAAAAAATTCTCCAGGAAAAACTATTTGATGTAGGTATTTGATCTTTGGGGACAATATGGAGGGCTGATATGGGTATCCCACATAAAATATTCATGGACGTGCATGAAGAATTTCATCGACTTTTTGAGCCGAAAAGGTTTTTTAGGTGCAAAAAGTGACATGAAATTTTCAATGTCCGACGCGATTCTACGTCGCGCGTCTGACACTATTATGCTATACACCATTGGAAAGCTGACAAACAGACCTTTCTTGTGATATGTGATACTTTGCTGTAGCTCAAATAGGGACCGAGATATGAGCACTTGAAAATTGGGTTTTTGGACGTCCGTAGCACTGAGACCGTTTGTGCGAACGGTCCGTAACTTTGTGAAGTTTGTACACTCTGGTACATCTGTAAGTGTACCCATTTTCAGCTTTCTACGAGCATTCCTTCCCTGTTTTCCAGAAAAATTTTAGAAAATTTTCATGACATCCGATTTTGAAAAATTCATATCTCTGAAACTATTCATGAAATTTCCATGAGACGCCTTTCCGCACTGGAAACTTTGTCAAGGTATCTTACAAAAAATCAGCAAAGCCCAATTTTCATTTGTTCTCCTGGAAACGCTGCCAGAAATTGATTTTTTATTTTCTCAATAACGCGTCAGTATCATGAAATTTGATCAAGAAATTTCGCTTGCAGTAGCGCGCAACGGAGTCGCATATAGTCCCTGAGGTTTCGAGACATTATCTCTAATAGTTTTGTGGTAATCACAGTTTTCCTGAGCTGAATAATAATAATAATAATAAAAGGTAAAAGAACAATATCAATATAATCCCCCGCAAGCGGCGGGGGATTATAATAATAAAAGGTAATCGAAGAATATCAATATAATCCCCCGCCGCTGCGCGAGCGGGGGATTATAACTAGAGAAAACGGTAATTGTCATCACGGACAATTACAAAGAATTTACCTTTACTTTTAATTACACTTTGCCTGTAAACAGACAAACAAATGAAGAGAAAGACAAATGGGCTAAACTTTGCCTGTAAACGGACAGCTAAATGGACGGATGGACAGATGGATGAAACCGACGGACTGACAGGCACATGCGGACTCTGACTCCTCACCATGACTCCGACTCCGACTCTTAATCCTGGTCACCTTCCTGATCAGATCTACGATTCAGACTACTGACTCTCAGTCCTGGCACTGACTCTTTTCTCTTATGACTGACTCAGATTCCTGACTCAGAGTCCTGAGTCAGAGTCCTGAGTCAGAGGCCCGACTCAGAATCCCGACTCAGAGTCCCGACGCAGAGTCCCGACTCAGAGTCTCGACTCCGAGGCCCGACTCTGAGTTGTGACACTGAGTCGTGACACTGAGTCGTGACACTGAGTCGTGACACTGAGTTGTGACACTGACAGTCCTGACTGACAGTCCTGACTGACAGTCCTGACAGACAGTCCTGACTCTGAGGCCTGACAGCGAGGCCTGACTGCGAGTCCCGACTCAGAAGCCTGACTCCAAACAGCATGACAGCAGACTACTGTTCCAATCAGTAGGCCTGCCCTTGTAACCAGCACTCACCTGAACTGGCCAGAGGAGCACTCCATATATGGCTAATGTATGCTAATTTATGCGGCCACAACGTCTTACAGTGTGAACCTGTCACACCTGCATCAAGTGAAAATGAATTTTTTGCTGACCATTCTGTCATTTTTTTGACCTTTTGACCCTCACTGCTCAGAGATGGATGTAGCTACAGACTTGTTTTTTGCTGCAAATTACCAGAAGTATTTGGTTTACATCTGCCCTTAAAATCAAGAAAATTGAAATATTCCTTCCTAGTAAAAAAAATCATCTGCCAAAATGATCAATTTTCCCTTCACCTTTGACCTCCAATTTGACCTTGCGGAAATTGTCACAGGTGAAAATTAATGTGCTCATGTGATTGCAGTATGTGGTATTAGGGGGGTCATTTAATTTACAGAAAGCTGTAGAAGTGATATTTCCCACTCAAATTAAATGATTTATGCAAAATGTCATGTAAGTTGCGAAGTACAATTTTTCACAATTTTTTACAAATAAAGTTGAGGATATGAGACAATTGTAATAGGAGGCTTTTGATAACCATGTTTTTGAGTAGTAAACACCAGACTTTCCATTTGATTGGTTGAAAATAACATAATTTTCAGAATTTTTGGAAAATTGTACTTTTTAAAATTTAATGGCTCATATCACCTTCAAATATCATCTTTTTGTCCAATTTTTTGGTCAAAATAGTCTTTTTGGGTAAAGTTAAGGGTAGTTCATTATACATTTTGATTACCTCAGACAACTGCTTCAAGGAGATTTTACAATGCCACCTAAATTTTGAACCCTTGATTTTGAAAAATTGCCATATTTCAAAAAGTAGTCTACAAATCCAAACCATATTGCACAATGCACTGGCCCCAGATACTGGCCAACTTTTGTCACAATCACCATGATTCCATCTATTACGTAACTTGAGATCTCTGTGACATACCAAAAACTGCTCATTCTGCTCTAGCCCTTTACCCGTTGGACCAACTCTCATATCACTTGTACCAATACGTAGACAACAACTTTTTATCACATGATTTTGACTCTTGACTCATTATCTCAAATACTTTTTCAGTTATTCAACCTTAAAGTTTACAAATTTTCAACTTTGAACGCCTCTGTGAAAAAGACAACTGTGAAAATGACATCAAATGACCCACTTTCACAATACTGAATGACTGATTCACCTTCTGACCAACTTTCATCGCCATAGGACCATTTTGAAAAAAAAAGAAGAATAAGAACTAGAACCCTGTAACTGACCAAGGTCAGTGACTAAGAATTTACCATGCACATGATTCCAGTTTATGGAGCATAGGCAAAAGAACTTGTTAGAAAACTATGATATTTAAAATCCAGTGTTGGTAAAACTGTGCCACCATAGTGATGTACAGAGCCACAATGATGCACAGTGCCACAATGATGCACAGTGCCACCATGATGCACAGTGCCACCACGATGCACAGTGCCACCACGATGCACAGTGCCACCACGATGCACAGTGCCACCATGATTCACAGTGCCACCACGATGCACAATGCCACAATGATGCACAGTGCCACAATGATGCACAGTGCCACCATGATGCACAGTGCCACCACGATGCACAGTGCCACCACGATGCACAGTGCCACTATGATGCACAGTGCCACCATGATGCACAGTGCCACCACGATGCACAGTGCCACCACGATGCACAGTGCCACTATGATGCACAGTGCACCATGATGCACAGTGCCACCATGATGCAAAGTGACACCATGATGCACAGTGACACCATGATGCACAGTGACACCATGATGCACTGTGCCACCATGATGCACAATTATGATAACCCTGAGCGCATAATAAGAGTGAAAGCTGATGTTCCACTCTCTGTAGAGCTACAGTCATTTGCTAAGGTGTGGGAAAGATGAATTTTTAAGGGTTCACCGATCTTTTTAGCTGTCAATGCTACAGGAAAATACACATTAGATTAAATTTAGAGGAGAATCTGAGCTTTCCAAAACTGCTTGTGTCATTCATGTAGCTTTATTAGAACCGGAGATAGAGCCCATTGAAATAACGGTAAAATTGTGATATTTCATCGAAAAACTATCCCTGAAAAATGTCAAATTTTGAACTTCAATTTGCTCCCGAAGGCAAACGGTTTAAAGGAGAGACTTGAAATTGCACAAACTACTGTAAATGTGTTAGGACTATACCCCCAAATATTATTGAATTTTTTGAAGATGGATTTCTGAGTTTAAAAAATGCAAAGATGCCAAATCATGACCAAAAACATGAATTTTTCAGGGTCGGGCGATCTTTTTAATTAGTAGAGATACGTTAAAATGTATAGAAAACAAATACTAGACGAGAATCTCGGCTTTCCAAATGTGTTTTTATTTTTCCTGTAACTTAATTAGAACCGGAGATACACACCGTCAAAGTATGGGTACATGTGCAATGTTGACAAATCAGCAGGTCAATTTTGCAGTCATTTCTTGACCTTTTGACCTCAATTGTGTAATGTAGGTCAATCCGAGGGCCTTCAAATTTTGCATGGGGCCTCTAGGGTATTATGGCACCGAATTCTGAAGAGATAATACAAATCCCTCCTTTGCTTCCCTGTTAAGAAAAGTATAATGTCTGAAATGTCCAATTTCGCCTAATATTTGACCTTGACTTTGACCTTGAAAATAACTTTCTAGGTCAAAACCAATATTTTCCCCAAATTGGCAATGTGTGACAAAGGGGGGGTCATTTAATTGTTGGAACTGTGTAGGACCAATATTTACCTGTCATCAGGGCAAAAATAGGGTGTTTTTACATGTGGCGCAGTATGCAATATTCGTGATTTTTTAACAAATCAGCATGAAAAGATATCTGAATTCCGATTTCCAGCATGAAACAACCTGGCTGGTGCCTTCCAGAAACCAGAAGATGAGACTGATATGTGAAAAAAAAGATAATTTTCAGAATTTCTGAAAATTGCCCATATTTGAACTTCGAGGGGTCAAATGACCTTGAAAAATGAGGTCAAGGTCAAATCTGAAGGTCAGTATGGGGTTTTTGGGGGCATGTTAAGGGTAGTTTGTTATACATTTACATGACCTAAAATGACTCCTTCATGGTGTTTTCATGACCCACATCCCTTATTCGGCGGACTCATTTCACCAAAATGGCCGCTGCTCCGTAACCGTTGGAAATATCCAAATGAAAATTACGCGTGCACACAGCCCCAGATACTGGCCATCTTTCAGTGTAATCAGCATTTCTCTACCTGCTTTCGTTTTTGAGTAAATTGGGAAAAACCTAAAACAGTGTTTTTTTCATAGCTCCGGTTCCGCTTGAGTGATTTCAAAAATGTTTGTACCTGAATACAGCCTAGTACTTTTGACTTAGACATGACCTGTACAATGATGCCACCTGCAATAGTTGCCGAGTAATAGGCCATCTAAATTTCCGGAATTTCATGTTTGAAAGGCCCTGTGACCTTGAAAAATAGGTCAAGGTCATGTTTTTTGGGTGTGGCCCAGTTTTAGTCCTAGAGGCACCTTGTGACCAAGTTTCGTGAAAATCGAAGAAAAAAAGTGTGTCGGAATAATAAGAATAATACCAAAAACAATAAGAATTTACCATGTAATGGTAAATTCTTAATAATAATAAGAATAATAATAATAGCAAAAACAAATAGAATTTACCATAGGTAAATTCTTAACTAGTATAACTGATATTGCCGTACGGCAATATCGGATAATCCCCCGCGCCCCCCCTGTCTCCCTTGCCCTGCTTACTCCCTCCATCCAATTCATGTCCTTCATGTTGAATTCTTATTGTATGAGCGTAGTAATGTTTTTGGAGCAGATGCCTATGAAATGTTGTGGCAGCCAGATGCACCTGTGGTGGGCAAGCGTACCAACCTGCAATCAATGAATGGCGAGTAAACCCTAACCCTAATGGCCTGTTGCAGGCAAACCATAGGAGGTGGGAAGTTGTGCCTACATGTAAAAATCAGGCAGAAAATTAGCAACTTGTCACGTGAGTTTTAACTGATTTGAAGCGTAAACTTAGTAGGCATAATTGAATATATGAAAGCATGCATGTAAAAAAGGTTATGAGAATGAGGTAAATGCCCTTGTGGAACAGGAAAGCCGATACTTTTACACATCTTTGAGTGTTAATCTCATAAAATTCGAATAAGCAGAAGCTGAGCAATCTAAAGTTAAAATTTTGAATTTAAAAAAATTCTGTAGGAAAAACCATTTGATGTAGGCAAATTTCCTTTGAGGGCAGTATGAATGCCTCATAAGGGTATAAGTGTAAAAATATTCATTGACATTCATGAAGAACTTCATTCTTTTTTTAGCCAAAAACGTTTTGATGGGTGCCAAAAGTGACATAAAATTTTCAATGTCCAACGCGATTCTACGCCGCGCGTCTGAACTTATAATGCTATACACCATAGGAAAGCTGACAAACAGCTCTTTCTTGTGATATGTCAAACTTTGTTGTAGCTTAAATAGGGACCGAGATATGGCCACTTGAAAATTGCATTTTTGGACGTCCGTAGCGCCAAGACCGTTTGTCCGAACGGTCCGTAACTTTGTGAAGTTGGTACACTGCGGTACATCTGTATGTTCACCCATTTTCAGCTCTCTAAGAGCATTCCTTCCCTGTTTTTCAAAAAAATTTTGGTCAGTTTTCGGGATATCCAATTTTCAAAAAATCATATCTTGAAATGTGTTAATGAAATCTCCACGAGACGCCTTTCTGCACTGGAGACTTTGTCAAGGTATCTTAGAAAAAATCAACAGGTCTCAGTTATGCTTAGTTTCTCAGAAACCTGCGCTGGAAATTTGTTTTATATTTTCCTCATAACTCATAAGCATCATGAAATTTGATCATGAAATTTCGTATGAAGTAGCGCGCAATGGAGTCGCATATTATCCTTGACTTGTAAAACAGGATCTTTAATAGTTTTGAAGTAATCACAGTTTTCCTGACTGCAACAATAATAATAACTAGTATAACTGATATTGCCGTACGGCAATATCGGATAATCCCCCGCGCCCCCCCTTATCTCCCCTGCCCTGCTTACTCCATCCCTCCAGTTCATATCCGTCATGATGAACTCTTCATACAATGTATGAACGTAGTAATGTTGCTGGTGCATATGCCTATGAAATGTCGTGGCAGGCACAAGGTCAGCTGCTGGGAAAGGTGGCAGTGAGACAGTATATGACTTACATGCATCTGTGAATAATTTTTTTAGCTTTATTTTACCAGTAAGGATATGAGATATACCACAAAAATAGGGCAAAAAATTAGCAACATGTACATTCAGTTTTAAGTGATCTGAAACAATAGTTCATGAGTTATAATTGAATATATAAAATCATTTATTTGAAATTGGCTATTCAGAAGAGGTATATTTCCTTAGAGGACAGTAAAGGCCATAATTTTACGCATCTTTTGGTATTAATTTCATGAAATTTGAATAACCAGAAGCGGAGCAATGTACATTTCAATTTTGAAATTCAAAAAATTCTCCAGGAAAAACTCTTTGATGTAGGCAATTGATCTTTGGGGACAATATGGAGGGCTGATATGGGTATCCCACATAAAATATTCATGGACGTGCATGAAGAATTTCATCGACTTTTTGAGCCGAAAAGGTTTTTTAGGCGCAAAAACTGACATGAAATTTTCAATGTCTGACGCGATTCTACGTCGCGCGTCTGACACTATAATGCTATACACCATTGGAAAGCTGAGAAACAGACCTTTCTTGTGATATGTGATACTTTGCTGTAGCTGCAATAGGGACCGAGATATGAGCACTTGAAAATTGGGTTTTTGGACGTCCGTAGCGCCGAGACCGTTTGTGCGAGCCGTCCGTAACTTTGTGAAGTTTGTACACTAGAGTACATCTGTAAGTGTACCCATTTTCAGCTTTCTACGAGCATTCCTTCCCTGTTTTCCAGAAAAATTTTAGAAAATTTTCATGACACCCAATTTTGAAAAATTCATATCTCTGAAACTATTCATGAAATTTCCATGAGACGCCTTTCTGCACTGGAGACTTTGTCAAGGTATCTTACAAAAAATCAGCAAAGCCCAATTTCCTTTTGTTCTCCTGGAAACGCTGCCAGAAAATGATTTTTATTTTCTCAATAACGCGTTAGTATCATGAAATTTGATCAAGAAATTTCGCAAGAAGTAGCACGCAACAGAGTCACACATTGTGTTTGAGGTTTCAGGATGTTATCTCTAATAGTTTTGCCGTAATCACAGTTTTCCTGAGCTGAATAATAATAATAATAATAAAAGGTAAAAGAACAATATCAATATAATCCCCCGCAAGCGGCGGGGGATTATAACTAGTATAACTGATATTGCCGTACGGCAATATCGGATAATCCCCCGTGCCCCCCCTGTCTCCCTTGCCCTGCTTACTCCCTTCAACAAGTTCATGGCCTTCATGATGAATTCTTGAAGAGGCACATATATCGAAATCAGACATCGCTTGGCTTGGAGACCTGTGTTTGGTGCCCAGCGGTACCACCCTCAAAGCAATACATTTGCAGTGAATGGTAGGTGAAACCCTAACCCTAATGGGTTATTGTAGACAAACCATGCAAGTTATGGAGCTGTGCTTAAATGCAAAAATAGAGGAAAAAATTAGGAACATGACTAATCAGTTTTAATTGATTTTGATAAATAATGAATGAGTTATAATTGCATATATAAAATGTTATATGTAAAATTGGTTAAAGGTAAGAGGAAGATATCCCTGTAGCTTGCTAGAGGGCGTAATTTAACACATTTTTTGGTGTTAATTTCATGAGATTTGAACGATTATAACCAGAGCAATTTACGTTTCAATTTTGAAATTAAAAAAATTCTCTAGGAAAAAGTATTTGATGTAGGCAAATTTCCTTTTGGCACAATATGGAGGCCCAACCTGGAAAGCCCACATAAATTATTGATGAACATCCATGAAGTTCTTCATACACTTTTTGAGGGAAAACCTTTTGATAGGGGCAAAAGTGACATAAAATTTTCAATGTCTGACGCGATTCTACGTCGCGCGTCTGACACTATAATGCTATACACCATTGGAAAGCTGACAAACAGAGCTTTCTTGTGATATGTGATACTTTGCTGTAGCTCAAATAGGAACCTAGATATGAGCACTTGAAAATTGGGTTTTTGGACGTCCGTAGCGCCGAGACCGTTTGTGCGAGCGGTCCGTAACTTTGTGAAGTTGGTACACTGGGGTACATCTGTAAGTGTAGCCATTTTCAGCTTTCTACAAGCATTCCTTCCCTGTTTTCCAGAAAAATTTTAGAAAATTTTCATGACATCCAATTTTGAAAAATTCATATCTCTGAAACTATTCATGAAATTTCCATGAGACGCCTTTCTGCACTGGAAACTTTGTCAAGGTATCTTACAAAAAATCAGCAAAGCCCAATTTTCTTTTGTTCTCCTGGAAACGCTGCCAGAAATTGATTTTTTATTTTGTCAATAACGCGTTAGTATCATGAAATTTGATCAAGAACTTTCGCAAGAAGTAGCACGCAACAGAGTCACATATTGTGTTTGAGGTTTCAGGGTGTTATCTCTAATAGTTTTGCAGTAATCACAGTTTTCCTGAGCTGAATAATAAGAATAAGAATAATAATAATAATAAAACGAACAATATCAATATAATCCCCCGCAAGCGGCGGGGGATTATAACTAGTATAACTGATATTGCCGTACGGCAATATCGGATAATCCCCCGCGCCCCCCTGTCTCCCCTTCCCTGCTTACTCTCCCCTTCCAATTCATGTCCTACATGATTAATTCTTAAAAGCATGTATGAACGCTGCAATGTTGTTGGAGCATATGCCTATCAAATATCTTGACTGCCAGACACACTTGTGGTGGCCAGGCGTACCACCCTGCAAGCAGTGCATGTTGAGCAAACCCTAACCCTAACCCTAATGGCTTGTTGCAGGCAAAGCATAAGAGTTGGGGAGATGAGCCTACATGGAAAAATCAGGCAATAAATTAGGAACATGTCATTGCATTTTCATCTGATTTAAAACATAAATGCAGGAGTTATAGTGGCTTATATAAAATCATCTATGTAAAATTGGCTATTACTATGAGCTGTATGGCCTTGGAGGACAGTAAAGGTGATAATTTTAAGCATCTTTTGGTATTAATTTCATGAAATTTGAATAACCGTAAGCTGAGCAATTTATATTTGAAGTTAGAAAATTAAAAAAATTCTCTAGGACAAACTATTTAATGTAGGTAATTTATGTTTGGGGACAATATTGAGGGCTGATATGGGTAGCCCACATAAAATAATGATGGACGTGCATGAAGAATTACATTGACTTTTTGACCCGAAAAGGTTTTTTGGGCCTAAAAAGTGACATGAAATTTTCAATGTCCGACGCGATTCTACGCCGCGCGCCTGATAATATTATGCTATACACCATTGGAAAGCTGAGAAACAGACCTTTCTTGTGATATGTGAAACTAGTCTGTAGCTGCAATAGGGACTGAGCTATGGCCACTTGAATTTTGAGTTTTTGTGCGTCCGTAGCGCACAGACTGTTTGTCCGAGCGGTCCGTAACTTTGTGAATTTGGTACATTAGGCTAGGTCTGTAAGCACGCCCATTTTCAGATTTCTACGAGCATTCCTTCCCTGTTTTCCAGAAAAATTTTGGCCAGTTTTCGGGATGTCTATTTTTAAAAAAATCATATCTTGAAATGTGTTCATGAAATCTCCACGAGACGCCTTTCTGCACTGGAGACTTTGTCAAGGTATCTTAGAAAAAATCAACAGCTCTCAGTTATGCTTAGGTTCTCAGAAACCTGCGCCGGAAATTTTTTTTATATTTTCCTCATAACTCATAAGTGTCATGAAATTTGATCATGAAATTTCGTCTGAAGTAGCGCGCAATGGAGTCGCATATTATCCTTGACTTGTAAAACAGGATCTTTAGTAGTTTTGTAGTAATCACAGTTTTCCTGAGCTGAATAATAATAATAATAACTAGAGAATAATTAAAATTGCACAGCAATTTTAAGATATGAATTCCCCCTCCCCGTATTCCCTCCCTCTTTACCCCTTTCCTTGCCTTCCATTCCCTTCCCTTCCAGCCCCTTCCTTTCCAATCCCTTCTCTTCCATTCCCTCCCCTTCTGTGCCCTCATCTTCCATTCCCTCGCTTTCTATTCCCTTATCAGGCCTGTTTTGAGGACTTTGTAGCCCATGGAAGTGTACAGTTGCACAGACTCATAAGCACGCAGCCAGGTGTGCAGTGACCAATGATACCACCCTCAAAGCAATACAATTTGACTTAACCGTAACCATAACTTTGATGAAACCCTAACCCTAATGATTTGTTATGGACAAACCATAAGAGGTAGGATGATGTGCTTATATACACACAGAGGGTGAGCAGTCAGCAACATGCCAAATTAGTTTCAAGTGATTTGCAGCAGTATTTCACAAATTATAATTTTATTATAAATGTAATGGGAAAAAATTTACCTTATTTGCAAACAGTAGGGCAACATATAAGCAACATATCATATCAATTTTAAGTGATTTGAAACATTTTTGGAAGAGTTTTAATTGGATTATAAAATTCATGGTAGGGAGATGTGCTTACATGGAAAAATAGGGCAAAAAATTAGCAATAGCTCAAATAAGTTTTAATTGATTTTAATGAAAAATTAATGAGTTATAATTGAATATGTGAAATTGCTTATGTAAAATTGGCTATTAGCAATAGGTACATGGCCTTAGAGCACATGAAAGGCTATAATTTTACGCATTTTTTGGTGTTAATTTCATGAAATTTGAATGAGTAGAAGCCGAGCAATCTATGTTTCAATTTCGAAATTAAAAAAATTAAAAAAATTCTCTAGCAAAAAGTATTTGAAGTAGAAAAATTTCCTTTGGAGGCATTATGCAGGCTGATAGTGGGTATCAACTGAAAATTAATCACGAACATCAATGAAGAGCTTCATAGTTTATTTTGGCAAAATCTGTTTTCGCCCAAAAAGTGACATGAAATTTTCAATGTCTGACGCGATTCTACACTAAAGCAGCTACAGTAAAATTCTATACACCATTTGAAAGACGAGAATCTGAACTTTTTGATGATGTTTTCAATTTTTCTGTAGCTTTAATAGAAACGGAGATATCGGCAATTGAAAATTGCATTTTTGTGTGGCCATAGCACCGATACCGTTTACGCGATGACAACAAAATTTTGTGGGATTGTTAGACTACAGTAGGGCTGTATACTCATACAAATTCAGGGTAATCTGAGTATTCCTTCCTTGTTTTCTTGAGGTAGAAATGTCATTTTTTGGAATTCCGCTTTTTCAAAAAATCATAACTTGTAATTTCTTAAACGGAATTCCTTAAGGCTACTTTCCGCACTGGATAAGTATCTCAGCTGTCTTGAAAAAAATTCCCATGTCTTTATCTATCTTAGTTTCTGAGAAAACGTTTTCCAACTGTAAAAATTATTTTTAAGAATTACGGCAGACTGAGCAGAAATTACGCCATGTAATTTTGTCTGAATATAGTGCTTATGCCAATTTATAAGGCTTTTACCTCCATTTTGTTGTATGTCTATGACTTTTCTGATAATCTCCGTTTTTCTAAGGCCGTAGAATAATAATAATAATAATAATAATAATAACAAAACGTACAATAACAAGATGAATTCCCCTACGGGGAATTCATAATAATAACAAAAGTAGCAATAACAAGATGAATTCCCCTACGGGGAATTCATAATAATAGCAAAAACAATAAGAATTTACCATAGGTATGGTAAATTCTTAACTAGAAATCGGGTAACCGCGATGCGGTGACAAAACTTCACCTTTCATAGTAATTATTGGCAATGAAACGAAAGTGAGAAAACACGGAAATGATATTGGAAATGATATTGGAAATGATATTGGAAATGATATTGGAACTGACATTGGAAATAACATTGGACATGAACTTGAACATGAACTTGAACATGAACTTGAACATGAACTTGAACATGAACTTGAACATGAACTTGAACATGAACTTGAACATGAACTTGAACATGAACTTGAACATGAACTTGAACATGAACTTGAACATGAATGTAATTGCACACATCTTGCACATGTAATATGCAATATCACACTAAATATCACTTGAAATATTATGAAGTATCACATGCAAAGTTACATGCAATGTATTAAACATACAATATCACTTGCAATATCATGCTAAATCATATCACATGCAATATCAATTTATTACCTGTAATTTTACATGTCAATTAAAATGTACATAGTGTGCACAGATATTTGAAAGAACATATAAACAATCTGTCCATGGACTAGTCGTGATGTGACATATAGTCAGCAGACCGATAAACCCTGCAATAAACCCTTACTGAAACATTTCAATCGGTTTGTGGCCATACGCTGACTGATGCACTGACTGATACACTGACTGATACACTGACTGACTCAAAAATACATCAATTAGAGTTACTGCTGATTGAAACTGGCACCGTTCTCATATTGGAATTTCAGGAATTTCTTGGCTAAAGTAATTCTAGGCCTGAAAACATTTGGAAATGACTGCAATTTCTGAAAACATACAATTTTCAGGGTCCGGCGATCTCTTTATCCGCCCATGATACAAGAAAATGTTCAAATATAAAAGCTAGAGCACAATTTTGGCTTTCCAAATCAATTTTCAGATTCTCTGTTACTTTATCAGAACCGGAGATACGACTGATTCAAATAATGGTACAATTCAGAAATATTGACTTTAGAAATTACTGAAAAAATGTATTTTTTAACTTAAAATTACTCTAGAACCAAAACGGTTCAATGGAAACATATATAACTTGCCAGTTTTATGTAAACGAAGGATGGCAATACGCTCAGATAGCTTCATTGAAATAAAATGATTATTTCCTTGTCAAAACTATGATAAATTGTGAAAATTTGACAAAAAACATGAATTTTTCAGGGTCCGGCGATCTTTTTAACCGTCAGAGCTCTGACAAAATCTTCAAATATTCCAGCTAGAGGTGAAAGCGTGCTTTCCGAATCTGTTTTCAGATTTTCTGTACCTTAAATAGGACCGGATATAGAGCGGATTGAAATGATGGCACAACTCAAAAATATGGCCTTTAAGATATTCCTGAAAATATGAAGTTTTAACTGGAAATCACTCTAGAACCAATACGGTTCAATGAGGATATATATAACTTGGCAGGATTATGTAAATAGAAGTTAGAAATATGTCTAGACAGGTTCATCACAAAAGGATGATTCCGTCCCTGTCAAAAAATTGATAAATTGTGAAAATATGACAAAAAACATGAAATTTTCAGGGTCCGGCGATCTTTTAAACCGTCAGAGCTACGACAAAAAGGTCAATATATGGAAACTAGAGAAGAATTTGGCCTTTCCAAATCTATTTTCAGATTCTCCGTAACTTTATTAGGACTGGAGATAAGGCCGATTGAAATTATGGTACAATTCAGAAATGTGGACTTCGGAAATTTCTGAAAAAATGTTGTTTTTCACTTAAAATTACTCTAGAACCAAAACGGTTCAATGGAAACATATATAACTTGGCAGGATTATGTGAACGAAGGATGAAAGTATGTTCAAATAGCTTCATTGAAACAAAATGATTATTTCCTTGTCAAAATGATGATAAATTGTGAAAATTTGACAAAAAACATGAAATTTTCAGGGTCCGGCGATCTTTTAAACCGTCAGAGATACGACAAAATGATCTGAAAACGAAAACTAGAGGAGAATTTGGTCTTTTCAAATCTGTTTTCAAATTCTCTGTAACTTAATTAGGACCGGAGCTACAGCCAATCGAAATAACGCTATCATTGAGAAATGTGAAAAAATATCGTTAATTTTTCCCTAATTTTTTGACCTTGTGACCTTTACGGTCTAACGTAGGTTAATCCCAGGACCTTGAAAATTTATACGCTGCCTCTAGACTATTGTAGCAAGTTTGTGTGACATTTTTGTAACAATATTTTGATTCCTTGCCTGTGTAAAAAAATCAAATGTCAAAATAGTAAAATTTTTCATCATGTTTGACCTTGAATTTGACCTTGAAAATAAGTTTCTAGGTCAAAACAAATATAACTTTCAGAATCAGGATGCAAAAATGGGGGGATCAATTAATTATTGTAACTCTCTCGAATCGATATTTCCATGTCAAAAACGCGATAATTTGTCATTTTTCAACGTTCTCCGGTTTGCGATATTTGAAATTTTGTGGAAAATTAAGGTAAAATGTTAGAGGACTTTGGCTTACATATTCTAAATGCACATATTATTGTCTGTCTAGAGATAATATATCAAGGTGATATCTTGAAAAAAACATAGTTTTCAGAATTTTTGGAAATTAGCACTTTTCGCACTTTGACGGGCCAAATGACCTTGAAAAATGAGGTCAAGGTCAAATTTGAAGGTGGGTACGGGGGTTTTGGGGGCTACTTTGGGGGGGTTCACTATACATTGTTATGGCCTAAAATCAATATTTTCAGGTGAGACACCCAAGGTCACCGTTTTGACGACGCGGTCAATCTTTAAAATTACGTAACTCAAAAACTAAGTACGGCATCATCACCACAGTCCTTTCCGCAATGCGTAAGTCATTCGGGCAACTTTTGGTGTCATGCTTGTAACTCTGTGACTTGCGGATTCTGACATCCCGTGCGCAAACCTCTGAGAGTGAAATGGCACCGGTACAATATTGACCTTGACCTACTTTCTCGAAATTGGGTCAGATTATGTAATATACATGTAAGACAAGTAATTAAAATGGAAAATGAAATTTGCCTGTAATTTTGTGTGCTATGATCACTTAAAATAAGTGAAAAACTGACTTTGAAGTGGCCTGTGACCTTGAAAAATGGGTGAAGGTCATTCCGATTTTGACAGTGTAATATGGTCATGTAACACTTCATATGTGATTTTTTTGAGATTTTTTTGAAGAAATTTTTGTCTGGAAAAATAATAATAACTAGAGAATAATTAAAATTGCACAGCAATTTTAAGATATGAATTCCCCTCCCCCGTATTCCCTCCCTCTTTACCCCCCCCCCCCTTCCTTTCCTTTCCTACCCTTCCATTCCCTTGCTTTGCACTCAACCCTCTTGCATTCCCTTCCATTCCATGCCCTCATCTGTATTCCATGGCCAGGCCTCTTTTGGACGCTATGTAGGCCATGGAAGTGTAGAGTTGGACAGATTCATATAGCACTTAGCGTGCAGGTGATACCACCCTGAAAGCAATACAATTGGACTGAAGCGTAACTCTAACTTTGATGAAACCCTAACCCTAATGATTTCTTATAGACAAACCACAAGGGCTAGGAAGTTGTGCTTACATACACACAGAGGGCAAGCAGTCAGCAACATGTCAAATTAGTTTCAAGTGATTTTCAGCAGTATTTCACAAGTTATAATTCAATTATAAATTTAATGGGAAAAATATGGGATTATTTGCAAACAATAGGGCAACAAATAAGCAACATATTATATCAATTTTAAGTGATTTGAAACATTATTGGAAGAGTTTATATTGGATTATAAAATTCATGGTAGGGAGATGTGCTTACATGGAAAAATAGGGCAAAAAATGAACAATATGGCAAATTAGTTTTAATTGATTTTAATTAATACTTAATGAGTTATAATTGAATATGTGAAATTGCTAATGTAAAATTGGCTATTAATAAGATGCATATGCCCTTGGAGCTCATAAAAGGGCATAATTTTACGCATTTTTTGGTGTTAATTTCATGAAATTTGAATGAGTAGAACCAGAGCAATCAACGTTTCAATTTTGAAATTCAAAAAATTTTCAAGCAAAAAGTATACCAAGTAGAAAAATTTCCTTTGAAGACATTATGCAGGCCGATAGTGGGTACCACTTAAAAATAAATCACGAAAATTCATGAAGAGCTTCATAGATTTTTTGGGCAAAATGTGTTTTGGCACAAAAAGTGACATGAAATTTTCAATGTCTGACGCGATTCTATACCGTACGTCCCAAAGGATGTTGCTATACACCATTGGAAAGCTGACATTCTAAGGTTTTCAGAAATGTCCCTTTTTCCTTTGTAGGATTAATATTAAGCGAGATACAGGCCTTCAAAAAATCAACTTTTGCGGCCCTGTGGCACAAAAAGTATTGGACCTGGGAGGCCAAAATTGTGTGAATTTGTTAGACTATGGTAGGGCTGTATGCACACATAAATTCAGCTTAATCTGAGCATTACTTCCTTGTTTTCTGGAGATTTGAATGTCACTTTTTGGAATTCCGTTTTTAAAAAAAATCATAAGTTGGAATTTTTTCAACGGAATTCCTTTAGACTCCTTTCCGCACTGCGCACTTCCTTGGACAATATGTAAAAAAATTTTCATGGCAAACCAACCATTAGTTTTCTCAATTCGACGAAGAAACATTTTTTATGAAAATTGCCAGTAATTCCGATGTCATTGGGAATTCCGATGTGTAGTTCCAGCAACATAAAGTGTTTCATGGTGTTTTTATGTTGTGACTGCTTGATTTCAGATATCTGAGGCAGGTTATGATTTATTCGACATTGAAAATTTGAAAATCCGTAGAAAAATAATAATAATAATAATAATAATAACTAGAGAATAATTAAAATTGCACAGCAATTTTAAGATATGAATTCCCCTCCCCCGTATTCCCTCCCTATATACCCTCCCTTTCCTTGCCTTCCATTCCCTTCCCTTCCATTCCCTTTCCAATCAACCCTCTTCCATTCCCTCCCCTTCCATTCCCTCTTCTTCCATTCCTTCCTTTGCCATTTGGATTGCCAGGCTTCTTTTGGTCGCTAGGCATTCAATGAGAGTGTAGATTTGCACATACTGGCTAATATAGCGCTTAGCATGCAGGCAGGTGTGCTGCGAGGAATGATACCATCCTGAAAGCAATACAATTTGACTTACCATAAGCTTAACTTTGATGAAACCCTAACCCTAATGATTTGTTACGGACAAACCATAAGAGGTAGGAAGATGTGCTTACATATATATAGAGGGCAAGCAGTCAGCAATATGTAAAATTAGTTTTAAGTGATTTGCAGCAGTATTTGACAAGTTGTAATTTAATTATAAAGTTAATGGAAAAAATATGTGCTTATTTGCAAACAATAGGGCAACAAATAAGCAACATATCATATCAATTTTAAGGGATTTGAAACATTATTGGGAGAGTTTTAATTGGATGATAAAATTGATGGTAGGGAGATGTGCTTACATGGAAAAATAGACCAAAAAATTAGAAATATGTCAAATGAGTTTTAATTGATTTTAATGACTAATTAATGAGTTATAATTGAATATGTGAAATTGCTCATGTAAAATTGGCTATACAAAATAGGTGAATGCTCTTGGGGCACATAAAAGGCTATAATTTTATGCATTTTTTGGTGTTAATTTCATGAAATTGGAATGAGTAGAAGCTGGGCAATCTACATTTGAATTTTGAAATGAAAAAAATTCTACTGGTAAAAGTGCTGCAAGTAGAACAAATTCCTTTGGACACATTATGCAGATACATAATAGGTACCACATAAAAAATCGACATGAACATCCATGAAGAGCTTCATAGTTTTTTTGGGCAAAACAAGCTTTGGGAGGGCCAAAAAGTGACATAAAATTTTCAATGTCTGACGCGATTCTATACCGTACGTCCTAGAGTATGTTACTATACACCTTTGGAAAGCTGACATTCTGAGGTTTTCAGAAATGTCCATTTTTTATTTGTAGGATTAATATTAAGGGAGATACAGGCCTCCAAAAAATCTACTTTTGCGGCCCTGTGGCACAAAAAGTATTTGACCTGCGATGCCAAAATTGTGTGAGATTGTTAGACTAGGGTAGGTCTGTACACACATATAAATTCAGGTCAATCTGAGCATTCCTTCCTTGTTTTCTGAAGGTTGGAATGTCATTTTTCGGAATTCCGTTTTACCAAAAAAATCATAACCCGGAATTTTTCCAACGGAATTCCTTTAGACTCCTTTCTGCACTGCGCACTTCCTTGGACAATATTAAAAAAAATTTTCATGGCAAACCAACCACCAGTTTTCTCAATTCGACGAAGAAACTTTTTTTATGCAAATTGCCTGTAATTCCGATGTCGTTGGGAATTCCAATGTGTAATTCCAGCAACATAAAGTGTTTCACGGTGTTTTTATGTTGTGACTGCTTAATTTCAGATATCTGAGGCAGGTTATGATTTATTCGACATTGAAAATTTGAAAATCCGTAGAAAAATAATAATAATAATAATAATAATAACAAAAGTAGCAATAACAAGATGAATTCCCCTACGGGGAATTCATAATAACAAAAGTAGCAATAACAAGATGAATTCCCCTACGGGGAATTCATAATAATAATAATAACTAGTATACTAAATTGCACAGCAATTTAAAGGAAGAACTTCCCTTCCTTCCCAATCCCTTCCCTTCCAATTCCTACCCTTCTCATGCCTTCCTTCCCCTGCCATTCCCTTGCCTTCTGTGCCAAAGCTGTTTCATTTGCCAAAAGGCAAGTGTTGCTGTCACTAGACATTTGCTTGCAATAGGCCATGTAGTATACAGTCACATGTATAGAAATGACACAACGCTTGGCATGGACACCAGTATGTGTTGGCCAGCGGTACCACCCTCAAAGCAATACATTCAGATGAATGGTAGGTGAAACCCTAACCCTAATGGCTTGTTCTAGACAAACCATCAGAGTTATGGAGATTTGCTTACATGCAAAAATAGAGCAAAAAATTAGGAATGTGTCAAATTAGTTTTGATTGATTTTGATGAATAATTAACGAGTTATAATTGAATATATAAAATGTTAGATGTAAAATTGGTAAAAGGTAAAAGGAAGATATCCTTGTAGCACACTAGAGGCATAATTTTATGCATTTTTTGGTGTTAATTTCATGAGATTTGAACAATTAGAACCAGAGCAATTTACGTTTCAATTTTGAAATTAAAAAAATTCTCTTGGAAAAACTATTTGATGTAGGCAAATTTCCTTTTGGTACAATATGGAGGCTCAACCTGGGTATCCTACATAAATTATTCATGAACATCCATAAAGTTCTTCATACACTTTTTGACAAAAAACGTTTCGATTGGCCCAAAAAGTGACATAAAATTTTCAACGTCTACCGCGATTCTAAACTGGGCGTTGCACAGGATATTGCTATACACCATTGAAAAGCTGACATTCTGAGCTGTCCAGAAATGTCCCTGGTTTGTTTCTAGGACCAATATTAAGGGAGATATAGGCCATCAAATGTTGGACTTTTGAGGCCCTGTGGCACCAAAAGTATTGGACCTGGGATGCCATACTTTTGCATAGACACTACACCCTGGGAGTACTCACAATTCCTGTAAGGACATGAAAATCTGACTTTTCAATCATGGTTTTTCATGACATCACCCCTCGAAATTTTGGTTTGCTCGAATTTTGAACTTTTTTCTCTTCAAAGCCATTCATCCTATTGCCACTAGGCTCCCTTCTGCACTGCATAATCCATTAGACATTAACAAGAAAAAATTTCATGTCATTCTGACTGACAGTTTTCCCAAAATCGGAAGCAGAAATTTTTGGTCAAGATTGCCTGTAATTCCTATGTCAAACAGAATTCCGATGCGTAATTCCCAGCACAGAAGGAATTTTACACTGTCAAAATAGTGTATTACTTTTCATGAGGAAATAATTCTTAGGTCAGGAGTTATTTAACATTTAAGGAATGCCCAAAATGTGTCGGAAGAATAATAATAATAATAATAATAATAATAATAAAGATCAACAATATCAATAAGAACTTCCCTACGGGAAGTTCTTAACTAGAGAATAATTAAAATTGCACAGCAATTTTAAGATATGAATTCCCCTCCCCCGTATTCCCTCCCTATTTACCCTCCCCTCTCCTTGCCTTCCATTCCCTGACCTTCCATTCCCTGCCCTTCCAGACCCTTCCCTTCCATTCCATTCCATTCCCTAGCCAGTTTTGGTTGTAATCTGGTCCTTGGCAGTGTAGATTTGCACATACTGACTCATATAGCGCTTATCATGCAGCCAGTGTGTTGTCAGCAATGTTACCACCCTCACTGCAATACATTTTGACTGAGGCCTAACCCTAGCCCTAATGGGTTGTTGCAGGCAAACCATAAGAGTCATGGAGCTGTGGTTAAATGGAAAAATAGAGGGAAAAATTAGCATTATGCCATGTGACTTTTAACTAAATTGAATGTGTAATTTATTAGTTATAGGTGGATATAGAAAATGATAAGTGTAAAATTGGCTATTAGTAATAGGTGAATGCCCTCATAGGATAGTGAAGGTACTAATTTTACGCATCTTTTGGAGTTAATTTCATGAAATTTGAATGAGTATAAGCTGAGCAATTTACATTACAATTTTGAAATTCAACAAATTCTCAAGGAAAAAGTACTTGAAGTAGAAATATTTCCTTTGGAGACATCATGCAAGCCCATAGTGGGTACCTCTAAAAAAATATTCAGGAACATCCATGAAGACCTTCACAGTTTTTTTGGGCCCAAAAGTTTTGATGAGCCCAAAAACAGACATGAAATTTTCAATGTCTTACGCGAGATATAAAAACTTCCTTAAAAAGTAAAATGCTATATATCATCTGAAAGAGGAGAAACTGAACTTTCTGATGGTGTTTTTAATTTTTCTGTAGCTTTAATAGCAACCGAGATATCGGCGATTGAAAAATGAGTTTTTGTGCGGCCATAGCGCCGATACCGCTTACGCGATGACAACGAAATTTTGTGAGATTGTTAGACTAGGGTATGGCTGCATGCACATATAAATTCAGCTTGATCCGAGTATTCCTTCTATGTTTTCTGGAGGTTGGAATGTCATTTTTGGGAATTCCGTTTTGCACAAAAATTCATAACTTGGAATTTCTTCAACGGAATTCCTTTAGGCTCCTTTCTGCACTGGATAAGTGTCTGAGGTATTTTGAAAAAAAATCCCATGTCTTTATCTGTCTTAGTTTCTGAGAAACCGTTAACGAAATAAAAAATTTTTTTTATGGAATTACGCTTCATTGAGCAGTAATTTCACCATGTAATTACCTCTGATAATAGTGTTTCTGTCAATCTGTAAGGAGGTTCTGTCCATTTTGCTTTATTTTGATCACTGTTCTCATAATCTGGATTTCAAATTTTTTTTTGAAGGACGTAGAAAAATAATAATAATAATAATAATAACAAAATCAGCAATAACAAGATGAATTCCCCTACGGGGAATTCATAATAATAATAATAAAAGGTAATCGAAGAATATCAATATAATCCCCCGCCGCTGCGCGAGCGGGGGATTATAACTAGTACACCTGTAATTGTGCACAATTACAAAGATAAATTCCCCCCTTCCCTTCCGCTCCCCTGCCCCCTTACATCCCCCTGCCTTACATCCCCCTGCCCCTTCCCTTCTACCTTTCCCATCCGATGATTCACACAGAAATGTAATTGGGTCAGCATTTATTTCAACAAAGAAAATGTGCAGGCAGTGAAGTATGAGAAGCGATGAAATTGGCATATGGCCAGGAAAAAGTGTTTCAAGCCATAAGAAGCATTTGGGGAGGTGAAAAGTGAGATAAAATTTTCAGGGTCTACCGCGATTTTGAACGGACGGAGCTACAGTAAAATGCTATATACCATGTGAAAGCTAAGAAACAGAGCTTTCTGGTGGTATTTTTTTATTTTTCTGTAGCTTTAATAGGGGCCGAGTTATCGGTGCTTGAAAATAGTGTTTTTGTGATGCTATAGCGCCGATACCGTTAGCGCTAGAAAGTTGAAATTCTAGTGGATTGTTACACTATAGTATGACTGTAACTGCATGCAACTGCAGCTTGATTGGAGCATTTCTTCCTAGTTTTTGGAAAATTTTAGTAGCAATTTCAGGAATTCCCTTATTTGAAAAATTCATATAAAAAAAACTTTTACAGATATTGCCAAAAGCCGCCTTTCCGCACTGCGTATATCTCTAGAGATGATTGTGTAAAAATTTGGTGTAATTTCACTCATTGGTTCTTCCAAAACCGTGACGACAAATTTTTTATGCATTTGCTGCGTAATTACCAGTTCACTAAAAATTACGCTCTGTAATTCCAGTATATAAAATTGTTCACCAAAATCAATATCACTTCGAAATTTCAGGTAGTTACTGTAAATAGTGTCGAAAATACGGCCTGTCAAAGTGTTGACGAAAAAAAAAAATAATAATAATAATAATAGGATGCTGAAAAAAAAAACGAACAAAAACAATATAAATTCCCCTAACGGGGGAATTTATAATAATAATAATAACTAGAAATCGGGTAACCGCGATGCGGTGACAAAACTTCACCTTTCATAGTAATTATTGGCAATGAAATGAAAGTGAGAAAACACGGAAATGATATTGGAAATAATATTGGAAATGATATTGGAAATGATATTGGAAATGATATTGGAAATGATATTGGAACTGATATTGGAACTGATATTGGAACTGACATTGGACATGAACTTGAACATGAACATGAACTTGAACATGAACTTGAACATGAACTTGAACATGAATGTAATTGCACACGTCTTGCACATGTAATATGCAATATCACACAAAATATCACTTGAAATATTATGAAGTATCACATGCAAAGTTACATGCAATGTATTAAACATACAATATCACTTGCAATATCATGCTAAATCATATCACATGCAGTATCAATTTATTACCTGTAATTTTGCATGTCAATTAAAATGTACATAGTGTGCACAGATATTTGAAAGTACATATAAACAATCTGTCCATGGACTAGTCTTGATGTGACATATAGTCAGCAGACAAATAAAACCTGCAATAAACCCTTACTGAAACATTTCAATCGGCTTGTGGCCATACGCTGACTGATGCACTGACTCATACACTGACTGATACACTGACTGATACACTGACTGATACACTGACTGACTCAAAAATATTCTGAGGGACAGGGGATCTTTAAAATCGCCAGAGTTACAAGAAAAAATTCAGAGAATGAAAACAAGAGGAGGATTTGAGCTTCATGAATATATATATAGAGAATAACATGGACCAATACATGGACAGTGCATGGACAGTACATTGACCTGTACATTGACCAGTACATGGACCAGTACATGAACCAGTACATCAACCAGTACATCAACCAGTTACATCAACCAGTTACATCAACCAGTTACATCAACCAGTTACATCAACCAGTTACATCAACCAGTTACATCAACCAGTTACATCAACCAGTTACATCAACCAGTTACATCAACCAGTTACATCAATTAGAGTTACTGCTGATTGAAACTGGCACCATTCTCATATTGGAATTTCAGGAATTTCTTGGCTAAAGTACTTCTAGTCCTGAAAACATTTGGAAATGACTGCAATTTCTGAAAACATACAATTTTCAGGTCCGGCGATCTCTTTATCCCCCATGATACAAGAAAATGTTCCAATATAAAAGCTAGAGCAGAATTTTGGCTTTCCAAATCTATTTTCAGATTCTCTGTTACTTTATCAGAACCGGAGATACGACTGATTCAAATAATGGTACAATTCAGAAATATTGACTTCAGAAATTACTGAAAAAATGTATTTTTTAACTTAAAATTACTCTAGAACCAAAACAGTTCAATGGAAACATATATAACTTGCCAGTTTTATGTAAACGAAGGATGGCAATACGCTCAGATAGCTTCATTAAAATAAAATGATTATTTCCTTGTCAAAACTATGATAAATTGTGAAAATTTGACAAAAAACATTAATTTTTCAGGGTCCGGTGATCTTTTTAACCGTCAGAGCTCTTCAAATATGCCAGCTAGAGGTGAAAGCGTGCTTTCCGAATCTGTTTTCAGATTTTCTGTAACTTAAATAGGACCGGATATAGAGCGGATTGAAATGATGGCACAACTCAGAAATATGGCCTTTAAGATATTCCTGAAAATATGCAGTTTTAACTGGAAATCACTCTAGAACCAATACGGTTCGATGAGGATATATATAACTTGGCAGGATTATGTAAATAGAAGTTAGAAATATGTCTAGACAGGTTCATCACAAAAGGATGATTCCGTCCCTGTCAAAAATTGATAAATTGTGAAAATTTGACAAAAAGCATGAAATTTTCAGGGTCCGGCGATCTTTTAAACCGTCAGAGCTATGACAAAATGTTCAATATATGGAAACTAGAGAAGAATTTGGCCTTTCCAAATCCATTTTCAGATTTCTCTGTAACTTTATTAGGACCGGAGATAAGGCCGATTGAAATTATGGTACAATTCAGAAATGTGGACTTCGGAAATTTCTGAAAAAATGTTGTTTTTCACTTAAAATTACTCTAGAACCAAAACGGTTCAATGGAAACATATATAACTTGGCAGGATTATGTGAACGAAAGATGAAAGTATGCTCAAATAGCTTCATTGAAACAAAATGATTATTTCCTTGTCAAAATGATGATAAATTGTGAAAATTGACAAAAAACATGAAATTTTCAGGGTCCGGCGATCTTTTAAACCGTCAGAGCTACGACAAAAAGTTCAGAAAACGAAAACTAGAGGAGAATTTGGTCTTTTCAAATCTGTTTTCAGATTCTCTGTAACTTAATAAGGACCGGAGCTACAGCCGATCGAAATAACGCTATCATTGAGAAATGTGAAAAAATATCGTTAATTTTTCCCTAATTTTTTGACCTTGTGACCTTTACGGTCTAACGTAGGTTAATCCGAGGACCTTGAAAATTTATACGCTGCCTCTAGACTATTTTAGCAAGTTTGTGTGACATTTTTGTAACAATATTTTGATTCCTTGCCTGTGTAAAGAAATCAAATGTCAAAATAGTAAAATTTTTCATCATGTTTGACCTTGAATTTGACCTTGAAAATAAGTTTCTAGGTCAAAACAAATATAATTTTCAGAATCAGGATGCAAAAATGGGGGATCAATTAATTATTGTAACTCTCTGGAATCGATATTTCCATGTCAAAAACGCAATAATTTGTCATTTTTCAACGTTCTCCGGTTTGCGATATTTGAAATTTTGTGGAAAATTAAGGTAAAATGTTAGAGGACTTTGGATTACATATTCTAAATGCACATATTATTGTCTGTCTATAGATAATATATCAAGGTGATATCTTGAAAAAAACATAATTTTCAGAATTTTTGAAAATAAGCACTTTTTGCACTTTGAAGAGCCAAATGACCTTGAAAAATGAGGTCAAGGTCAAATTTGAAGGTGGATATGGGGTTTTTGGGGGCTACTTTGGGGGGTTCACTATACATTGTTATGGCCTAAAATCGATATTTCAAGGTGAGACACCCAAGGTCACCTGTTTTGATGACGCGGTCAATCTTTAAAATTACGTAACTCAAAAACTAAGTATGGCATCATCACCACAGTCCTTTCCGCAATGCGTAAGTCATTCGGGCAACTTTTGGTGTCATGCTTGTAACTCTGTGACTAGCGGATCCTGGCTTTGCCTACCGACACCTCTGAGAGTGAAATGGCACCTGTACAATATTGACCTTGACCTACTTTCTTGAAATTGGGTCAGATTATGTAATTTACATGTAGGACATGTAATTGAAATGGGAAATGAAATTTGCCTGTAACTTTGCGTGATATGATCATTAAAGTAAATGAAAAAACTGACTTTGAAGTGGCCTGTGACCTTGAAAAATAGGTCAAGGTCATTCCGATTTTGGCAGTGTCATATGGTCATGTAATACTCCGTATGTGATTTTTTTGAGATTTTTTTGAAGAAATTTTTGTCTGGAAAAATAATAAATAATAACTAGTATACTAAATTGCACAGCAATTTAAAGGAAGAACTTCCCTTCCCTTCCTATCCCTTCCCTTCCTTCCAATCCCTTCCCTGCCCTGCTATTCTAGTTCCTTGCATTCCTTTCCTTGCCATTGCTTAATAGTGAGTTTAGGTTGTCCACGAGCAAAACTGCTGCTATGACATTCCCTGCATAGTCCGTGGAACTGCACGAACAGGCATACATACTCATATCTCGCTTGGCATGGAGCCAGGCCTTTTGTGGGCGATGGTACCACCCTGAAAGCAATACTTTGATGAAACCCTAACCCTAATGATTTGTTACGGACAAACCATAAGAGCTAGGAAGATGTGCTTACATACACACAGAGGGCAAGCAGTCAGCAACATGTCAAATTATTTTTAAGTGATTTGCAGCAGTATTTCACAAGTTATAATTTAATTATAAATTTAATGGGAGGCAGTTGTGGTTATTTGCAAACAATAGGGCAACAAATTAGCAACATATCATATCATTTTGAAGTGATTTGAAACATTATTTGAAGAGTTGAAATAGGACAAAAAAATTCATGGTAGGAAGATGTGCTTACATGGAAAAATAGAGCAAAAAATTAGGAATATGTCAAATTAGTTTGAATTGATTTTAATGAATACTTAATGAGTTCTAATTGAATATGTGAAATTGCTAATGTAAAATTGGCTATTAGTGAGAGGTATATGCCCTTGGAGGTCATAAAAGGGGATAATTTTACGCATTTTTTGGTGTTAATTTCATGAAATTTGAATGAGTAGAAGCTGAGCAATGTACACTTGAATTTTGAAATGAAAAAAATTCTCAAGGAAAAAGTATTTGAAGTAGAACAATGTCCTTTGGAGGGAATATGCAGGCCCACAATGGGTACCCCACAAAAAATATACATGAACATCCATGAAGAACTTCATAGTTTTTTTGGGCAAAATAGGTTTTGACAGGGCAAAAAATGACATAAAATTTTCAATGTCCACCGCGATTCTAAACCGGAAGTTGTACAGGATATTGCTATATACCACTGGAAAGCTGACATTCTGAGCTTTCCAAAAATGTCCCTGGTATGTTTCTAGGACCAATATTAAGGGAGATACAGCCCATCAAATGTTCGACTTTTGAGGCCCTATGGCACCAAAAGTATTGGACCTGGAAGGCCATACTTTTGCATGGACACTACACCCTAGTAGTGCTAACAATTCCTGTAAGGACATAAAAATCTGACATTCCAATCATGGTTTTTCATGACATCACCCCTCGAAATTTCGCTCTGATCCAATTTTGAACTTTTTTTTCTCCAAAGCTATTCATCCTATTGCCACTAGGCTCCTTTCTGCAATGCATATTCCGTTAGAGATGAACAGGAAAAAATTTCATGACATTCTGACAGACGGTTTTCCCTAAACCGCAATCGGAAATTTTTTGTGAAGATTGCCTGTAATTCCTATGTCAAACGGAATTCCAATGTGTAATCCCCAGCATAGAAGGAATTTTACAGTGTCTTAATGCTGTATACATGCTAATTGACATATGTCTCCTGGTAAAGCAGTTATTCAAAATTTGAAAAAGTCTAAAAGTTGGAAGAATAAGAATAATAAAGAATAATAATAATAACTAGAGAATAATTAAAATTGCACAGCAATTTTAAGATATGAATTCCCCTCCCCCATATTCCCTTCCCTTCCATTCCCTGCCCTTCCATTCCCTTCCCTGCCTTTCCCTTCCCCTCCCATTCATTTCCATTGGCTTCCCTGTCGTTGCATTCCGAGGCCTGATATGGTTGACATGTTGTTAGTTTGGCTTTGGTTGCAATCTAGTGCATAGAAGTGCAGAGGTCCACGTATTGAGTAATATAGCACTTAGCATGCAGCCAGGTGTGTTGTGACCAATGGTACCAGCCTGAAAGCAATACATTTTGACTGAGCCCTACCCCTAACCCTAACAGCTTGTTACAGACAAACCATAACAGTTATGGAGCTGTGCTTATATGGAAAAATAGGGCAAAAAATTAGCAATATGTCAAATGAGTTTTAATTGATTTTAATGAATAATGAATGAGTTATAATTGAATATGTGAAATTGCTTATGTAAAATTGGCTATCAACAAGAGGTTTATGCCCTTGGAGCACATACAAGGCTACAATTTTACGCATTTTTTGATGTTAATTTGATGAAATTTGAATAAGTAGAAGCCGAGCAATTTACCTTTTAATTTTGAAATTAAAAAAATTCTCAAGCAAAAAGTATTACAAGTAGAATAATTTCCTTTGGAGAGATTATGCAGGCCTACAATGGGTACCAATAAAAAATTACACATGAACATCCATGAAGATCTTCATAGTTTTTTTGGGCAAAATTGGGTTTGGGAGGGCCAAAAAGTGACAAGAAATTTTCAATGTCTGACGCGATTCTATACTAAACAAGCTACAGTAAAGTACATCATCTGAAAGCAGAGAAACTGAACTTTCTGATGATGTTTTTAATTTTTCTGTAGCTTTAACAGAAACGGAGATATCGGCAATTGAAAATTGCGTTTTTGTGAGGCCATAGCGCCGATACCATTGACGCTATGACAACAAAATTTTGTGATATTGTTAGACTTGGGTAGGGCTGTATGTACATATAAATTCAGCTTAATCTGGGCATTCCTTCCTTGTTTTCTGGAGGTTGGAATGGCATTTTTCGGAATTCCGTTTTTTCAAAAAATCATAACTTGGAATTTTTTCAACGGAATTCCTTTAGGCTCCTTTCTGCAAAGGATAATTGTCTAATATATATATAAAAAAAATTTCATGCCTCTGTCTGCCTTAGTTTCTGAGAAACCATTTACACAGTGTTAAAATTAGTTTCCAGAATTACACAAGCCTGACAAGTAATTCCGGCGCGAAATTGCTTCTGAAGATAGGACTCAAGCCAACATATATGACTCTTGTGTCTCTTTTGTTGTATCTCCATTACTTTTCTCATAATTGGCATTTAAAAAATCACTTTAAGGCCGTAGAAAAATAATAATAATAATAATAATAATAATAATAATAATAATAAAAAAAGTAGCAATAACAAGATGAATTCCCCTACGGGGAATTCATAATAAGAAGAATACGTACAATATCAATAAGAACTTCCCTACGGGAAGTTCTTAATAATAATACTTACGAAAACAAGAAACTTCACCTATGTAATAGGTGAAGTTTAACTAGTATAACCCCCCGTCTCCCCTGCCCTGCATACTCCCTCTTTCCAGTTCATGTCCTTCATGATGAATTCTTAAAACCATGTATGAATGTAGTAATCTTGTTGGTGCATATGCCTATCAAAAGTCGAGGCAGCCAGACACACCTGTTGTGGTCAAGCATACTACCCTGCAAGCAATGCATATTGAGTAAACCCTAACCCTAACCCTAATGGCCTGTTGCAGGCAAGCCATAAGAGTTGCATGGTTGTGTCTACATGGAAAAATTGGGCAAAAAATTAGCAACATGTCGTTTGAGTTTTAACTGATTTGAAATATGCACTTAGTGGCTATAATTGAATATATGAAATCATACATGTAAAATAGGTTATTAGAATGAGGTCCATGCCCTTAGAGAACAGAGAAGGCCATAATTTTACACATCTTTTAGTGTTAATTTCATAAGATTTGGATAGTTAGAAGTTGAGCAATCTAAAGTTGAAATTTGAATTTGAAAAAAAAATTCTCTAGGAAAAACCATTTGATGTAGGCAAATTTCCTTTGAGGACAGTATGTAGGCCTAACAAAGGTATATAGAAAAAAATATTCACGAACATCCAAGAAGAACTTCATAGATTTTTTAGCCAAAAATGTTTTGAAAGGCGCAAAAAGTGACATGAAATTTTCAATGTCTGACGCGATTCTACGCCGCGCGTCTGACACCATCATGCTATACACCTTTGGAAAGCTGACAAACAGACCTTTCTTGTGATATGTCAAACCTTGTTGTAGCTTAAATAGGGACCGAGATATGGCCACTTGAAAATTGCATTTTTGGACGTCCGTAGCGCCAAGACCGTTGGTCCGAGCGGTCCGTAACTTTGTGAAGTTGGTACACTGTGATACATCTGTATGTTCACCCTATTTCAGCTCTCTAAGAGCATTCCTTCCCTGTTTTTCAACAAAATTTTGGTCAGTTTTCGGGATATCCAATTTTAAAAAAATCATATCTTGAAATGTGTTCATGAAATCTCCACGAGACGCCTTTCTGCACTGGAGACTTTGTCAAGGCATCTTACAAAAAATCAACAGCTCTCAGTTATGCTTAGGTTCTCAGAAACCTGCGCCGGAAATTTTTTTTGTATTTTTCTCATAACTCATAAGTGTCTTGAAATTTGATCATGAAATTTTGTGAGTAATAGCACGCACGGGAGTTGCAAATCATCCTTCACTTGTAAACCAATATCTCTAATAGTTTTGAAGTAATCGCAGTTTTCCTGAGCTGAATAAGAATAATAACTAGTATAACTGATATTGCCGTACGGCAATATCGGATAATCCCCCGCGCCCCCCCCCTTTCTTCCCTTCCCTGCTTACTCTCCCCTTCCAATTCATGTCCTTCATGATGAATTCTTAAAAGCATGTATGAACGCTGCAATGCTGTTGGAGCATATGCCTATCAAATATCTTGACTGCCAGATACACCTGTGGTGGCCAAGCGTACCACCCTGCAAGCAGTGCATGTTGAGTAAACCCTAACCCTAACCCTAATGGCTTGCTGCAGGCAAACCATTAGGGTTGGGGAGATGTGCCTACATGGAAAAATCAGGCAATAAATTAGGAACATGTCATTGCATTTTCATCTGATTTGAAACATAAATGCAGGAGTTATAGTGGCTTATATAAAATCATCTATGTAAAATTGGCTATTACTATGAGCTGTATGGCCTTGGAGGACAGTAAAGGCGAGAATTTTAAGCATCTTTTGGTATTAATTTCATGAAATTTGAATAACCGGAAGCTGAGCAATTTATATTTGAAGTTTGAAAATTAAAAAAATTCTCTAGGACAAACTATTTGATGTAGGTAATTTATGTTTGGGGACAATATGCAGGGCTGATATGGGTAGCCCACATAAAATAATGATGGACGTGCATGAAGAATTACATTGACTTTTTGAGCCGAAAAGGTTTTTTGGGCCTAAAAAGTGACATGAAATTTTCAATGTCCGACGCGATTCTACGTCGCGCGCCTGACACTATTATGCTATACACCATTGGAAAGCTGAGAAACAGACCTTTCTTGTGATATGTGAAACTAGTCTGTAAGTGCAATAGGGACTGAGCTATGGCCACTTGAATTTTGAGTTTTTGTGCGTCCGTAGCGCACAGACTGTTTGTCCGAGCGGTCCGTAACTTTGTGAAGTTGGTACATTGGGCTAGGTCTGTAAGCACGCCCATTTTCAGCTTTCTACGAGCATTCCTTCCCTGTTTTTCAGAAAAATTTTGGCCAGTTTTCGGGATGTCAATTTTTCAAAAAATCGTATCTTGAAATGTGTTCATGAAATCTCCACGAGACGCCTTTCTGCACTGGAGACTTTGTCAAGGTATCTTAGAAAAAATCGACAGCTCCCAGTTATGCTTAGGTTCTCAGAAACCTGCGCCGGAAATTTTTTTAATATATTCCTCATATCTCATAAGTGTCATGAAATTTGATCATGAAATTTCGTTCAAAGGAGCGCGCAACGGAGTTGCATATTACCCTTGACTTATGAAGCAGTTTCTTAAATAGTTTTGAAGTAATCGCAGTTTTCCTGAGCTGAATAATAATAATAACTAGTATAACTGATATTGCCGTACGGCAATATCGGATAATCCCCCGCGGGCCCCGTATGACCCGAGCACTGCATACTCTTCTCTGCCAATTCATGTCCATCATTTTTGTGTATTACCCTTGCCCGCTTTGTAGGGAATGAAGTTCTATTCCAAGAGTGAGCATAACATCATTACTGTAGTGCCTGTATGCCTTAATGAGTTTAATGCACAAATACAGGATGTAAAACCCAATGAGGAAACCCTTACGTATGATGCCCGCTCAATGAGCAATGTATATCATTCCAATGTGATTATTACACTCTACATGCATGGTTTTGTTGACATTAGATACGCTGCCTTGGCAGAACAGAGCGGCTAGCTGCGATTGTTGAAGAAGGTCAGCTGTTGGGAAAGGTGGCAGTGAGACAGAATATGAGACTGCTGACTAACATGCATCTGTGAAAGAATTTTGTTCTTAATTTTACCAGAAAAGTATTGGAGATAGGAGGATGTCCTTATATCACAAAATAGGCCAAAAAATTAGGAACACGTACATTGAGTTGTAAAAGATTTGAAATAATAATGCACAAGTTATAATTGAATATATAAAATCATTTATGTTAAATTGGCTATGAAGAATAGGTTAATGCCCTTGGAGTACAGTGAAGTCCATAATTTTACGCATCTTTTGGTATTAATTTCATGAAATTTGAATTGGTAGAAGCAGAGCAATGTGCATTTCAATTTTGGATTTCAAAAAATTCTCTCGGAAAAACCATTTGATGCAGGCAAATTTCCTTTGAGGACAGAATGGAGGCATAACCAGGGACTAATTAAAAAAATATTCATGAACATTCACAAAGAACTTCATTGATTTTTCAGCCTAAAACTTTTCGAGGGGCGCAAAAAGTGACAACAAATTTTCAATGTCTGACGCGATTCTACGTCGCGCGTCTGAGACTATAATGCTATACACCATTGGAAAGCTGACAAACAGACCTTTCTTGTGATATGTAATACTTTGCTGTAGGTGCAATAGGGACCGAGATATGGGCAGTTGAATATTGAGTTTTTGGACGTCCGTAGCGCAGAGACCGTTCGTCCGAGCGGTCCGTAACTTTGTGAAGTTGTTACACTAGGGTAGGTCTGTTAGTATACCTAGTTTCAGCTTTCTACAAGCTTTCCTTCCCTGTTTTTCAAAAAAATTTCAGTCAATTTTCAGGATGTCCAATTTTCAAAAAATCATATCTTGAAATGTATTCATGAAATCTCCATGAGACGCCTTTCTGCACTAGAAACTTAGTCAAGGTACCTTAGAAAAAATCAGCAAAGCCCAGGTTTCTTTGGTTCTCCTGGAAACTTTTCCGGTAATTGATTTTTTATTTCCTCGATTACTCATCAGTATCATGAAATTTGATCATGAAATTTTGTGAGTAATAGCACGCACAGGAGTTGCATATCATACTTGCTTTTAAAAACATTATCTCTAATAGTTTTGAAATGATTGCAGTTTTTCTGAGCTGAATAAGAATAATAAGAATAATAATAAGAATAATAACTAGTATAACTGATATTGCCGTACGGCAATATCGGATAATCCCCCGCGGGCCCCGTATGACCCCCAGGCCTGCATACTCTTCTCTTTCAATTCATGTCCATTATTTTTGTGTGTTCTATTCCAAGAGTGCACATGTTATCATTACTGTCGGTCGTGTCTGGTCTAATAAGTTTATTGCACAAATACCGGTTATAAAACCCTGTCGGCGAATGCTTATGCATGCCCTTTCAATGTACAATATATATTATTGAAATGTGATGATTAGACTGTGCATCTTTTTGTTGACACTTGTGATGCTGCTTGGACTGTACAATAAGGTTAAGCGGAAAAGGCGGCAGTGAGACAGGATGGTACCCACTGCAGACCACATGCATCTGTTAAAAGTTTGTGAATTTTTTTTTTGCAGATAGGTGGATGTGTTTATACCACAAAATAGGGCAAAAAATTAGCAACATGTCATATGAGTTTTAACTGATTTGAAACAATAATTCATGGGTTATAAATGAATATATAAAATTGTCTATGTAAAATAGACTGTTTGTGTGAGTTAAATGTCCTTATGCAAGTGGAAAGCCTATATTTTTAAGCAATTTTTGGTGTTAATTTCATGAAATTTGCATAAGTAGAAGCTGAGTAATTTACATTTCATTTTTGATAGTAAAACATTTCTCTAGCCAAAGCTATTTAATGTAGGTAAATTTCCTTTGAGGACAGTATGGAGACGTGCTCCAGGCATCCCACAAAAATTATTCATGGACATCCATAAGGAACTGCATTGACTTTTCAGCCTAAAACATTTTTGTAGGCGCAAAAAGTGACAACAAATTTTCAATGTCTGACGCGATTCTACGCCGCGCGTCTGACACTATTATGCTATACACCATTGGAAAGCTGACAAACAGACCTTTCTTGTGATATGTCACACTTTGTTGTAGCTTAAATAGGGACCGAGATATGGCTACTTGAAAATTGCATTTTTGGACGTCCGTAGCGCTGGGACCGTTTGTGCGAGGAGTCCGTAACTTTGTGAAGTTGGTACACTATGGTAGCTCTGTCAGTATACCTATTTTCAGCTTTCTACAAGCATTCCTTCCCTGTTTTTCAAAAAAATTTCAGTCAATTTTCGGGATGTCCAATTTTCAAAAAATCGTATCTTGAAATGTATTCATGAAATCTCCATGAGACTCCTTTCTGCACTAGAAACTTAGTCAAGGTACCTTAGAAAAAATCTGCAAAGCCCAGGTTTCTTTGGTTCTCCTGGAAACTTTTCCGGAAATTGATTTTTAATTTCCTCAATAACTCACCAGTATCATAAAATTTGATCATGAAATTTTGTGAGTAATAGCACGCACGGGAGTTGCATATCATCCTTGCTTTTCAAAACATTATCTCTAATAGTTTTGAAATGATCGCAGTTTTTCTGAGCTGAATAAGAATAATAAGAATAATAATAATAAGAATAATAAAAGGTAAAAGAAGAATATCAATATAATCCCCCGCCGCTGCGCGAGCGGGGGATTATAACTAGTATAACTGATATTGCCGTACGGCAATATCGGATAATCCCCCGCGCCCCCCCGTCTCCCCTGCCCTGCTTACTCCCTCCATCCAATTCATGTCCTTCATGTTGAATTCTTAAAACCATGTGGAGCAGATGCCTATGAAATGTTTTGGCAGCCAGACACACCTGTGGTGGCCAAGCGTACCAACCTGCAAGCAATTCATGTTGAGTAAACCCTAACCCTAATGGCCTGTTGCAGGCAAACCATAGGAGTTACAAGGTTGTGCCTACATGTAAAAATCAGGCAGAAAATTAGCAACTTGTCATTTGAGTTTTAACTGATTTGAAGTGTAAACTTAGTAGCTATAATTGAATATATGAAATTATGCATGTAAAAAAGGTTATGAGTATGATGTCTATGCCCTTGTGCAACAGGAAAGCCCATAATTCTACACATCTTTTAGTGTCAATTTCATAAAATTCGAATAAGTAGAAACTGAGCAATCTAAAGTTAAAATTTGACATTTAAAAAAATTCTCTAGGAAAAACCATTTGATGCAGGCAAAATTCCTTTAAGGACAGTATGAAGGCTTGACAAGGGTATGAGAGAAAAATTATTCATGGACATTCATGAAGAACTTCATTGATTTTTTTAGCCAAAAACGTTTTGATAGGCGCAAAAAGTGACAACAAATTTTCAATGTCTGATTCGATTCTACGGCGCGCGTCTGAGGCTATTATGCTATACACCATTGGAAAGCTGACAAACAGACCTTTCTTGTGATATGTAACACTTTGTTGTAGCTCAATTAGGAACTGAGATATGAGCACTTGAAAATTGCGTTTTTGGACGTCCGTAGCGCCGAGACCGTTTGTGCGAGCAGTCCGTAACTTTGTGAAGTTAGTACACTAGGGTAGGTCTGTAAGTGTACCTACTTTCAGCTTTCTACGAGCATTCCTTCCCTGTTTTTCAAAAAAATTTCAGTCGATTTTCGGGATGTCCAATTTTCAAAAAATTATTTCTTGATATGTGTTCATGAAATCTCCGCAGGACGCCTTTCTGCACTGGAGACTTTGTCAAGGTATCTTACAAAAAATCAACAGGTCTCAGTTATGCTTAGGTTCTGAGAAACCTGCGCCGGAAATTTGTTTTATATTTTCCTCATAACTCAGAAGTGTCATGAAATTTTATCATGAAATTTCGTTCAAAGTAGCGCGCACCGGAGTTGCATATTACCGTTGACTTATGAAGCGGTTTCTTTAATAGTTTTAAAGTAATCGCTGTTTTCCTGTGAGAATAATAATAATAATAATAATAATAATAAAAGGTAATCGAAGAATATCAATATAATCCCCCGCCGCTGCGCGAGCGGGATAATAACCGCCGCTGCGCGAGCGGGGGATTATAATAAAAGGTAATCGAAGAATATCAATATAATCCCCCGCCGCTTCGCGAGCGGGGGATTATAATAACTAGTACACTTGTAATTGTGCACAATTACAAAGATAAATTCCCCCCTTCCCTTCCTCTCCCCTGCCCCCTTACATCCCCCTGCCCCTTCCCTTCTACCTTCCCCATCCGATGATTCACACAAAAATGTAATTGGGTCAGCATTTATTTCAACAAAGAAAATGTGCAGGCAGTGAAGTATGAGAAGCAATGAAATTGGCATATGGCCAGGAAAAAGTGTTTCCAGCCATAAGAAGCATTTGGGGAGGAAAAAAGTGAGATAAAATTTTCAGGGTCGGACGCGATTTTTAACGGACGGCGCTACAGTAGAATGCTATATACCATGTGAAAGCTAAGAAACAGAGCTTTCTGGTGGTGTTTTTTATTTTTCTGTAGCTTCAATAGGAGGCGAGTTATCGGCGCTTGAAAAATAGCGTTTTTGTGGTGCTATAGCGCCGATACCGTTAACGCTAGAAAGTTGAAATTCTAGTGGATTGTTACACTATAGTATGACTGTAACTGCATACAATTTCAGCTTGATTGGAGCATTTCTTCCTAGTTTTTTGAAAATTTTATTAGCAATTTTGGGAATTCCCTTATTTGAAAAATTCATATAAAAAAAACTTTTAGAGATATTGCCAAAAGCCGCCTTTCCGCACTGCGCATATCTTTAGAGATTATTGTGTTAAAATTTGGTGTTATTTCGTATTGCGGTTATTCCAGAACCGTTGACACAAATTTTTTATGAATTTTGGACGTAATTTCCAGAGTACTAGTAATTACGCTCTGTAATTCCAGGATGTTAAAGTACTCTGCAAGTGCTTTATAGATATGTCTTTTTATGAAGCTATCACAAATAGTTCCAGAAATATGTGTTCTCAAAAGTGGTGATGAAAAATAAGAAGAGGAGGAAGAAAAAAGATGAAAAAAAAAAAAACGAACAAAAACAATATAAATTCCCCTAACGGGGGAATTTATAATAAAAGGTAATCGAAGAATATCAATATAATCCCCCGCCCGCAAGCGGCGGGGGATTATAATAATAGACATTTATATAGCGCTAATTCCAGTAAACTGCTCACTAGCGCTTGTGTAGGATCAATCTATTAGTAGAAACTCTTGAAAAAGTGAGTTTTAAGATTTCTCTTGAAGCAATCGAGTGTTGTTGAGGCCTTGACAATATCTGGCAGTTTTTTTCCAGAGTTTTGGGGCAGCATGCGTAAAGGCCCTGTCCTCAAATTTGTTTTTATTGCATGAAGTTGGTTCATTTAAGAGCACCTTGTCATTGCTTCTTAGATTACAGTTCTGTTTTGATTTTGGCTGGATCAGACTTATAGAGGTGCTTGCCCATTTATTGCTTTCCAAGTGATTAGCATTATTTTGAATTGGATTCTAGCTGGAATTGGTAGCCAATGTAGCTGTTTCCTAAACTGGCTTACACTATCATGCTTTTTCAATTTCTCTATGAGACGGACTGCCGAGTTTTGGGCTACTTGTAGTTTATTTATCAATCGACCTGATGTTCCATGCAGAAGACCATTTCCATAGTCTAGGTGAGGAGTTACAAGAGCATTAACTGCAGTTTTGCAAACTTCTTTGTCTAATGACTTCCTGATTTTTGCAATATTTCTCAAGTTGAAATAAGCGTTCCGGCACATTTTGTTGATTTGATTTTCCATGGTCATGTTTTTGTTAAAGATTACACCTAGGTTTCTAACATGATCAGCTGCACTGATCTTGACATTGTCTACACTGATTGACGATACTTGGAGTTTGTTGAGTTGATGTGAGGTGCCAATGAATTAGAAACAAATTTGCATGCAGACTCAGAAAGACCATAAGCATTCAATTTTGCTATCAAAAGTCCATGTGGCAAGGCATCGAAGGCCTTACTCAAGTCCATGAATACCCAACCTACATGTTTATTTTCATCTAAGCTTTTCTTCGTATCTTCTATGGCTTTCATCAGTACATGCTGGGTACTATAACCTTTACGGTATGCTGACAGGTAAGGTGACAAAATTTTGTCAAAAAAGCTCATTAATAAACATGACATTTTCATAAGGCTTTGATAGATACCCAGAAATATAGATGGAGCCACATGTACTAGAAACTCAGCTATTTGCCGAGTTATGCGCTAAGTTTACCTTAACAGAATTTAAACTAATTAAACAAATGATTATGATTTCTAAATCTGAATTAATGCACAGTAAAAGAGACTCACTGCATCACACTGGTTGTGACAAATTTTCAGCAAGTTCTTGTGGCTTTTACTTCAGCCCCACACCTATTGAAAACCCAAGATATTGCTTGAAACAGTCTCTAAGTTGACTGCCAGACCCAGGTTAACCGGTGAGAGATTTTGTCTCTTCTCAAATAACTTTAGCTGGTGAAGATTGTCCCCAGAAAATCATGTGGTTAACTTGTGAAGATTGCCCCCCAGAAAATCACGTGGTTAACTGGTGAAGATTGCCCCCAAGAAAATCACGTGGTTAACTGGCAACAAAATCACGTGGATAGTGTTTGCAATAACCTATCAGTTTTCAACGTGGTAACTGAGAGTCAATTTCACGTGATGACTCTCAGTTAACCACGAATTTTTGTCAGCTGGGAACTCTTTCAAAGATCTTGGATATATTTGGTTGTATTGATATTGGTCTATAGTTTTCAAAAAGGCAGTTTTCGTTCTTTTTGTAGATTGGGTGTAATTTTAACTATTTTTCTATTTATCTGGAAAGCAGCCATTATAAATCACTTGGTTTGAAATCATTTAACAATATTGTTGTAAGAATAAACAATAAACAATGATTATATACAACTGAAAGTGCCTTAAAGGATACAGTTGAATAGTAAATGGTGATAAAAGTACAAGAAAAGTACAGAAAAAAAAGTTTATGAACTTAAATAAGCTGATCTAAAAACTAAACTGAAACTAGTCAAGTTAACTATACATTTACTTATATATATATATATATATATGTTTTAAATATGTTAATACAAAGCAGTTTGATCAGTTAAGCAAATATGTTGCTATCTGTGCACAAAGCAAACATGTTGCTATCTGCACATGACAAAAATAATACTGTTGAAGAATTCCAATACAGGCTTATCATGATTATTATGTTTGCATATGTACGTTTTTTATCTCTTTGTCTCATATTTAGTGATAACTTTCAACCAATTCGGTAATTTTGATGGAACTTAATCAAATTCGAAGTTGATAGTCTGTCTTTTATCAGACAACAAATCGGTGCATGCATTTTTTGCAATCTACCACATTGGTTGAGAAAGTGTCATGATGCCATCACATGCGGAAGACAATGTCATATACTGATATAGACAATGATCTCTCTTGAGTTTGAAAGGAGGCTCACCTAAACTTAAGACTTGGAGAAATCATTCAGGTAGCAAGAAAGTTGCTAAGAGACTAAATTAAAAGTATAGCAACACATTTTCACGATAACCTTTGAGTTTATTCTTTTTCAATACTATGATTCATGACCCTACCACAGTTCCCCCTGGTGGCCATTGTTTTTTGCCCAGTGCCAAAGGTGTAGAGAAACCAACTTCAAGGGGACTTTTTTCAAAAAGGAAACACGATCCAGGTAGGTGACATATATGGAGATTTTCATTGATACTTGCACTTAAAGAGACAAATTTCAAACTAGTGGGCACTCATTCCATTGTCACAGTAGGGCCATCTATAATATTGTAAAAATATTATTTTCTCAAAATGTTCAACAAAGTTTAGGGGTGCCTGTAGCGATAAAGGGTAAAACTGAATAAACCATAATTACCTCGACACTGGGGGCTACCGGTAGTACGATGATGAGGGTAACTGCAGTTACCCTCATCCTATCGGCAGCCATTTCAGTGCCCACTAGAAATGTTTGCAGGCGATTTTCAAGCATTTTGGACACATTTCAAGATAGTTCTTGAGTCTACAGTATGGGGTTACTTTGGCCGACCCTTTAATTATGTAATAAAACATAGAACCATCATAGATTTTGGAAAGCCTTTTGGCTGATGGAAACCTCAATGTACTGGCTGTGTTATGGCACAAAATTGCTGATATTCAACAAATAGTTTTTCTCAGAACACAAATTTGGTGCTCCGAAGCGGCCAAAGTAACCCCGTTTTATGGTACATGTTCCTTTTTGCAGGTTTAAGAATTCGTCTACATGCAAAATAATGAAAAATATATACCTCTATTTGGCACAGGAATGGGTCTTATAGCATTTGTGTGCTTTTTGGAGTTTATATTTATGCAATAACTACGGTAATGTAAAATATTGAAGATTCCAAAGGAAATTCGGCAAGAATGTGAAAAAATATTAATTTTTTAATACTCCATGATTCTGTCAATTTTGGAGTGATACTTCTGAAATTTTGCATTTAGATTTCTAAATTATAAATCTTTAAATGACTTATTTGTAGTGCTTGTCTTGAGAAACTGAATAATGTAGGATTTCTGACATTTTCCTCGAATTTTGGTTTCTCACAAATTAATGGTAATGAATAAATTGGTAAACTTCAACCAATATTATAATTACAAATATTATGAAGTGACTTTTATGACCATTACATGGTTAATGCTAATTTTTGTGTTGATATGCATATATAGCAAGTGTGAAATGCACAAAAATGTGAAAATACTGGTCCGTTTTCTCAACATTTTCCTTTCTAATGTTATGCTATGTTATTAAAATGAACGAAAATACTATGGAATGTGTATTACACGATTTCCATGTATAAATTTTTCATATTACCATGTTCAAATTGAGTGGCATGGGGCAATTGCTTGTTCACATGCAAAACACACAGATTCACCCAGTGGCAGAATAGCTGCTGAAAGGCGAGGGTATGCTGCCGCACATCCTATGTTTTAGAAGTTTTACACTTCTTGGCAAAACGTTCCTTCAAACCAGGTGGTTCTTTGATTGGGCAGAGCCCGGCATAAACATACATGTAGTCTCCCACCAGAATGCAAGAAGTTGTGTCCTTAACTTCAGAAAAGGATGTTTAAGATCATTCATGATTTTTAAGTGTCCAGTTCTTTAAACTTTGATTGCAAAACTGTTCTATCAATGTTATTTGCTGCCATCTCTCGCATTTCCAGTTTGCTTCCCCCATTCCTTAGTAACCCATTAAACTTTCTAAGGTAGACAAATCCCGTTGCAGGTTTGGCAAAAAGACAGTCGTAAACTGTTTTAGGCACGGCATCTGCCTTAAACTGCCGTACACTGCCTTAAAGTGGTAAAAACCGCCTTTTACTGCCTTACATGCCTTTTACTCCAAATTGGTCTTAGTTTGGTCAGCCCAAAAGTGGGAAGGAAAATATGCCTTGTAATGATTGAAATGCAGATTATTTGTCAGCAGAAATGTTATCAATCAATACTGCATGTAAGTTTTGCAACAACTAAGAAATAAGAATAACTTCAATTTTCTGTTAAATCTGTACAATATCGAGCAAAAATTGGGATTTTTAGCAAAATTTGGAGTTTTAGGCAGTTTATGGCAGATAAGCGCCTAAAACTAGTTTTCGGCGAGGCGGTTTTTACCGGTAAAAACCACCTTGCCATAAACTTGCCAACCCTGTCCCCTTGGATGGAGGCAATATTTCAGTGCACTAATAGATAACACCAAAATCAAGTAAAGATAGTTGTTTGAAGATTTTAATAAGCTCAGAAGGGAAAAAATCAAACAGGACAGAATTATAAAATAAATGACAAAACAGCAAGTGTGCATGCAGCCTTGGAAAAATATAATCTGCGATCAGGTGAATGAGAGAGCCAATGCTCATTGCTCATACAACAGTACTACAATCTGGGCTGAAGTTCATGAGACATAGAGATTAGGGGGCTCGAGCCCCCACATTGGTCTAGTCCCCCCAATAGATTGGATATACAATACCCTCCAAAAGTTAGAATACACCTGGAAAAGTGAGATAAAAATAATTGTTTTTGAATGGAATTTTTGTTTTACATTTACATCAAACAATATAAGAAGTCACAATGAAGTCAGAAGTTGTCTTTATTTTGTAATTTTAGGTGATTTTGGTTGAAATTAATGGCCTAAAAAACACTGTAAAATTTGAATTTTGAGTCAGCTTAAATGATTGATGGAGATGGTTGCAAAATTCCTGTCAGCCATCATAGTGTGTTGTTTTATGTTATAACAACAAAAAGATTATCATAACTCCAAACATCAAGCCATGTTAGCTCAAAAAAATTGTGCAACCACCTCACTCAATCAATTGAGCCGACTCAGAATTTCAAATTTTACAGTGTAGATATTCCAAATTTTGTTATTTTATAAAAAATCGTCACAGCCCAGTTATCTTCTAGGTTTATGAAATTTAATCATATTTAAGTGTTTCCAGAGTAGTAACATGATCGTAACAATTATTTTAAACCCCAAAAAAAATTGGACATTGACCACTCAAAAATACTAAATTTACATAATTTCGGGTCACCATGAAGTATAATCATATAATGTATCTTCTCAAGTTAAAATTATTTTATTTGAGCTGTTTCAGCATTGTTTTGACCCAAAACTAGCCAAAATAAGTATTTTTGCCCGATTTACAATGGCCATTTTGAGGTCTGAAACCACTTGTAAAATCATCAAAAACCAGTGGAGATGCATTCAAGCAATTCAAAAAGATCGCATGAAGACCAAGACCTTTGAACACATGGAAATCCAAGTCCAAATGGATGGCAAAAATTGTCACAATTCTTCTAGTGACCGATTTCCTGTCAGTCAATAAATATAGCAATTTTATCTTAGTATGGAAGTGCTTTTCCTTTTGACTTTTGATGTTAATCTAATTGTACAGAAATTCAGTAACACAGATGAGCCTTGGAAAGCAGTGTAATGTGAATGGAAAAATTGGTTATTTAACGGTGCAAAAAGTTGTCAAGAAGCGTAACCAAAAGACTGTGCTGCTCAAAAATTCAAAATAAAACACAATTACGCACTAAGATAATGTCATTATTGATTGACTGACAGGAATAAAGCTTTGTTGTTGTGGATTTTCCATATAAAGCAAAGCCTATTGAAATGAAGTAAATTCTACAAAGGTCCATATTTTTTGCCCAGGAATGTAGTCACTGACTGACAGATCATTATTAAATTGTTCTAATCTAGTCACTAACTGACAGATCACTTTTAAATTTTCTGATATAGTCACTAACTGACAGATCACTTTTAAATTTTCTGATCTAGTCACTAACTGACAGATCACTAATAATTCGCTCTGATCTAGTCACTAACTAGGGATTTTTCCCGAAGGGACTAAAAATTTAGGGAGGATGCCTTAAAAGTGCCTTAAGAGATACTAAGCTAAGGGAAGGCCTTAAAGAGTCCCTATGCGTGGCCTGAGGTGGATTACCAGTTTTAACAGCAAACATTCAAATTACAACAGTTATGATCTATCTGAAACATGCAAAAACATTATAACAAGAATTTGAATTGTGTAAACACATGAAACAACAATCGATTATAAATTGTGCAAGCACACAGGTACATGTAGATATGCAGGCAGCATTGCACATAGATGGAAAAATAGAAAGAAAGAAAAAAAGAAAGAAAGAAGGAAAAGATAGATAGATAGATAGATGGATGGATAGATAGATAGATAGATAGATAGATAGATAGATTTGACTGCCTTTCAGGTCCGCACTGCTGTCTATAATTAATCTGAATTTTGAGACTTTCGAGGATCCCTTTGTTTATTGGAGGCTTTGTTTTACACAGACATAAAATCACTTTGACTGTAGGCCTATCAGGGGGTGGGGGGTCCGGGGGAGGGGAGGTCCAGGAGGTCTGGACCCCCCCCCCCCCCATTTCAAGACTATTTAATGCTCAGAACACTCTTGGTGCAGTGTAGAAAGTGTAAGCTTCTGGCCACACAGGACCCCTCTTTTAAAAATTCCTGGATCCGCCACTGTAAAGTGTACCCAACTTTGATTTGTAATTTCCCCCTGTTGATAGCACAATTTATCTCACAGTGCAACTTCATCCATTCATTCCAATCAGCTATCTGATTTATGATATTGATCATTCGCTTACATTCATCAAACAATGTTCTAAAACATATCAATATGATTTTCTTCACCAACCGATTGCAAAGGTATACATGTATCGATTTCCTGAGTAGTACCTATAAATTTATCTATCTGTTCATGTACCTTTCTCTATCAGCCTCTCCACCTGTATATCTATCTACTTATCTATCGACTATGGTTGCGATTCTCACCAAGTTTTATAAGAAACACAAAACATTGAATGGCAGAAACCAGCTTAACATCAAATAATTCGATTTAAATCAAATGAATGATATCTATCAATCCATCTATCTATCTATCTATCTATCTATCTATCTATCTATCTATCTGTCTGTCTGTCTATCGCTGGCTGGTATATCCATCCATCCATCCATCCATCCATCCATTCATCCATCCATCTATCTATCTATCTATCTATCTATCTATCTATCTATCTATCTATCTATCTATCTATCTATCTATCTCTTATTTGATATCAATTGCATGGCCAGTGTTAAATTTTGCATTTAATAGCTGTGAACTGCTGACTGACCATCCTTGACATTTGCTTTTAAAAATCACTAAACATCAGTCTATTTAGCTCATGTTATTTGTTTTAATCTCATTTGAGAGATAACATTATACAGATAATCCCATCTAGGGACTGCCTAATGGGTCTAGGGAACCTTTTCACCATTTAGGACCTTCCCTAAGCTTAGTCCCTCTTAAGGCACTTTTAAGGCATCCTCCCTAAATTTTTAGTCTCTTCGGGAAAAATCCCTACTGACAGATCACTTTTGAATTTTCTGATCTTGTCACTAACTGACAGATCAACCAACTCCTTCAGTCAATCACAAATTGATTGATCCTCGATCCGAACTAACCCCTCGGTCAGTCACAAATTGATTGATCCTCGATTCTAACGAACTCCTTCGGTCAATCACAAATTGATTTATTCCTCGATTCTAACCAACTCCTTCGGTCAATCACAAATTGATTGATCCTCGATTCTATCCAACTCCTTCGGTCAATCACAAATTTACTGATCCTCGATTCTAAGCAATCTCCTCCGGTCAATCACAAATTGATTGATACTCGTTTCTAACCAACTCCTGTGGTCAGTCACACACTGATTGATCCTCGATCCGAACTAACCCCTCGGTCAGTCACAAATTGATTGATTCTTTATTCTAACCAACTCCCCTTCGGTCAATCACTGATTGACTGATCCTTGATTCTTACCGACTCCTTTGGTCAGTCACAAACTGATCTATCCTCAATCCGAACTAACCGTTCGGTCAGTCACAAATTGATTGGTCCTCGATTCAAGTTAACCCCTTTGGTCAGTCATAATTTGATTGATTCTCGACTTGCAACTCCTTTGATCAGTCACAAATTGATTGATCCTTGATTCGAACTAACCCTTTTTGGTTAGTCACAAATTGATTGATGCTCGCAACTCCCTTGGCTAGTCACAAATTTCCTGATGCTCAATTCTTATTGACTCTTCGGTCAGTCAAAAAATTGAATGACCCTCGATTCTAACTGTCTCCGTAGGTCAGTCACAAATTGCCTGATCCTTGACTCTTTGGTCAGTTACAAATTGAGTCATCCTTGATTTTCACATACTCTTAAGTCACATATTGCTTGCTTATCAAATTCTCACATCAAACAGATAGTAACAATGCACACATATAGAAAGCTTTATTCTGATGCCTTTCGAACTGGTCTAAATAGACATGTCAATGGGCTACAACCAGCAACAGCTGCACTCAGCCAAAGGTAAACCGCATAATTCACAACAGTAGCTCAATCAAACTCTCAAACAGACTTGAGATTTTAGCACAAAATGACTCCATGTCAGCTTCTGGCGAACATATAAGAATTCATCCCCACAAGACTAGTCTAAAACCAAACAATATTCTGGAAACCTGTGTTTGGAATGCTCAGAGTTTGAGACGGAAAACGAAATTGTTAAGGACTACAATAACGAATATGATCTAGACATCTTCCTTTTCACTGAGACTTGGTTAAAAGATGATGATAAAGTTGGAATCAGCGAGTTTTTCTGTTGATCATTATTGTTTTATTGTGAGAAAACCAAACATGTGTGGAAATATATTGAGAAAATCTTATCAAATTTTGTTGGAAAACCTTTTCATGTTAATTTAAATGTTGTCATGACAGGCTTACTAGAACTGAATTTTATTACTGATATATTGACCACAGTTTTATCCATAACAAGATATGTAATTTGGAAACAAAGGAATAGAACTAAATTTGAAAATGAGAAAATTGATGTTAAGAGATGTATGAAATGGATTATTTACGAATTACTCACACATGTTACTTTATTGATGAAGATGAAACAATTGTAGGATTGTACAAAAAAATTGGAGGTTCTGAAAATAATATTTCTCACATTAATTAACTTTAAGCACAGTATATACGGTTGATCTTGGATAATATGAATTCTGTATGTGGTAATTGTTATGACTGTTTTGGTTAACATTGTAAATAATATTATGTGCTTGGTGATATAATTGTGATTCAGATGGTATAATATTAATATGTATATTTGCAAAGGGGTTTTCGATATCTATTGCCTATTGTTTCAAAATTGTTGGATTGTACTTTTTAATATTGGTCAGTTTTTAATAAAAAAAAATAAAATAAAAAATAAAAAAAAGAAATCAGCGAGTTGGAGCAAAATGGTGGATTTTTCTTTCTTAGCTCGCCTCGTTTAGGAAGACCAGGTGGTGGAGTAGGTTGCCTTGTCAGATCTGGCATTCAAGCAATTCAAAAAGATCACATGAAGACCAAGACCTTTGAACACATGGAAATCCAAGTCCAAATGGATGGGAAAATTGTCACAATTCTTCTAGTGTACCGCCCAGAGCCATCCAACAAAAATAAATACAGTATGGCAGAATTCTTCACCGAATTCACAAAGTTTCTGGGACACTATCAAACATTCAACAATGAAATCATAATTACTGGCGATTTCAACTTTCATGTGAATAAACAGGATGATAACAAGGCCATTAAATTTAATGACATCCTTGAAATGTTTGGTCTTATGCAACATGTCTCTGCACCAACACAGCTTTAACGCTCAAAACTACATGATCACCATCAGTGACAATTTATTTACTCCATCAGACAGTATTAGAAATCTCGGTGTCTGCCAGGACAAGTGTTTGACTATGGAAAAGCATGTTGCTTCTGTTGTTAAATCCTGTTACCATCAGATACGTTGTATAGGCATGATTCGCAAAATACATTACCACTGATGCCTGCCGCTCGTTAGTACAGTCGAATGTGACATCAAGACTGGATTATTGCAATGTACTCCTGCACAACCTACCCAAGTCGCGACTCAACAGGCTGCAACTAGTGCAGAACACCTGCGCTCGTCTCATCAGCAAAACGGGTCGAAGGGAGCATATCACTCCTGTTCTCATCCAACTTCATTGGCTACCAGTGGAGCAGAGGGCAACTTATAAAGTGCTGCTTTACACATTTAAAGCTTTACATGGTCTGGCGCCCCAGTATATATGTAACTTAATTGAGGAGTACCAGCCAACAAGGTCCCTTCGGTCAGCTAACCAGTCCCTCCTCAGAGTACCATCAAGCAGGACCATCAAATATGGATCCAGGTCTTTCCGTGTTTCAGCTCCATCAATGTGGAATGCTCTGCCTCAAGACATAAGGCAGATACAAACTTTGGCCACCTTCAAAAAACTATTAAAAACTCATCTTTTTAAACAAGCCTATAACATTTAATTTTAATCATCATTGTCTGTTTTTATAAATTATTTGTATATTTGTATATTTACACTATATTTTACATTTTTGATCGATTTTAACAATTTTATACTCATTTCAACGTGTAATCTAACATGATGTGAAGTGCCTTAGAGCATTTTTTTGATGAAGGCGCTGTACAAATTTTGTAAAATAAATAAATGATAATAATCACACGAAGATGGCAATACACTGGACCTTGTTATTACTCGAGAAAAATCCATATTGAACAGGCCCCATTTAAGCATGTAACTCCCGGAACTCCTTGACGTCCTGCAACTCCCGCTATGTCCCACTAACTCCCGCTAACTCCTGCTAATTCCCGTAACTCCCGCTAACTCCTGCTAACTCCCGTAGCTCCCACTAACTGCCGCTAACTCCTGCTAAATCCTGCTAACTCCCATAACTCCTGCTAACTCCCACTAACTCCCGTAACTCCCACTAACTCCCACAACTCCCACTAAGTCCCATAACTCCCACCAACTCCAACTAACTCCCATAACTCCCACTAACTCCAGCTAACTCCTGCTGACTCCTGTAACTCCCACTAACTCCCATAACTCCTGCTAACTCCTGCTAACTCCCACTAACTCCCATAACTACCACTAAGTCCCGTAACTCCCACCAACTCCCGTTAACTCCTGCTAATTGCCGTAACTCCCATAACTCCCGCTAACTCCTCCTAACTCCCACTAACTCCTGTAACTCCCACTAACTCCTGTGACTCCCACTATCTCCCGTAACTCCCACTAACTCCCGCAAACTCCTGTAACTCCCATAACTCCAAAAAATAATTACCCTCAGCAACATATAAATCTTTCAATGATACGGATAACGGGCATCCCACTTTTGTATTGGGAGTAATGCCAAAACTATGGGATGTACATGTTTTATTTTTTGGACATTATTGTATCTTTTATCCTAGTTGTGCCTTTTAGGGGTTTAATCCACATGAGATTAATTCTTTTCTCACAATTTTTTGAAAAATGTGAAAAAAATATGTTTTTGTGCATTGGGTGTCAAGCCAAAACTAAAGCATGCATATTTATCATTTTTGGGTAAATATGGTATCTTCTATCCCTATTGAGCCTTTTAAGGGTCTAATCCCCATGACATTAATACTTTTCTCAGAATCATTGAAAGACGTGAAAAAATTGTTTTTTGTTTGTTTCTGGGACAGAACTAAAAAACTACTGTACCTTTGGCATTGAAATTTGCATATTGTAAGCTTTAAATACCCAAGATGTGTTTTTTGTGGGTCTAAATGCTCTGAGAAAGTTGAACGGATGACAATTTACCAAAAATATGAAAAATACTATTATTTTAAACCTGTATGATTCAGTCAATTTTGGACTATAAAAATCTATGAAATTTTCCAATTAGGTGTCTAACTAATGCCTCTTTAACATCTCAACTCAGTTGGAATGTTGGTCCTATGAATTTTTATAAAAACCCAAAAATTAGAAAAAATCCCAATTTTCCAACATTTCTGTGTGAAAAGCCAAAACGATAATGGCTAAATTATTTAACTTTAAAGCTTAGTTGTAGTTAGACACACTATGGATTAATATTCACAGCCATTGCATGAGTTATTACAAAATTTTCCATTGAAATTTGTGATTTAGAATGCTTTAAAATGCAAAAAAATTGTTAAAATGTCTATTTACTCTCCATTTTATTCTGAATTTTTTTTTGTCGAAATAAACCTCACATGTTTCATCATCATCATTTTTTATGCACAGCAGAAGTCAATATTAACAAAATCAGATAACTATTGATGATTTTCAGATAATCATGTATCAGTCAATATTTGGCCCGGTCAATCAAATTTGCCACAATAATGACTAAATTTAAATTTGTGTACCACTCCTCTTACTGGAACATACTGGCCTCTCTTTAATTGCACTATTGACCTACTCTCCAGGAATCTGATGGCTTACTCACATATTATTTTTTTCACTTTTTCCCACCTTCACTGGGTATTTCTGGTTATTTATAATGACATGATATGAATATACAAAGTATTCATATATATGTACATCAGTAAAATATTCTTCAGTCGGGCTAAAGTACTGCTAATCTGATACTAAGCATGCTATTGATTGTTTTGAGTGAAATGTAGGGCACAATATATAACCAATCTCAGAGTATTAGCTATTACAGATCTCATATAAGTGTGCCATGTCCCATATATTTGCAGAGATGATGTCAGTATCTCAATACTGGCATCACTATCTGGGCACTCCCTGTGAGCTTTTGAGATGACAGTTGAAGTGTTGATTCCAACTGCTAATAAAAAATTAGGCTTACTAACTAAGTGTGAATAACAACTGATTGATCTGTTTTCATATATGTGTAATAATTATTGTTTCCCTGTCAGCATGCCTCAGCGGTCCAACGTCGGCCCAGCGTCAGTCCGATGTCAGTGGCATCGGACCAGCTTCGGGCCGACGTTGGACCGCCGAGGCACGCTGATAGGGTTATTATGGTTTATTCATTTATTATGTAGTCTGAAGACTTTTGAAATACTGAAGTAAAATCCTGCAATCAGTTAGTGATCCTAAGGGGGGAAAATATGTAATATTACAGGAGGTATGTAAACTTTTGAAAATGCCATAAAATACAATTAATTAATAATATCAAGGAATTTCATTGATGTTGAAGTGTCAATGATTCAGATATTGAAGTATTAATGATTCAGAAGTGTTCGGCCACATGCAGTGCATTGTATTTCATGTAAGATTTGCCTATTGTTGTAAAACATTTCTGGAAATAGAAAAATTGGCCATTTTGCATTGGAGTATTTAAACTTTTGGGCAGAACTGCAGTTGGCAGCCCAATAACTCATTCTTAGCAAAACTGCTTTGAATATCACTTTGTCATTCTCGGGTGGGGAATATGATGTCAAGAAGTGTGATTTTCACATCATTTGAGGTAGGATGAGTTTGTGCTTCCACCAGTCGACTTTAGTATGGTCTCAATTTAAGCATGTAACTCCTGGAACTCCTTGACGTCCTGCAACTCCCGCTATGTCCCACTAACTCCCGCTAACTCCTGCTAACTCCTTCTAACTCCCGTAGCTCCCACTAACTCCTGCTAACTCCCATAATTCCCACTAACTCCCATAACTCCTGCTAACTTCCGCTAACTCCTGCTGACTCCCACTAACTCCCGTAACCCCCACTAACTCCCGCTAACTCCCACTAACTCCTATAACTCCTGCTAACTCCCGCTGACTCCTGCTAACTCCCATAACTCCAACTAACTCCTGTAACTCCTGCTAACTCCCGTAACCCCCACTAACTCCCGCTAACTCCCACTAACTCCTATAACTCCTGCTAACTCCTGCTGACTCCTGCTAACTCCCATAACTCCAACTAACTCCCGTAACTCCCACTAACTCCCGTAACTCCCACTAATTACAGCTAACTCCTGCTAACTCCCATAACTCCCACTAACTCCCGCTAACTCCCACTAACTTCCGTAACTCCCATTAATTCCCATAACTCCCACTAACTCCCGTACTTCCCACTAACTCCTGCTAACTCCCACTAACTCCCACTTATTCCCGCTAACTCCTGCTACCTCCATCTAACTCCCATAACTCCCTGAAGTCCCAAATGGAGGCTCCGTTTGGGAGTTACGTGCTTGAATGGGGCCTTTGAACAATTGTAGGGTCAGTGACCTGCTCTCCGATCGTAACTGCATTCTGTTTGACATTCCAATCAAGAAAGCGAAAAAGCCAAAGAAGAAAGTCAGTTTCAGAAAAACTAGTAAAAATTGTTGTTCAAGATTTCAAAAAAGACATTGGGAGACATCTGTCTGTAAGTGGGATGGAACAGAAAGGTCTTAATTAATTAATTTGACTCTATAACTCTACTGAAGAGGTTCTGGAGAAACATGCTCCCATTAAAATAAGAGAAGTAACTCTACGCACACCCACTCCATTCAACAATGCTGATATAAAGCTTCTAAAATCAGAAAAGAGGAAAGCAGAGAGATTATGGAGGAGAACCAGACTGGAAAATGACTGGGAGTCATTCAAAGAAAAAAGAAATGCATTGAATCTGCAGCTGAGTCATCACCTCAAATCGGAAGATCTGCTAGTCAAGATTAAAGATTCTAATGGTGATGCTAAGAAGTTGTTCAAGTAACTGAACTCAAGTCTGAACAGAAAACAAGAATTACCTCTCCCACCACACACAAATGAAATTGACTTGGCAAATGATTTCAATAAGTTCTGTGATGAAAAGATTAAAACACTCAGGTCTAAGTTGGACTCCACACACAATGATACTGCTAACAATATCGAAACTGCCCCGCATACACTCCGACACTTCAGAAGGCTATCTCAAAGTGACATAAAGAAACTGATCAGCGAAATGCCAGTTAAACACTGCCAACTTGATCCTATTCCCACATGGCTTTTGCTCCAATGCATTGATGAATACCTCCCAGTTATAACCAATGTTGTCAATAAGTCACTCACACAGGGAGAAATGCCTCTTGAGCTGAAACATGAAAAAAATTTGGATTGGATCTAACAAAAAGAATTATAGTCCAGTATCAAACCTGTCATTCCTTGGCAAACTTATTGAAAAAGCTGTTATTAAACAATACACAGATCATCTTACTACAAACAACCTGGACGATGAGAAACAGTCAGCTTAGAAGAAAATTCCATAGCACTGAAACCCTTCTGACAAAGATCCATGATGATATCATGTTGAATATGACCAAAGGTGAAGTAACGATGCTTGTACTGTTGGACCTTTCAGCCGCTTTTGACACAATTGATCACAAGATTCTACTGAAACGTTTAGAAAGCAGATACGGTATTCTTGATTCTGCGCTATGCTGGTTCAAGTCATACATTTCTGAAAGGTCACAGTCGGTGATAATTAACGAAAAGACATCAACCAGACTGCCACTCAAATTTGGAGTTCCTCAAGGTTTAAAATTAGGACCAATCCTATTTAATTCATACATCGCTCCATTAAGTGAAGTGGCTGAAAAACACCAAGTCAAAGACCAACAGTATGCCGATGACGAGCAACTTATACTCTCTTTCAAACCAACTTTCTCAGAGCAAGGAAATGCCGTAGTCAAAATGGAAAAGTGCATTGCTGATATCAGAAAATTTCTCCATGAAAATAAGCTTTGTAACAACTGAGAAAAAACAGAACTACTGCTCATTGGCAGTCCACATCAACTTAACAAACTCCAAGTATCATCAATCCATGTCGACAATGTCAAAATTAATGCAGTCGATCATGTTAGAAATTTGGGTGCAATCTTTGACAAAAACATGACCATGGAAAAACAAGTCAACAAAATGTGTCGGAATGCCTATTTCAATATTAGAAACATTTCAAAAATCAGGAAGTCATTGGACAAGGAAACCTGTAAAACAGCGGTCAATACTCTTGTCACACCTCACCTAGACTATGGAAATGGTCTTCTTTATGGAACATCAAGTCGTTTGCTGTATAAACTTCAAGTGGCCAAAAAATCAGCTGTTCGACTCCTTGAAATTTGAGAAAGCATGACAGTGTAAGCCAGCATAGGGAGCATTGGCTGCCCATTCCAACAAGAATACAATTCAAACTCATGTTAACAACTTGGAAAGCAATAAAGGGCAAGCTCCCTTTTATATTCAAACTATGATTCAGCCAAAATCTGAACGCAACTGTAATCTGAGAAGCAATAAGAAAATGCTCTTAAATGAACCACCCTCTTGCAAGAAAAACAAATATGAAGACAGAGTCTTTTCGCATGCCGCTCCGAAACTGTGGAACCAACTCCCAGAGATAGTCAAGGCCTACAAAACACTTGACGGTTACAAGAGAAATCTAAAGACTTACCTATTTAAAAGTTTCTACAGATAAATTGCTCATTTCTAAATTATCTGCCTACGGTTTCACTTCACAATCCTGCCACCTGATGGCTTCTTATCTCTCAGGTAGAAAGATGCGAGTGAAGCATTATGGGTTCAGAAATGACTGGTGTTCAATAATCAAGGGTGTTCCGCAAGGTAGTGTCCTTGGTCCGATTATTTACAATATAACTGTGCTCTGCAGCAAACCCTCAGCAACCAGTCACCCTGATACTTTTCAATTCTCTTGCTTGAATTGGATTCCAAGAAATATTGACTACATTACAGCAAACCCTCAGTATCAAAAAACCTTTGAAATTTCAACTTTTTGCCTCAATTTTTTATTGTTGTTTTTTGGGACACAACATAGAGTGTCAAATAACCAATACTTTTGATCACCGCATAGAGTGCTCAACAACTAATTTTCTTTGATCACCACAAAGAGTGATCTCCTTCTCACATCAACTGACCTCATCAGTCACCACATAGAGTGTCCAGTAACTAACTATCTCGATCGCCACATAGAGTGATCTCCTTCTCACCTCAACTAACCTCATCAGTCACCACATAGAGTGTCTAATAACTAATTCCCTTGATCACCACATAGAGTGATCTTCCTTCCTTCTCAACTAACCTCTTTGGTCACCACATAGAGTGTCCAATAACTAACTCTCTCGATCACCACATAGAGTGATCTCCTTCTCACCTCAACTAACTTCTTTGATCACCACATAGAGTGATCTCCTTCTCACCTCAACCTACCTCATTGGTCACCACATAGAGTGATCTACTTCTTACCTCAACTAATCTCATTGGTCACCACATAGAGTATACAATAACTAATTCTCTTGATCACCACATAGAGTGATCTCTTTCTCACCTCAACTAACCTCTTTGGTAACCACATAGGGTGTCCAATAACTAATTCTCTTGATCACCACATAGAGTGATCTCCTTCTCACCTCAACTAACCTCTTTGTTCACCACATAGAGTGTCCAGTAACTAATTCTCTTGATCACCACATAGAGTGATCTCCTTCTCACCTCAACTAACCTCTTTGGTCGCCACATAGAGTGTCCAATAACTAATTCTCTTGATCACCACATAGAGTGATCTCCTTCTCACCTCAACTAACTTTATTGGTCACCACATAGAGTGTCCAATTACTAATTCACTTGATCACCACATAGAGTGATCTCCTTCTCACCTCAACTAACCTCTTTGATCACCACATAGAGTGATCTTCCTTCCTTCTCAACTAACTTCTTTGATCACCACATAGTGTCCAATAACTGATTCTCTTGATCACCACATAGACTGATATCCTTCTCACCTCAACTAACCTCTTTGGTCACCACATAGAGTGTCCAATAACTAATTCTCTTGATCACCACATAGAGTGATCTCCTTCTCACCTCAACTAATCTCTTTGGTCACCACATAGAGTGTCCAATAACTAATTCTCTTGATCACCACATAGAGTGATCTCCTTCTCACCTCAACTAACTTTATTGGTCACCACATAGAGTGTCCAATTACTAATTCACTTGATCACCACATAGAGTGATCTCCTTCTCACCTCAACTAACCTCTTTGATCACCACATAGAGTGATCTTCCTTCCTTCTCAACTAACTTCTTTGATCACCACATAGAGTGTCCAATAACTGATTCTCTTGATCACCACATAGAGTGATATCCTTCTCACCTCAACTAACCTCTTTGGTCACAACATAGAGTGTCCAATAACTAATTCTCTTGATCACCACATAGAGTGATCTCCTTTTCACCTCAACTAACCTCATTGATCACCACATAGAGTGTCTGATAACTAATTCTCTTGATCACCACAAAGAGTGATTTCCTCCTCACCTCAACTAACCTCTTTAGTAACCACATAGAGAATCATCCTTCCTTCTCAACCAACTTCTTTGGTCACCACAGAGAGTGTCCAATAACTAATTCTCTTGATCACCACATAGAGTTATCTCTTTCTCACCTCAACTAACTAATCAGTCACCACATAGAGTGTCCAATAACTACCTCTCTCGATCACCACATAGAGTGTCCTCCTTCTCACCTCAACTTACCTCATTGGTCACCACATAGAGTGATCTCCTCTTCACTTCAACTAACCTCTTTGGTCACCACATAGAGTGTCCAATAACTAATTTTCTTGATCACCACACAGAGTGATCACTTTCTCACCACAACTAATCTTATTAGTCACCACATAGAGTGTCCAATAACTAATTCTATTGATCACCACACAGAGTGATCTCCTTCTCACCTCAACTAACTTTATTGGTCACCACATGGGGTGTCCTATAACTAATTCTCTTGATCACCACACAGAGTGATCTTCCTTCTCCCCTCAACTAACCTCTTTGGTCACCACATAGAGTGTCCAATAACTAACTCTCTCGATCACCACATAGAGCGATCTCCTTCTCACCTCAACTTATCTCATTAGTCACCACATAGAGTGTCCAGTAACTAATTCTCTTGATCACCACACAGAGTGATCTCCTTCTCACCTCAACTAACCTCTTTGGTCACCACATACAGTGTCCAATAACTAACTCCCTCGATCGCCACATAGAGTGATCCCCTTCTCACCTCAACTAACCTCTTTGATCACCACATAGAGTGATCTTCCTTCCTTCTCAACTAAACTCTTTGGTCACCACATAGCGTGTCCAATAACTAACTCTCGATCACCACATAGAGTGATCTCCTTCTCACCTCAACTGACCTCTTCGGTCACCACATAGGGTGTCCAATTACTAATTCTTTGATCACCACACAGAGTGATCTCCTTCTCAGCTCAACTAACCTCTTTGGTCATCACATAGAGTGTCCAATAAATAATTCTCTTGATCACCACATAGGGTGATCTCCTTCTCACCTCAACTAACCTCTTTGATCACCACGTACACTCCTGGGCAAAAAATATGGACCTTTGTAGAATTTACTTCATTTCAATAGGCTTTGCTATATATGGAAAATCCACAACAACAAAGCTTCATTCCTGTCAGTCAATCAATACTGACATTATCTTAGTGCTTAATTGTGTTTTATTTTGAATTTTTGAGCAGCACAGTCTTTTGGTTACGCTTCTTGACAACTTTGTGCACCGTTAAATATCCAATTTTTCCATCACATTACACTGCTGTCCAAGGCTCATCTGTGTTACTGAATTTCTGTACAATTAGATTAACATCAAAAGTCAAAAGGAAAAGCACTTCCATACTAAGATAAAATTGCTATTGATTGACTGACAGGAAATCGGTCTTGCCGTTTTGTATTGAAACAATATGAAATTCTACCAAGGTCCATTTTTTTTGCCCAGGAGTGTAGAGTGTCCAATAACTAATTCTCTTGATCACCACTTACAGTGATCTCCTCCTCCCCTCAACTAACCTCGTTGGTTACCGCATACAGTGTCCAGTAACTAATTCTCTTGATCACCATATTGAATGACAAAGGTCAAATTCATTTGATTTGGATGAGTTTGTAGAGATATTTTCAAACAGGATCATGCTTCTTAACTCATATTAGGACAAAGTTCAAAAGTCAGGTATTTGACTGAAAAAAATCTTAAGGCTCATTGTACATTCTTTCGACAAGGTTTGGGACTTATCTTGAAGGAAAAAATTGTGTACTTTAAATGAAGGCGTCAAAAATGAAGACAATGTCTTGTCCCTTTGCCTTGTTTTTTGGCAAAATGTGACTAAAACAGGCTCCTACATGACCACAATAATTAATGATCCAAATTTTTTTTTTGGCCAAACTCCAATTTTTTTTCTGGAAGGCTGTTAGGAGGCCTGCTTTTGTTATTACACAGCTCTGTTCTAATTGAGGATCTAGATAGTCCTATGAAGTGACAAGATTTGCCACTTCACTTAATTTACCATTTCTGAATTTTAAAAAGTAGGACTGGCCAAAAAGGAAAGTAGGATGATTTCTAAAAATCTAGGCAAAGTAGGAGTTCTAGGAAGCCTGCAATAGAGACACTAAATTTTAATGTAGCAACATCAGTCTCTGATATGAGTTAAGAAGCATGATCCTGTTTGAAAATATCTCTACAAACTCATCCAAATCAAATGAATTTGACCTTTGTCATTCAATATGGATGACTCTTAGGTTTGAAAGCCATTGAATTTTCATGAGAGAAGCTTCGCTGAAAAGAAGCACTGGATGCTGGGATTGTCATTGCAATTTTACAGAGCCTCACTGTATGGTTGAATAAATTTGAGAAATTCGGGAGAGTTCAGTTGGTGTCTGCGAAGCCCTGCATTTTTCGGCTCCACCAGTCGCTTGGCCCGCTAAATAATTAGGTCAGCGTTTGAAACACTATTTGGTAGAGGCCATCCTAAGCAGAATAGTAAAACCAGGTCAAGCACTGGACATTTCAGGCTAATTTTATGTTATTTTATTTTACTCCAAAGACAGACTGGCCCACCTTGGCCCCCCCCCCCCTGGCTACACCACTGGATGGTATGCCTATATCCATCCATCACTGCATCAGTGATTGACACCAGATGTCAACACATGCAAGTTCTCATAAATTGTTATCGAAACACAGAGGGAGAAAGCAGCAGTATGTGTCAGTTTTACTGTTTTGAAAATGAAAAAACATCCAGAAGTGTTGTGTTGGTTGTGTTTCCTATCTAAAATCACTTGCTGAACAGAATTTAAAGAGAAAAATCTCTCTCTCTGAAGTCTTAAACTGGAAACATTATTTCTCTAATTGTATATATTATTACTAGACATACCCATTAAGGGACATTTTTAGGGGGAATGGAGCGCCCCCCACCCGACCCCCCACTATATGTGAAAATGAAGAGGTAGATTCCCAGTGATGGCACGGGCAATATTGACAGGGAAATGATGAAAATCTGAAGTTTGTCTGAAAGCATGTGCTTTGTTTTAAATGGTAGAGAAATACGTGAGCAGGGAAAAGATGTGAATGGATTTCAGGAAGTACTGGTGACGAAAAAGAGTTAGTGATATTTTGGCACATTGCAAATGCTACACAGCAGTCGTGTGCACTAAGTCCTCTGCTGTGAGATTGTGCTTCAACATGAACGTGGCCAAAGTGAAAGATGCATTGGTGATTGGATTGTGCTATGCAGATTCGACTTGAGAGATAGCTGTAGGAGCATGGATAATAGTTGAGACATCTTCCTACGTTTAGGGCTTGGAAAGAGGTTTAAAATGAGGGTAAGATGACAAAGATACGATGAGTAGAAGTGGGTCAGCCAGTGTGCAGGCATGGAAAGCAGCTGACACTAGAGAATGTAGATGGTTTTGGCAGGAAGAGAGCCTGTGGTGCCAGCCTCTGGCGTGAGCAGTCAGTGAACTACAATGGAGATTCATGCACCCCTGGTGGGGAACAACAGTGGAGGCAGAAAACGTAAATAAGGGAGCTGTTTCACTGTTATTTGCTGTTATCAGAAGGACAGGATAGGTCAATAAGGATAGGTGGATAGTTTAGGTGAGTGGCATCGCTAGGGGAGGAGTTTTTAGCTGTTGCAGCTGTGAGCATGTCACCCATGATTTTTGCATCTTATACCCGGCAGGGATTGTACATTTATGCTGTAAAAGTATTATGATATCAATTACTTAAATATGTTGTACATACTGATGTTTCTATGTATTAATTGATTGTCCTATCAATGTTTGAAGGTTATCGTTTTGCTGTGATCAGTTTAAATTCAAACATTCTGACAGTTTTTTGTCCTTCAGTGACTTAATGTAAAAATTAAGGCAAAAGTTGGCAAAATTCCAAATTATTTAATTCCCTGTGATGTTTTAAGCCACAGAATGATTATTTCTTAAAAATATTCATGAAAATTAATATTTTTTGTCTCGCGCTGGAGATATTTTTGCCTTCATGCCATATCAGGGCATTATAGGCCTATACATAGCCTATACATAGCCTATAAATAGCCATATTTGGCACACACCCCTGGCGCCACCCTATGGCAACAGCTATAACAAAACAAATTTTTAATAATGTTTTCTAAGGCCTAAAAAATCAATTTTGTGGAGGGACAATTTTGAGATAGCCCCCTATTGGTCTAAATATAGCCAAAAACTGGTTTTTCCCCGCCATGTTTTTAGCCAAAAAAAAGGGCTATCTCAAAATTGTCCCTCCAGATAATTGTTTTTTGAGGCCTCCGAAAACCAATACTAAAAATTAGTTTTGTTATAGCTGTTGCCATAGCGTGGCTCCAGGGGTGGGTGCAAAATATGGCTCTTCATAGGCTATTTATAGGCCTATAATTGACTGAAATTGCACGAAAGAACAAATATTTCCAGCCTGAGACAAAAAATGTTATTTTTCATGAATATTTAAAGGGAAATTATTATTTTGTGCCTTTAAAGTTCACAGAAAATTGAGTAATTCATATTTATGGTAATTTTGCATAAATTTTTACATTAACTCAATGGAGTCAATCTTCTATGGACTGAAACAGCCCAGCCTTTGATGTCGGATAATTCTTAAACCCCAAGGTTATTAATAGCTGTAAGACTAATAAACTTTATGTTTTATAGTTCATTAGCTTTTGCGGTGTTAATTCTTATTTTATAATTATTTTGTGCTTTTCATAAAACTTGTAACACTTACAGTTCAAGTAATCTTATGCTTGGGCTATCTTACATGTTACTTTAACATTAAGTTACTTACTTTACTTCTAAGTTACTTACCTTACCTTTTAAGATTTTCTATGCCTATACATAGCCCTCACTGGTGCTGATGAGGTTTAAATCACAACTCATTCATTCTTAAGATATTAATTGTAATATGAGTAATTATTCTTAAAGTATCAATGAATAGAATACAATGTATATCCTATATTATCTTAAAATGAGAAATTATTCTTAAAATATTCTTAAAATTTAGTATATTACTGGTTAATGAATATTAATTATCATTATTTTGTACACATGTATTAATTATTTGTATTTTGTTTTTTTTCTGTGAACCTCTTGCTCTCGTAATGCATGCGAGTTAGGAATAGAAAGTTGAACCACTGAAATCTTTGTCCTATATCATGAAAATGATCCTCCTGAAGACAAGTGTTAATTTTTTGTTGACAATAAGCTCATTTAGCTGTCATTGCCCTGGATCAGATGGTAGTCTGGTGACATCACACAACCAAATTGAAATTTAATTTTGAAACAGTTTGAACCGCTAATCTGCAACAGCCATAAGAGATTTCCAGGGTCTTTCGGTTGCTAATTATAATGGTGCATAGGCTCCGTGAGTTCCCATGGAGGTCTAGATTTTTAACCTACTTTCTTAATTAGAGCCAATAGTAGGCTAACTGCAAATATGAACTCTCAACCATTAGGCCAAGGGGTAACAATGGCAAGGGGAAAAAATGTTGAGGGGAAACAAAGCGGAGGGAGAAGCAACGGATAAGAGAAGAGCCGAATTCTAATCAGTAAATAAAAGAGCGATGTAGGGAATGAAGTGAGATCATAGGACATGGTGGTACCACTTGATGTTAAAACTTTGTCTTTGTCAATTGAGTGTTTTTTTTTCTTACACTTGATAGGTCAACAACATTCTGGGAAATGTCTACAAAATCACTTCGTGTCCTTATATAATAAGACAATTAATCTTGTAAAGTGTTTTGATGGTCTTAAAAAGCTAAATCATGTCAAATAAAATAGCTTGCATAATCTTGTTTATCAGTGTTGCTACCAGACACTAAAGTGGTTTTGATCAGTTTATAAAAGAAGTGATTGATGATGATCCAAAAAGTTGAGCCTACAATGTATGTTTGCAATGATATTTCTTAAAGTGACTTGTGTACTATATATAGAGCGCGGAGTCACTGAGTTCAGGCATCATGACTTGACTTGAACAACTTTCATGGCTTGGTAATTTGCCATGACTTGAGTGGTTCATGACTTAACTAACTTCCATACTTAGACCTATATGTTTCTCTTTTGAAGTTGCAGATCATCCATACAGCCATGGCCGTAAGTTTTCACTCATCTGCAATGCTGCAACGTAGTGCAATTATTGTGACCAATCATAACAAAACAAATACTTGCTCAATCTTCACAAAATCGAGAGCAATTATAGTTTGTACAGAGTAGAATGTGTTCTGTTAGAAATAATTTCAGTAAATGATTATTTTCACAGTATATAGTAATAGAAAGGCAAAGTAATGAATAAGTTGAATTTTGAGCATAAAATCAATTATGATGCTATATGTTATTCTCATGGTAGTAACAGCCACCAAAGTTTGTGGATGTGTTACGTACACATAAAATTGAACATTCATGACAAAATTACTATAAAATACATGGATGAATTTTTCGTTCATCGGGTTTTACTAGAACTGATTTTTTCTTTAAATATAGTGATATTTTATGGAGGTGTAGGAAGCAACTGTACTTCTTCTTTTGAAAGAAAATTGTGTCAAATGCTTTCCATAGATGTGGAATTTTATGAAGCAAATTAAATTTTATAATGAGAAAAACAATTTACTACTTTATTCTTGCATCAGAAATTAACAATTTTTCTAGTCATAAATACATCACATTGTAAATTTCAAAGTGATTTGAAGTGATTTCTTAAATTACCCAATGGGTTTACTTACAATTTCAATTCCATCATTGAATCTGCTTTCCATTTTTGCTTCTGTTTCAATTATTATTTTTAAAATGCCGGACTACACTGACATTGTTGAGTATTAAATAACCTGCTGCTCTTTTTAACAGCCATGAATGCAAGTATGTGGTATAATCAAATCTTAGATATCCTGAGTTATAATCAAATCTTAGATACTATCTAATTATGTCCAATATATATAGTGGCAATATGCCAATATACATGTGCTGATGTGATTATAACCGTATTTACTGAATGTTAAATGATATTTCGCAATGTTGGTATTGATTTTAACACATGTATATAATTGTGATATACCAATGAACTGTACTGAGTACACATCTTCTGATATCATTACAACCATATTTACTAAATCATGAATGATATTCCACAATCCATAATGTTGGTATTGTTTTGTAAAAATGTGACCTGCTCCACCAAAATGAGTTCCAAGTAGGCAAACTGTATTTTCCAGAAATGAGCAAAATATGTCAAAAGGTCACATTTTGATGATTTTTAGCTGTTGGTACCACGTTTTAGTGAAAGTTATTTGCTTTGATTATTTAAGACCATTTTAACCAAAAACTGCTTTTACAGTATCTAAAGAGAGAGAGAGAGAGAGAGAGATTGTTTATTTCCAATAACAATAGTTTTAGGTGATAACAATAAGTACAATAATTAATCAGCTGGGAGACACATATTTTGACGCCATAAGGCATCGCTAACATACATGCCACCAATAAGTTAATTATATTAATAAAATGATATATGCAAAAATAAGACATAGCGCTGGTTCACCAGTATTGGATAACATTATGTACAAGTTAATGGAAACTTTGGAAAAAGGGAAACAGTTTTGATTGAGAAAAATAAAAGAAAAGGTACATGTATAATATAACATTTAAGAGAAAAAATAAATAAATAAGAAAGAAAGAAATACAATATATGATTATATATGCAATTTTGCATATTACATGCACATTTTCATAGGTGGATGGTGGAAGTGACCTGGGGTTGTGACTTTGGATTAGATGAGAAAATGAGAATGAAAATTTTGTTGATATTTTGATTAGAACTAAAATTAGAATGGGTATTTTTTGGGCACATCTAGTTAATTTTGACTGAAGCACTTAGCGAAAATGACAAATATAGCAATCCTGTAGGAGGCATGCACTTTCATAACTGGAAATTGTGATTCTTTTGAAATAAAAACACAGACCTTGTATGCTATGCGTACTAAATTTATCGCGAATGCAAGAAGGTAGGTTATTGATAACTAAAGGCAGTCGGAGTCTTATTGAGCACATACATAATTGGTATTTGACTCTTGGGGGCACCAATGCATTATTTCCTCGTGTTTCATAGTTGTGGACATCTCTTAATCTGACAAGTGAGTATGAGTTAAAATAGGCTGGTAATGTCTTATTTGTTAGCTTATAGCAGAATTTATATTCCTGGAGTTTCAAAACATCTTCAATTTTTAGAATATTAAATTTCTTCATAATAGGTTCGGTATGGCTGTTGTATTTCGCTTTTGCCAGTGTCCTCACTGCTTTTTTCTGCAGTTTTTGAATAATCTTTGATTTGTGTCCCCAAAGTAAGGTGCCATAAATCAGGTGAGGAAATATAAGAGAGTTATACAGGATTAATAATGTGCTAGATGGTATGAAATGTTTAAGACGGCTCATTATTCCTGTTACTTTACTAATTTTTTTCCCAATTTTTTCCACATGTGCTTTCCATGACAGGCACTTGTCTATTGATACCCCTAAATAATCAAAGGTCTCCACTTGTGTGATGCTATTATTTTCGATAGAGATGTTCAGTGCAGGCGGTATCACTTGTGGAATGCTAAATATCATCAGTTTGGTTTTGTTTACATTGAGTGAAAGTTTGTTAATTTTGAGCCAATTATTGACGTTTTCAAGTTCTTTGTTCATGGTTGATTGCAGTGTAGACAAATTTGAGTTTCCTTCAAGGAATAATGAAGACAGCAAAGTTGTTTCATCTGCATAGATAATGAATTTGAACATATTTGAGGATCTGTCAAAATCGTTTAAGTAGATTAGGAAAAATAAAGGACCGAGTATGGAACCTTGAGGCACGCCTGTTTCTATGGGTAGCATGCTTGAATTTGTTTCATTAAAATTAACATACTGCTTTCTGTTCGTTAGATAGCTTTTACACAAATTGTAGGCATTGTTTCTTATTCCATAATAATGCAACTTACTCAAGAGAATTTCATGGTCCAGAGTATCAAACGCCTTAGACAAATTGGGCATCATTCTTGATTTTCCTAGTTCTTTTATTGTAATGGCTGGAAATTCAAATGCCATTTTCTCAAAGTTCGATGTTTCGTATCATCAATGTTTGATGTGCCATATCTTTAGATTTGGTGGAGATATCAAGACAACTGAGTTTGGAAAAAAGGAATTTTGCAATTATTTGCAACTACATATATATATATATATATATATATTTACAGTAATTCAACGTTTTGGAGACATCGTACCAGCCTTTAGGAGACATGCTTCATGTTTGGGGGACTTGGCTATGTCCCCCAATTGTCTTGATTAAATTTCTCCCACCCAACGCGCTCTACCAACTTAAAAATTTGCAGGTATATGCACATTGACTAAAGAACGTGACACCAAATTTAATTTTTTGATAAACTTTAAAACTTTCTGAGATATTAGGGATTACATTTTTGCAGCCCTACCACCTTTAGGGGACAGTACTTTCAGCTTATTTGCCGTGTAAAAACCATATATGTTTAAATCAAAATTTTGGCAGCTAAATTTATGGGCTACCATCATGATAATCGCAAAATTTCATAATGCTGTGTTCAAAATTAAAAATAATAGAAAATTCATGACTACATATTTACTGTTCTGTTTGCAAGGCCATTTAAATTGTTTCCTGGCCTGTGATTGGCTGACAGAGAGCTGCGATGTGATTGGTCAATCCAACTAAATGGCTCCAAAACAAAGGAGGTGGAATGTCCAAGTCACTGGTAAGTTCATTTTCTTACAAGTATTACCTGATCATAGTCATCTTTTGGTATTTTTAGCAGTTTAGTCTATGGATATAGGCGCCGATTACTACCAGGCCTATACATGACGTCAAGTCATGAAAATGTCAACACAACAACAGCTGCTTCAAACATAAAACTGCTATGGATGTTTTGCCACTCTACTTGGTCAATTCCCATCCAAATTTCTTTCTGAAAAAAGTTTTAGGTACCCTGCAACCAGCTCTATCAAGTACAGTTGTCAGTATTCGTCCGTCGCTGTTTCTTGTTGCTGTAAGGCACTTTTTTCGTCGATCGGTCCCCTCGACTAAACTCACATTCCCTCTCCTGCCCTCAAACAAACTCGCCTCCCCTAAACCAAATTCGCCATCCCTCAACTACCCTCAGTTACCCCATGATAAAACAGTGGTAACCCCAGGGGGTTGAGGGTGTATCCTGCCATGAGGCCTTATGAAGTCATAAACTGGCTATAGTTGAACTGAAAAATCAATTTGAAAAAAATCCTTTGGGGGGGGGGGTTCACACCCCTCCTTCAAATGCACACCACCCCCCCTCCAGGCTAGTACATCCCCCCCCCCCAATCATCATATTTCACTTTCATCAAAATCTGAGTGTGGAAACACATCGAATCCGAGAAGTTTGGTGACTGCAACATCTGTGGTGTAGTGGTAGAGCGCTTGCTTCACAAACTGAAGATCTTGAGTTCAATTCCCGGTTGGGTTGAAATTTTTTTTTTTTTTCCATTTTATTCAAAAACAAGAATTTAAGCCTTCTAAATGAATAAATGCATTTTTACTTGCCAGTTACACAAAACTAAAGCTAAAAAATAGCCTTTTGTTGGTTTCTTGCTTAATTTTCAGTCATTTAAAACATGCAAAGATGCAAAAACGGACATTCCAGTGGCTCAGTGGTTGTTAAAGGCCTAAATGTTCCTAATTCTTGTAATTTCTATGCTACGTTTGTAGCCTGCAAGCTTTATTGCATGAAGAAAGCTCATATCTAGCAGACGACATTGGTCTTATAGGATTAAGGCCGGGAGAAAATAGAAAGCTGTGCTCTGATTGGTTGACTTAATGCAGGTGAACTTTGAAATACAGGCTGCAGGCCAGTAACTACCATAGAAATTGGTTAAAATGGAGTAGATCAGCATTACTATGGCCATGCCATGGGCTAAGATTGCTTTGGTGACAGATCACAGGCGAAAAACAGAAGATTTTTGGCGGGAAAAGCTGAAACAGTGCATTGTGCGGGTGCCGGTGGCAGTTTCATGCCTTTCTGGATGCCTCCCCCCTCGAATTGCATGGTTTTGTGATTCTAGGCCTTTGCATAGGCCTGTGTGGGCCCATTATGGCATTTGCATGCTAAAAGATAAAAAAACAGGCCATCCGGTCAGAATCGCCCGGAGTTACCTGGGCTACAATGTCTGGATAAATTACTTATCCACACTAGTAGAGCAGCATTTCCTGCAAAAATGATGAAAATCGCATCATTTCTCAGCCCGCAAAACGCCAAAAACCTCTGTTTGCGCACTTTCTGAGAAAAATTTCCCGTGTCATGGAAACTTAAGTTAGAGGACCGAAAGTGGCACTGAAAGATTTCCAGCATTCAGGGACATGACCCTGTGTCACACACCAGTTACATTGCATCAATACCAGCCCGATAATGGGTGGTGAAGTTTTGTCACCATGGCTACCAGTGTTACTTATTATGGCCTACTTTTACACTTAAAGAAAACCAGTGATTATCAAATGGTTGCCCCCACCCTTAGATGCTGATTTTGGTCAATAATAAACAGATACAGGTATCTGTTGAAACTCCAGTGGTCAACTGGCTGTAGAAAGGCAAAATATTCCTATTTGTGGTAATTTCTATGCTAAATTTTATAAGTAGCGAAAACTTAATTATTAAAAGTTGAAAAGCAAGAATTATCTCAATCCCTAAACCCTAACCCCAAACCCTAACCCTAACCCTAAACCCTAACCCTAACCTGGAAATTTTTTTTTCCTTCATTTGCATGAACTACACATATCAAAAAATTTTTGCAGGCCTCATGACAGGATACACCCCCCAAACCCTCTCATAAACTCGGCACCCTCAACTTAACCTCTTTTACCCTCAACTTACCCCTTTTCACTTCCGCCACCCTCAACTACCCTCAGCTTCCCTCAACTACCCTCAACTAAACTCGCCTCCCCTCAACTAAACTCGCCTCCCCTCAACTAAACTCGGCTCCCCTCAAGTAAACTCGGCTGCCCTCAAGTAAACTCGCCTCCCCTCAAATAAACTCACCTCCCCTCAAGTAAACTCGCTCCCGTTAAGTAAACTCGGCTGCCCTCAAGTAAACTCGCCTCCCCTCAACTAAACTCAGCTCCCCTCGACTAAACTCACATTCCCTCGCCTGCCCTCAAACAAACTCGCCTCCCCTCAACCAAATTCGCCATCCCTCAACTACCCTCAGTTACCCATGATAAAACAGTGGTAACCCCAGGGGGTTGAGGGTGTATCCTGCCATGAGGCCTCCTAATGAAGCCTACAAATATATTCTAGTATCTATCTATCTATCATATTCTATCTATCTATTTATCTATCTATCGCTGTCTTTATTATCTTCAGCATCTTCTGCAAGATATCTGAAGCAACTACACTGCAGACAGCTCCGAGAATATGCAGAAGGAAATATGTAACATTGAGAAACCAATGCAGAAAGGGCAAAGAAGGTACAAGAATCATGGGGAACAAAAGGAAGCCAAGCAAACAATATGCAGATGGTGTCATGAAAGCACAGACAACATGCAGAAGGTCCCAAGATAGTACTAAGATATATTTTGAAGTTTTTAAAACAGCTTAGGACGTGATATCTCAAGAAAAAATCTAAACTTGGCAAACAAACTATCAACAATTGCTCATGGTTCTGAAACCATTTCAGTTACTTACATTGAAATCACAACAACTTTAATGTATAAAACCACATTTAAGTTGTTATAATTTCAATATGTGTAACTGAAAAAGTTTCAGAACCAGGCGCATTACGAGGGGTTTTCCAAAAGTTCTGTCCAACTTGCCATAACTTTTGCTAGATTTGCTGTAGAAATATGATATTTGGTTCAGAAAATACTGACGTAATTTGGAAATAACACCCAAAAAATCAGGTCATAAAAATAAAAATAAAGCACTTTCTTAATTATAAAATTACAATTTTAGCAAATAAACGGAATTCCCAGGGTAGACTTCCAAATGCAAAAGTTGGCAGAGTAGGGTATTGAAGAGAGGTAGAGACATGACTGAGGTCTTAAATTAAACAAAATTGATTCCTTTTGTACCCATAATAGGTAAGGTAAAAGTCATACTTCAAGTATTCAGAATCAAGGCTCACAAATGACATTTTTGGCGATTTACAGCTTTTTTTGCCAAAATCAGAGATATTTGAATTTGCTATATCTTAAGAACTGTTAGAGATAGAGACATGGGAATAGTGTCAAAATGTCCGCAATACCCAAGTTTATATTCAAGTTTCATACTCATATGGGGTCTATATCTAATAGTTTCTGAGTTATTTGCAAAAAACCTGATTTTTATGGCGGCCATCTTGGATTTATGCTTATTTGGGGGTGTTCCACAATTTGGATTTTCCATGACTTTTAGTATGTCTTTCTTGACATATTTAGGGACCAAATGCCACTGGAACCATTTCTGTTGCAATTTGTTCTAGGTCATCTCACATAATGACTAGACTAAGGTTTGGATGGGCCCAGTTTGTCGTAAAATTCAGATCAAACTGATGGGTATATTGTCAAAACTGTTCCTCAAATTTATTGCGATATTATCTTATTGTAAAAGATCAAATGATGTCGAGCATCAGTTTTTTTATTCCGATATTTTAATTTTGTTTACTTTTCTTTTTCCTGCAGTGAACAAAGGTTTGTGGAGTGAAGGACAAAACACAGATCTATCTATTCCTTGACAGAAAGATGCAGGGCTTGGGGCTGGGAAATTGCTTGATAGAAGGTTTTGGGCCAGCAATACTTCTTAGGGTAGCCTCAAAGAATTAACAGAGCTCTATGGGAGAGCTATGAGGTTTGTGTTGAAAAGTTCATTATATCAATTTTCTGATATTCTTGTTATTTTATATGTATGTTGTTGTTCCTATGGTTGTTAATTGTGGTGCTGATAACGTAAAAAACACAAACTCAGGTCCATTAGGCCTAACTTTCCCGATTTCTTTTAAAAAGCTTTTTACGGATGGTAGGACAAAAAAAAACTCAATTTTTTCAGTGTTAAGCCAATATATTTTGCCATTAGCCACAGAATGGGTAGATTTCCAAATATTTGAATAATAGGTTGCTTGTGATAACATTGCTTTTCAAGTTTGTCAAAAAATAAATTAAATTTTCTGTGTGTTCGCAGTGGCGCATCCAGAACTCTTTGCCCGGTGGGGACAGAATATCCAGGAATAGAGGCAAAATGGTCCAGATCATCTCCTGAACACATCCGCACAGGTCTTCTTCATAACGATGAGGTAATTACGCCAACTAGTCCGTGTAATTTTCCGCAAGTATGTCCTGTCCTATCCCTCTCAGGTATTTTTGGATAGATTTTTAGTTTTCAAAATCAAGGAAAAAAGAAAAAATTAGGAAATTTCCAGATATATCTAAAATTCAAGGATACAAACTTTTAATTTAAAAAATATATATAATATTATGATGAATCAGCAAATATTTTCACACAAAATTGCTACTGTATGTTGTGATTTGGAAATTGGAATACTTCAAAAATTGGGAAAAATTTCAGGAAGTAGGGTAACTTTTTGAAAATATACTTTTACAGTTAAGTGTAAACCAAAGATGTTTTGAAAGGGCAATTACGTCTGAAAGCCAGGAAAAATTCTGAAACATAAGGAAAATTGTTCAGAAGTGGAGGAAATGTTTTTAGTGATCTGAAGAAAGAGCAGGAACTCGACAACTGGGGTAGTAAGGGCACACACTGTCGAAAAAAATTCTGATTTTACTGGTCCAGACATAAAATCTCGCAAACATCCAAATTCGAATTTTTAAAATTTGAGCAGTGTGTGTGTTGAGTGATTGTAAAAAATTCAGCTCAAAAACCGTTGGATAGAATTTTGGCATGCTACTTAGTACTTACAGACAAGTTTGCTTCTGCAATAAGACTCTTTTTCAAAACTCTATTGATGATTTTGACCATCTGATGGTGATTCAAATCTGAAAAAATACAAATTTGCTCCCCTAGTCACTTGTCCCTGAACCTGAAAAAGCATATTAGAATCATATTTTGAGCCTGTACATAGGCTTGTTGCAGGAACCAAATCAATTTATGAAAATTAACAATTTCTGGCTTTTCTGATAGGTTAGTCTTGAGATGAATTATTTATTACCATAGCGACCATAACCACGGCAACTTAAAATAATGGTTTCTGTTTAGGTGTTTTGATTCACGTTTTGTCGAATTTTTTTTCTAAATTTGGTAATTATCAGTCTTAATAATGTAAAATAATAAAATAAAATAAAATATCTTATTGAAGAGTCTGCACATGTCTGACAGTTAATTTTGTTTCTCGAAGCCTGTGCATAACAATCGATTAGCACACAGAGTATAATAACTTCTAAGTCTGGGAAACATTGTGCGACGTCAATAATGGTTTAGCTTGTATGTGTGTATTTAATATACCACATTTATTGTTTCAGCGATACATCGAATGAGGCATGACAGCAAGCTCATTTGGACAAACACAACTTACACAAGATTGTCGAATTACGCAGGCTCAATTACACTGTTCCAAGTTTTTGTCGCCTTCCAGATGCATGTAACAATAGTATCATTGAAATAAATGTGCTCTTCCAAATGAAATTTTTCTTCCTGCAAAAACTACAATTTTATTTATAAAACTTCATGGGCATTTGAACAAATATGATTTGCATTTTGGCCTGTATGTGCAACATACCTGAAACTTGACTTAAAAATGAAAGTGCTCAGGCATGTGAATCTAATTAAAGTTAATATTCTTGGCTTATTAAAATGTTTGAGCTTTATAAAATGCTTGGACATGTGATTTTCATCAAACCTCTGGCTGTTAATATTTTTATGAGTTTCTGACTTCAGCAGTATATATGATTCATTTTAGTTGGGATATCAATTTATTTCTTGACGTCTCCTGGAAAGCTGGTGTCACTGCAGGAGTGCAGGTTTGTGGATAGTTGGAAAAAAAAATTCTAGAGGCTTTTGATTTTTATTGGCAGATTTGGATTATTTTTCATTCCAGATAACAGGATAAGGGTCTCCATGTTCACATCACTTCAGAATTTTTATCTTCCGTAACTGATCCATTTTAATTGTTATATGTACAGAGACTCCGTGAAAGAAAAAATTATCTCCAGGTTGCACTTGAATTAAAAGCATCAGAGCTGCGAATTTCTTCGGATGGTATAAATTGTGATATCACTTATGAAGGTTTGATTATGATGTTGTTTCTTATTTGGTTGGTCTGCAGCTCGGTTCGGGAATGAAGGGGGTTTCAATTACAGTGGGTGAAATTTGTTTTGGAATTTTAATTCCTTTCAGAATTTAGATTTAACATTGTTGAACAAATGAATGAGTGTTTACATGTCGACCCGTCTTCTATGCTGTGGCATTATCATATTATGAAACTATCTTTAATACAGCAGCATTTAAAGAAATGGCAGAGTTGCCCCCCATTACGACTACTGTTACCACTGGCAAGCATTACTTTGATTTGTCATTTCGCCTGAGAAATGTTTTAGGGATCATAACAGCTTTTGTACTTTCATTGTTTACACTTGGTGAAGCTGCATCATAACAAGAGGCTTGAGGCAACCTCGGACACAAAAAGTGTGCAGGTTATCAGGATTGTGTCCCGATACAATGCCGGCAATGTGAGAAAATGAGAAAGTGAACCAACCCTGAAATTAGAACAAAGGTTCAACCAAGTTTGTACGAGGGGTTTTCCAAAAGTTCTGTCCAACTTGCCATAACTTTTGCAATATTTAATACAGAAACATGATATTTGGGTCAGATAATATTGAAGCAATTTTTGAATGATCTTAAAAAAATTAGATCAAAGAAACAAAAATAAATGGTTAATTTGTTACCATGGAAACCAGAAGTCATGAAATGCAGCCCAGGGCACTTTTAGAGACAAATAATATCTTGCCAAAGATTTAATTTTTACCAGGGATACAGAACAAGAAACCTATTAAGAATAATCCCTAACATTTCCCAAATTCTTAAAATAATAAACTTGACACTGAGTACATTTCCTCTAACCTTATATCCCTTAAAAATCAATACCTCAAAGTCCTCATATTGAGATCGCAGTTGGTGTTTCGTAGACTTTTTGTACTTTATGATGGGTTTTCCGTAAGTTCTGTCCTACCTGTCATTACTTTTACTAGATCTTATACAGAAACATGATATTTGGGTCAGTTGATATTGAAGTAATTTGCAAATGATCCCCAAAAAAATCAGATTGTAAAAGTAAAAATAAATTGTTGATCTGTTGCCATGGAAACCATAAGTCATGAAATACGGATGAGACCTTGTCAACAGACACATACTTGATATCTCTTGTCAAAATATGTAATTATTACAAGAGATACAGAACCGAATATGTTCAAAATATTCATGTCTAAATAAGAACCCTCAGTCTTTGTGTTAAGGTCGGCTTTGACGTAGTCCAGTCTTCTTTTCTTAGGTTTTCCAATCTGCGTTCTCTTCATTCAGAAAAAAAATTGTCCAAGCTTCACTTGGTTCTCTCACTCATACAGTCTTCCTTGTATGAATGATAAAAGGTTCTTACCCTCTTTGCTAGTTTTTATCCAATTAAATTGATGAAATACAACAAGTATATGTATGATGCAATTCAAACCCAAAAAATCGCTCATCTCATAAAAAATGAGAAACTACATAAGGGATGGCAAAGTAACTGAGATGTGACAACAATACCAGTTTTAATTGTTATTAATAATTTTACAATTAACTGATTGTATTTCATGAAAAAAATTATGAATATATCTTAATTCAATAAGTCAAGACAGAGATAATGCAAGCAGGTATTCAATTAGTTTTTAGTTTGCACTACAAAGTCTGGGCCGCATTTCATGACTTATGCTTTCTATGGCAAAAGATTAGGCATTTATTTTTATTTATAAATATTGTGAGTTTGGAATTCAGCTAGTAACATGAGTAATGCTACCCATGATTTAACTTAAATTATTGATGATCACCCAGAGAATCTGACCTAGACAAATATTTCCATACCGCATATTATCATCGATTCACATCAAGAGCGTCAATCAGCGCCCAGGACTTAATAAGTTTACCGGCAATTTGTGAAGCAACTATTTACTTCTCTGAGACATATGGCATATCATTTTAAAGCTCTCAGAAAGATCTGTCATCTATCTATCATGTGAGAATCATACCTGTAACCAGTGATGTAGTCAAGGCCGGGATATCAGAGACTGAGGCATCAGCTTCCAAGACTGAGACCCAGGTCATCAAAATGTAGGCTCGAGGTGGCCTGGAGGACCTCAAACACTGGCCCAGAGACACCCGAGACCGAGGCAAGACCAAGGATTTGGAACCGAGACCGAGCCAAGGCTAAGGTCATCAAAACATGGCTCTGAGGCCGGCCTTGAGACCTTCAGCTGAGCCTCTAACCCTTACAGAAGTGCTAAACAGCGAAATTTACATAATTAGCAAAACATGAGTGAAAGCCTGTTCATTGGTTAGCTTTTGGGGTGCGTCCGGCTTAATTACTGAATTTTATGTAAACATAGTATGTTTTTAAATTAATATAGCTGACAAAATTAGAAGTAGGGTCCTAATAATACATTTTGCATTTAGATATCTAAATTACACCTTTTTAATTTACTTAGCTCATTTTGAGAAAAACCGAAAAAATTACATATTCTTGACCTTTTTTTTGGAATATTTGGAAATGACTGAATGATAAACTTAAACAGTTATTAAAATTATACATATTAGGAAGCAACGTTTATGACCTTTCTGATATGGCAAGTTCAAAATGCACAAAATATGAAAATACCCATTTCCTCACCATTTTCCTTCTAATGTTATGCTCAGCTATTTAATGCGAACAAAAATTAATATGAGAGTGTGTTATGTTATATGATTGCCTTACATACATTTGTCATATCACCATGTTCAAATTTATGATATTTCGACAAATAAAGGTAAATATTGCCAAATTATCACCAGCTGATGACTATCAATGTCCTCAGCCCCACATGGCACTCACCCTAGCACTGTCATCACCCTTCCATGACCCTCTCAAAGTGTCATGGCTCAGTCATGACTTTTGCAGTGTTCAAAATCATCTTTTGAAGGCTATTTAAAAAGAACTACAGCAACTATCACTTCCAAACTTAGTTGATACTGTGATACAACTTTATACTAACTCTATGAATTTTGGCAAACCTATCCATCACACAATGAGGAAAAGAACCAGAAGGCTCCAGAGAAACTGATCAACCCCGCAAACTCAATCATCCTGTCAGGGCCAGGACTTGGCTGGAATTGCAATTGTCCTCATATGACGGTAATTTCCCTGACTGCTTAACAAAAGTCTCCAATCATATTTCAGTCAGTTTTGGACATTGTTTCATAAAATTTTCCTGCTGCTCTGCTTAATTATAGATTTATAAGATATCATTAATCAAATATGGTGAGATATAAATATTTATGAATACAATGAATTTGGACTTCTTGGCAGAAAAGCTGCTGAAAGCCGAGGGTCTGCTGCTGTGCAGCCTATTCTTTCTGCTTATAAAAACCTTACCATTTGCATAAAGCTATATTCAGAAACATTTTAGCACAGAAACTGATGATGTACCTCACTTTGTGCTTGAAACTCGTAGAACTAATATAGCCCAGCCTGAGAAAAATAAGCTTCTACTAAGCAGATAATTCTGCTCTGGATCTAATAAAGATGGGGAGTTGTTGGCAAAAAATACATTATGTCATATCTAAAAGTCTAAAAACTACTGATGAAGCTGTTCCAATTAAATTATACTACTTTTACTGAAACTATCCAAGAGGTTCTGTTAGTCTATGGATAACCCTTTACTTCTGACTATCACCATGTTAAACATTTGCAGTTTGTAATGTGGTCCCTTCAATACTTTGGCTTCTAAACTTTTTGTAATTAATTTATTTGTCAAGAAGGAGACTAGTCTGTCATTTCGTCCCAAAATTTTTACTTTGTGCATTGTGATTCTGTGCAAGATTTGATTTTTCCTGAAATCTTATTTTGGAAAGCAGCATATATACATTTATATAAGGAACTATTGCTTTCAAATTCTTTTATCTTGTATAAACATAATTTACACTGAATTATATGAATGAGCGGGACACACTCAAAAAGCTAGCTCAGGAACATTCCTTCACATATGTCACGTAAATTAGGCCAATTTCGCAATTTTGCACACTTCCGTGATGGTTAGAGGCTAAGTTGAAGGTCTCGTGGCCAGTCTCAGAACCATATTTATATGACCTCAGCCTTGGCTCGGTCTCGGTGCCAAATCCTTGGTCTTGCCCTGGTCTCGGGTGTCTTTGGGCCAGTGTGGAGGTCTCCGAGGCCCGCCTCGAGCCTACATTTTGATGGCCTGGGTCTCGGCCTTGGAGACTGATGCCTCAGTCTCTGATATCCCGGCCTCGACTACATCACTGGTTACAGGTGTGATTCTCACATGATAGATAGATGAAAGATATCTCTGAGAGCTTTAAAATGATACGCGATATGTCTCAGAGAAATAAATAGTTGCTTCACAAATTGCCGGTAACCTTTTGAAGTCCTGGGCGCTAATTGACGCTCTTGATGTGAATCGATGATAATATGCGGCATGGATTCTCTGCGAGATCATCAATAGTTTAAGTTAAATCATGTCTAGCATTACACATGTTACTTAGAATCGGCTGAATTCCAAACTCACAAGATTTCGTACACGTCAGACCCAAAATGAGCACTTTCTTTCATATAAAAGTACAATTTTAGCAAATAAATGGAATTCCGAGGGAAGACTTCCAAATGCAAAATATGGCATAGTAGGGGATTGAAGAGAGGTAGAGACATGACTGAGGTCTTAAAAATAAACAAAATTGATTCCTTTTGAATTCTTAATAGGTAAGGTAAAAGTTGTACTTCAAGTATTCAGAATCAAGGCTCACAAATGACATTTTTGGCGATTTACAGCTTTTTTTGCCAAAATCAGAGATATTTGAATATGCTATATCTTGAGAACTATCAGAGATAGAGACATGGGAATAGTGTCAAAATGTCCGCAATACCCAAGTTTCTATCAAGTTTCATACTCATATGGGGTCTATATCTAATAGTTTCTGAGTTATTTGCAAAAAACCTGATTTTTATGGCGGCCATCTTGGATTTATGCTAATTTGGGGGTGTTCCACCATTTGGATTTTCCATGACTTTAAGTATGTCTTTCTTGACGTATTTAGGGACCAAATGCCACTGGAACCATTTCTGTTGCAATTTGTTCCGGGTTGCACCCAATATTTTCATATAATGACTAGACTACCTGCATTGATGACAATTACGTGAACATTCTCATGGACTAAGGCTGTGCAATCGAAATATTTTCTGAAATCGATCAATCGACAATTAAGTATTTTACTTATTTTATCGGCAACATCAAAAATCGAAACTTTTGGCGATCAATGATGGTCAGCGACAATCATCAGATCGGCACAGCTCAATCATTGATCATTAGAAAACGGTCAGTGGCGTCACTAGGGGGGGGGGGCTAGGGGGGGCTGAGCCCCCAAATGGAGTATTCAGTCCCCCCCCCCATAAAACTTGGCCCAAAAAAAATTGTTTTTCCTTGTATGATACTAGTAGTGAATGAGTAGTCTGAGCCCATGATAGGACACTGTACATAGAATGTTGCGCACTATGTGTTGTTATTTTTGCAGTTTATCTAATTGTCATGTCACTGAAATCTAAAATCTTCAGATTGTGGGGCGGCTTGCGCTTCAACTCTTCGGACCTCTGACAACGCTTCTAAACTGTGCCGCTTCAGCCCCCCCAAACTCGCATTTCTAGTGACACCACTGAAAATGGTAGTAATTGCGATGAACAAGCCAAAATTTTCACTAAGCAACAATAAAATATATAGATATATAAATTATATAGGCCTATACATTTAGTCAAATTTGGGATTTTGCCAGCTATCACGATGAGGTGACTCCACGAATCAACTGTTCCAAATATGGTCATCTGACAGTATGCCACAGTGAATTTTACGAAAGGATATCATGGACCAAAAGTCCAAAACACTGTAGGGTCATCCCCAATAATGATATGATATCTTGATTAAACTTACTATATATTTAAGGAAGCAGTTTGCCTATACAGTGGTCCCTGCGTTATAAGACCCCCTGTTGTAGGACCGCCTTGCCTAATGTGACAGCCTTCCTCCCGCACTAAGTAGTATTTTTAGTGCATTTTGCACCCCGATGAGAGGCCGCAGCCCCATGAGAGACCGCTTCATGACCGCAGAAAGGACGGTCTTATAACGCAGGGACCACTGTAAACAAGGTGAAAACACTTTGGCAATCTTCACGCTCTTCTCATTGTGCTTGTCTTGCTGGTCTGGAATCCTGTTCCTAGCTCGTTCCTAGCTGACCCTGACGTCTACATCGATGTTCCGGCACCCCTGCTAATATTACTCCTTAGAAGGCATAGGCCTAAAAAACACTCAGTTATCTACCTTATGGATCCTCGTCCCATTATCACAAACCCGTTCAAAATTACTATACCCCCATGCTTGCACACGTACAGTCAAATTTATATCTTAAACTCAAAGTAATATTTATTAATAATGGTGGTTTGCAGACAGCGGCTATTGCCTTATGCAAATCCCCTTTGTTTCAGTGTGAAATGACTCAAACTTTAACTTTACTGCATTGTATGTTAATATGTAAACATTGAACAACAATAAACTATTTCTGTCTGTCTGTCTGTCTGTCTGTCTAAAACGCAATTACAATTAGTCTCATCAACATGCGAACTGGTGTCTGGCCTGATTCCTCAGCATCCAAGTCTCACAATTGAAATACACATACTCACAGATAGATTAGCCATTTTGTAATTTGTTTATCACATTTTTGCGATGTTTTGGTGATGTTTTTTGTCCGATTTTTCACCAGTTTCTATGACAGCAGTCTGAGTCTATGCACTATTGTTTACATTCTTGACGCAATCATAACAATGGCCTAAATTGTCGTGACGTCACAAAAACGCACTTCAGTGCCACTTGTGACTTAGTTCTCCTAAGGGACCGTTCAGAATTTATGATGGGGGTGGGGGGGGGGTGGTATGTTTGGCCGAGGGGTACTAACTTTTCAAACGTGTTTCAAGGGGGGGGGGTATTAATTTTTGACAACACTTCCAAGGGGGGGTAAGAAATTTTAACAAAGAAAAAATGTTAAAAAAACAGGCATAAACTCATATTATTTGGACTTTTTCACGTGCAAAAGTCCGCGGAATGACTCGAATCTGTATGAGTGGCTGTGTATAACAGTATGCATGTGTGTTTTGCTTTGTATGTCGGGGGGGGGGGGACTAAAAATACGCGTGAAACCTAAGGGTGGGGTACTAAAAATCCGCATGAAACTCCAGGGGGTATCAATTTTTGAAGGGAAGTTCCAGGAAAACTCCCACCCCCCCAGTCATAAATTCTGTACGGTCCCTAAAATAAATTATTTGCACTGCCCTATCTTCATGCAGTGGTTTTTCCCAGCCTCAGTCAGTGCCAAATTCAAGTTCGCATGCTAGAAAAGACACAATGTGTAGAAACTATTTGTTGAACAATTCTGATCCACTGACAATGCATTTGCATGCTTTAATGCAAAAATATTGTACTGTAAAGTCAAAAAGTTGCCAAACAATGGTGAGTTGCGAAGCAATGGTAAGTTGACCAGGCCTATCATTCGTATAGATTTGTGAATTGCTGTTGTTAGCAGGTTAGTGCATGGACTTTAAACTGTCATTGTCAATATTGACAGGCAATATACTGTCAAAATTCTGCTTGACAAGCGCCTATGAATTCAGAAACAGAAAAGCTACAGCATTAAAATTTAGTGCAAAATATTCCAAAAGATATTTCTCATACACTGAAAGACGTTTTAGAGAGTAAAAGTGCCGCAAATAGTCGGAAACGAGCCGTTTCTTGAACATACCATAGGCCTTTTCCACTTCAAAACCACCAAAATAGGCGTGAAAAGATGCGGATTTCACGCTGCATGTTTTCACCTAGCTCACAGGAACAGCACGTGCTCCTCCCTGGGTGTTAGTGCACGTGAATCGATGACGTCACAGAGATAGCTGTGATTCTCTGTACGTCATCTGTCAACAAAGTGCCGTGAGTGACGAAAATTCACGAAATAAAACCGCTGAAATAATCCTATGGGTAAGAACAATTAGTTTTGATGAAGTTCTACTGGAATTGTTATTTTTTGATAGAATTAAGATGCCAACAAGTAATTTGAAAAAAAAAAAAAATTTGCTGATGCTCTCACATAGATTTTTATTTGTTGTCACGTACGTACGTGACGAGAAAAAAATGCCAGGATTAATTATGGGATGTCTGAATCAAAATTTTTTATTGAACCATCTGCCCTGTGCAGGCATATCTGCTAAAATGGAGGAGGGCCACGGGTCTGCTCAGGGAATTTGGAGGGCAGGTATGTGCAGGATTGAGGTGGTATTTGTCTATTTGGTCTAAAACAAGGTTTTTAGAGATACTAAAACACTTTAAATTAGCTTATTGAGTAGGCAACTTCCATGAGAAACAGCCTATGCAATCCAACTATCATGACTTTATCAATAATTCCTGAAATGTGTGTTACAATTTGTTTGCATCATGTTTTTGGTCTGTGTCATCCTCAAATGCTGTACTCGGCGGATATTTGACATATCAATACTTTAATTGTACATTAAATGTGTACAGGGAGCCCATATCTATCATTGTAATGCGGTATTTCATGTTTTTGAATCATATATTTGTTGCTAAGGCAGAAAATATCACTTTCTTTCAAAATAATGCGGCCACGTGTAGATGCGCAGAATGACCACCACAAAAACGCAGTTCTACCTACTGCAAGACATTGAGGTTTGTTGTCACTTACAACAGAGATGAAGTATGGGGAGTCATTGGGAATGCTCCATCCACTTAATTCATACCATTTTCAAGTATTTGGCCATTTTCCTGGTCATCTGCTACTTCACTAAGTACCACATCACTGAATTTGGCATATCTTTCAACATTTGGCAGGCTCAAATGTGGCCTCTTTCTTCTATTAATTGTTAGACTGTATTTGGGCCTGAAAGGTTATAATACAGAGACAGTTGTGTAAGGTAAGTCCTTGGAAGTACCTCATTGCTACTGCAAAATAACAACTATGTTTCACTGCAAATTTGTAGTGGCCACTTTGACTGCACCTGCGACATTACACTGGTGGAGCAATTTACAAAAAATTTAAGGAATCTACCAAAATAAAGCAATTAATGTGTAATAATTGACTTAAGTACATGTCTATGTGATCAAGGGCAAACATTATGATGATTGTGTCATTGGTATTGCTCAGAATAACCAGAAAGGAGACCAAAAACATGAAGTAAAAATTTACATCAGTCACAACAGTGAACTTGTGTTGATTATTGCAAGTTCATTGTTTGAGATTGGCAAAAACAGATATATCAGATGAAGCGTCATGATAGTCACTCACTCGATGGAGCTAATATGATATGTTATAAAAATTTAATTTACCTTCGTTTGGATGATGTTTTGTGAAAACTCTTCTCACTGCTGCCTACTGATGCCATCACTGCCTGAGCAGAGTCGTGGCTATCCTGAGCAGACCCGTGCCCCTCCTGAGCAGAGTGCGTGGCCCTGCATTTTAGCAGATATGCCTGCACAGGGTGATCAGGATCCACACGTTTGTCATAAGGGACGAGTCACCTCGCTTCGCTCGGCGAGCCTGACGGCTCTACAACCCCTCTATAATTCATTCAAATTTTCGGCGTCATTCATTTAATATAATAGGTCAAGGAAAAGCTTTTTTTTCAGGGTGGGCCACTTTATTTTTTAATGGTGAAAAATGCTATTTTTAGCTAAATATATGAAAAATAAAATTAAAAAAGGCCAAAGGATGAGTTTTAATGGTAGAAATGCAAATGAGGTGTTAATTGGTCAATAACGTTTTTTTGGAGGGCATTATGGGGTATTAATCAGTTATGGCCAGAGGGCAGAAATCATTAACTTAATGCCCGAGCCGCCAGGCGAGGGCATTAAATGATTTCTGCCCGAGGGCCATAACTGAATAATACCCCATAATGCCCGACAAATAAATGTTATTATCATTATTATCATTTTTGAACAGAATCCATATCAAGGAAGAAGGTTACCTTTTCTTTTGGTTCATTAACACGCGCGCAGTTTTCGCGTCGCCCCGACCTTATTATTGAAGCTAGACCATATCTGAGTCCAATTATCAAATCTATGGATCTTGGAGATACTCATAGGCTTTAAAATTTTTCAAATCGGACGACTTTTGATCGAGATTGAGCCAAAACAGACAGAAATTTAACAACAACGTCATCATGACGTCACTTTTGATGACGTCACGATCAATAAAAACACTAGAGGGCGCTTTCGCGGGCGTTAACGGCCATTAACGCCCGCGAAATGAGCATTAACCCACAGACAATGCCCTGTAAAATGATAATAATGAAAGCAGAGAAGCAGTGCTACAAGATGGTGCAGGTTTTTTTGAATTTTTGATTTTAATTGGTCAATAACGTTTTTTTGGAGGGCATTATGGGGTATTAATCAGTTATAGCCTGAGGGCAGAAATCATTAACTTAATGCCCGAGCCGCCAGGTGAGGGCATTAAATGATTTCTGCCCGAGGGCCATAACTGATTAATACCCCATAATGCCCGACAACAAAATGTTATTATCATTATTATCATTTTTGAACACAATCCATATCCAAGAAGAAACTTACCTTTCCTTTCGGTTCATTAACGCCCGCGCAGTTTTCTCGTCGCCCCGACCTTATTATTGATGCTAGAGCATAACTGAGTCCAATTATGAAATCTATGGACCTTGGCGATACTCCTAGGCTTTTTAATTTTTCAAATCGGACGATTTTTCACCGAGATTGAGCCAAAACAGAAAGGCATTTAACAACAACGTCACCATGACGTCACTTCTGATGACGTCACGATCTATAAAATACACCAGGGGGCGTTTTCGCGGGCGTCAACGGCCATTAACGCCCGCGAACTGGGCGTTAATGGCCAGACAATTCCCTGCAAAATGATAATAATGTCTGTTCCATGGGGTTTTAGTTGAAACTGAGCAATTATTGGCATTTTTAATAGGCATAGAGCAAAATTCAAAAAAGCACCTCTAGCATCATATAGGCCTAGTTCTCTGCTTTCATTTGACACCTTATTTGCATTTCTACTATTAAAATTCATCCCTCGGCCTCTATTTTAGTGTTTTTAACCGATTTTAAGCTGGAAATAGTATTCTTTCCTATTAAAAGATACAGTCACCCCCCCCCCCCTCCCGCCAATATCTTTTTTCCTTGACATAGTTTCTTAGAGTACTATTGCCGAAAATATGGAGTAAAACTGCACAAATGCCTTTAATTGAGCATCATCTGAGGGCTGCCCAAAAAAAAAGCGGAAAAGTGCATTAACCAACCAGAGGAGGGACATTTACACAACTCCAGACTGCCCTGCCACCTACCAGGCAGAGGAATAAATTGATTCAAAGGCCTGAGGACACTGCGCATGCATTGCGTGCAGTTTTTTTACAGCTGCTTGCAGCCTGTATTACGAGAGGAGTTTCAGGAAAACTTATGACAACTGCCCTGATCGTGCTGTTTCACCTATGTCACTAAAACTTGGCACGCAGTCTGAATAGAATATTATCTTGCTTCCATCAACTTTTGGTAAACTTCTGTGACAATAAATTTTTATTTTCTAAACTAAAATGAACATTTTTCCCGCGAATTTTAAATATTCTGCTGCAGTGATGGCAGCTGCCAAGTGCCAGGCTCTGCCAGCCAGGGGGATCATCATACCCTTAATTCATGGATGCTTTACGCTACTCCTCCCAAACTACTCAATGCCCACACCTAAAACTTTGCAAGCAACATTATTTCATGTCTTACAACAACCATAAGTGGTTGTGGTTTCTCAAACTGTTCATATTATACCACTACACTTATTCATCATTTATGCACGCCTATCAGTCTTCTCTAATGTTGCAGTAATGGTTGTTCTGTTTTCCCTGGACTCCTACTCTCATTATACCCATTATAACGGGTACTATGCTAGTTGTTTACAAATTCATTAAAATCATACCCTTAATTCATGGATGCTTTACGCTACTCCTCCCAAACAACTCAATGCCCACACCTAAAACTTTGCAAGCAACATTATTTCATGTCTTACAACAACCATAAGTGGTTGTGGTTTCTCAAACTGTTCATATTATACCACTACACTTATTCATCATTTATGCACGCCTATCAGTCTTCTCTAATGTTGCAGTAATCGTTGTTCTGTTTTCCCTGGACTCCTACTCTCATTATACCCATTATAACGGGTACTATGCTAGTTGTTTACAAATTCATTAAAAAGCTTAAACCAGTAAAAGAAGAGAAGGAGAAAGGAATGAAAGAAGGAAGGAAGGAAAGAAGGAAGGAATGAAGGAAAGAAGGAAGCATGAAAGGATGGGAGATAATATTATATAGACAAATTTTGATAGATAGATAGATAGATACATAGATAGATAGATAGATAGATTGATAGATAGATAGATAGATAGATAGATAGATAGATAGATAGATAGATAGATAGATATTGATTGATAAATTTATTTCAAACTAAGTTCAGGAAGCCAGAAAAGCACAATCGCTTATCGAACTGGCACCTTAAAATACAGACATGGATAGAATAATACATTGAACATACAAGGCACATTTTACCATCAGGATCACGCAATAATCAAGGCAGTTTACACTTTTGTACATATCTTATACTCTTAAATATACACATATATATATATATACATATTTACGCTGTCAACTTTATACATTATTTCTTTTCAGTATAATCCATATTTTAAGTAGCACAACCAGTAAAATTGTAAAGCATATTAAACAAAAGTAACAAAATATGAGGAGATAAATAAATCAAGTAATAACAGTATATAAGATAAGAATAATAACATGTAAATTCCTGAGCAAGGCGGAAGGCATAGGCCTACTTTTTCATTCATATTTTGATAATAGGTGTTCTTTGATTTTGCGACAATTGGCATTCCATGAGTTATTACTTGTGTCAAGCGCCAATACGCTACTAAAATGATTCCAAATTCTCGCACCCCTATACTTCATAATTTTCTTTCCATTTTCAGTCCTGACCTTAGGCATGATCAGCTTGTCTCTATTTCTTGTATTAGGATATTCATGATGATTACTATTGGTGCTGAAATAGTCTGAAAAGACACCTGGTAGTTTACCTATCTTCTGCTTATTTACGAATTTGGCAACTCTCTCTTGATAGAGATCAGAAATAGACAGTATATGATATTTCTTTAATAGCTTTGTAGAAGGGTAGAGAGGGTCTAGATTAAAAAGTGTTTTTAAGGCTTTGTGCTGCAGGACTTCGAGTCTTTTCATATGTCTCCTTGCAGCTGTTCCATAAATTTCTATACCAAATTGGACTCTAGAATGAAAGTATTCAAAATACAGTTTTAATTTTTGGCTGTTTGGAACCCAATGTTTAATTATCTTAAATGAACTTATCATTCTTAGTAAATCTTTACAAAGATTTCCAATGTGGGAGTCGAAAATCAGTTGATCATCCAGAACAATTCCTAGGTACTTACAACACGAAGCTCTTTCAATCATGTTGCCATTAACATTTATGTTTTGAAGCGTTTTTGGAATAGTTTTATTTTTAGGCATAAAAACACTAAAATTAGTTTTTTCTTCGCTTAACAGGATTTTGTTGCTACTTAACCACTCTATTATATCTTTCATACATTTGCTTGCTCTTTGTCCAATTATTTGTGGGTCTTTATCAGAAATGAATATGTTGGTGTCGTCAGCGAATAACCTGACTTCTTCATTTGTACAATTTTCGATATCATTAATGAAAACTAAAAAGAACAGTGGTCCCAGGACTGAACCCTGGGGTACGCCACAGGTTATCATTCCTATGTCTGATTTTTCTTTCTTAACTTTGGTATATTGTTGTCTATCACTAAGGTAGGACTCAACTAGTGCTAATGTTTTTCCCCTTATCCCATATGACTGTAATTTTCCAAGTAGAATCTCATGGTTAACCAGGTCAAAAGCTTTAGTTAAGTCTATGTAGATTCCCATTACTATGTTCTTTCTCTCCACCTCTTTTCTTATCTTATCTGTTATTTCAATTAGGGCTAATGTGGTAGAGTAATTTTGCCTAAAGCCAAATTGATATTTGAAAATGATTTTGAATTTCTCAAAGTATTCATAGAATCTCTTGTGGAGTACTTTTTCAACTAACTTATTAAGAGCACTTAATAGACTTATTGGTCTATAATTAGATGGCTCTTCAGGTTTACCTTTTTAAAAAATTGGAATGACTTTGCCTAGTTTTAGTTTGTCTGGGTACTTTCCACTATCTATTATCGAGTTGGTTAGGTGACAGATGGGCCCACTAAAAATGTCTTTGCATTTTTTTAGAACTTTGTTTGCAATACCATCATCTCCGGGAGCTTTATCGTTTTTCAATTCTGAGATATATTTTTTAATCTCCTCCGGAGTTGTAGGAGTTAAGTACATACTTCTTAACAGTTCATCATTAAGGTAAGAAGTATAATGCTTATTTGCCTTGATTCCTTTAGACAGGTTTGGACCGACATTTACAAAATAATCATTCAGAGCATTTGCAATGTTCCTATCATCAGTGTTTGATACTCCATTATACCTTAAATTGTTAATTTGGCACGTTTTCTTGGTCTTGTTTGGGTTTATAATAGGTCCATATATCTCCCAAAGTGCTCTGATATTTTTCTTCTTTTCGTCTATCTTTTGTTCATAATATTTTCTCTCAGCTTTTCTAATAAGGCAGGTTACTTTATTTCGATATGTTTTGTATCTTTCTCTGTTTGACTGTGTTGGTGAGTCAAGGTAACTCTTGTAGAGCTGAGCTTTCTTTTTTAAGCTTTTCTTTATGCCACTTGTTAGCCATATCTTATCAAGCGATCTTTTTCTAGATTGTCTTACTAATGGAAATGCTTTATTGAAAGCCACTCCATAGTTTTTGTAGAATATATCCAGCATCTCATTAACATCGCAGTTTTTATAGACATCGTTCCAATTACACACTTCCATGATTTTAGCAAAATTTGAGAAATTTTTGTCTCCATACAGTCTCACTTTCGGCCTAATTTTTATTTTTGTTGAGGCCTTGTATTTACGTTTTATAAAAAAGAAATTAGGCAAATGATCCGATATATCTGAGTAAATGTTTCCTGCCATAATCTCATCATCGGATTTCCCATCAATTTTCATAAAAATATTGTCAATAAGAGTCATGGAGTATTCTGTAATTCTGGTTGGTAATGAGATGGTTGGTACGAAATTTTGTGCTAACAGTGACTCATAGAAATTTGCTGTTTGGAGACTAACTTTGATTTTACACCCATCAATATTAAAGTCTCCACATATGACAGCTCGGCATTTCTCATTCTGTACTTTAAAAGCAACCATTTCTAGACTTCTTTTGAACATTTCAATTTTGCTGCCAGGGTGTCTATACACTGATCCTACAACAAATTTCTGATTATCAATATCACATTCCACCCAGACATCTTCGACATGATCACATTTCAAATTTAAATCATTCCTGGGAAAATAGTCAATACCTTTTCTAATAAGTATGCAAGCACCTCCGAATCTATTGGCAGTTGGTTGCACAAATTCAGCATTATAAGTGTGTCTCACTGTGGCTATTCGGTTTGCTATATTTTTCATTCCAATCTCGGTAAGAGTTATTATGTCAAGTTTGCAATTAAGATTTGTAATAAGTGCCATCAGTTCGCCCAGGTGCTTATCCATACTTCTAATATTCAAATGTAATACAGAAATTGCGATATTGTCATGTTTTGTCACCTGATTCAATCTTTCTTCTGAATAGTATTGGCAATCAGTGTAATTTACCACCTTATTTTCTAGAATTTCCTTGATATGATTTGCAAAGTTGCTATCTTTTATGATTGAGTTTAATCTATTTGATGGTGGCTCCAAAATTTTTAACAATTCAAAGTTGTTTAAACTATAAAATGGTAATAATTCACAGGTCATTTTGGTTGATTTTGTTATAACACCATTTGTTCTTGGTTTGGTGACAATACATGACAATGAAATAATGTTTCACAGTTGCGAAATAATAGTTTGTGATAGCAAACATACTCTCCCCTGTTGAGCTAACAATCAAACAGTCAATTGCCAAGTTTGGCTTTTTGGTCAACATACATATCAAGTCAATATATTCATTTATCACAGCAGCATTCAGTTGAACAATTAGGTAAAAAGCAACAGTTATACAAGCTTTGTTTAACATTAATTTTTCAGATATCAAACAGTCAATTACTGTGTTTGGCTTAATGATCAATATACATGTCCTGGCTATTATTATTACACTCATCACAGCAAATTTCAGTTGACCAGTTATTAGGAAGACCTCGTATGATTTTTTTCCCATGATATTATAGAATATTACAATGGTCTTGCATTTTATGACTGGGTTTGGGACATTGGCATAATTAAAAAATATCACAAACAGATTTATGACTTCATACAATATCACAGTTTTGTTTACAGCAGTTATTAGAAAACTAGGTGATACAGTTTCTGCATATAGGCTTGTCTCAATATATTTGAGACAGTATACAATACACTCTGCGATATCAGCTAACAGATGGCAAAAGCATTTTGATGACAAGTTCTTACAATATATGTTAGAAATTATATACGTTGTGATAAATATGAAGATCATGAGTAGTGGGTTTCTGATTTACATAAATGATTCACTGCTTAGTGTCCCACTTATTATAATTTCTTGGTTGTAGAGAAATATCATTCAAATGTTTAACCATGTTACAAGAAAGCGCTGTAAGGCCTTTCTTGTTAAGGTGAACACCAGTCCTATCCTGGTCGTTGTAGAGTTCGGGGTTCGGTATATTGTCCTTTGTCAAGATTTTGTCATTGTCTATAAATGCTATGTTTTCTTCCTCAGATGCGAGTTTCTTGAGCTGCTCATTTAATGATGCCACTTGTTCGTTCAGGGCCTCTATGTGTGCTGCATTTGAACCTGCAGGTTTTCTCAGGGGGATACTAGAGATGTGCAGATCAGCTCTGGGGTATTTGGCAGTGATTCCATTTAGGGCTTCTACATAATCCCTATAGACAGAATCAAAGCTCTCTATTCGATCATTTGAGTTTGAGGACCAGTTGCAAGTCCCTAAGTGAATCATGACGATCTCAACATTTTTTGGGTCACTCTCACATTCGTTCAGGAGTTCACTCACATCTTGCAGACATGCTCCTGCCCGACAGACCTTTTCAGCATTTTCAATGTGTAGGCCCCTTGCATTGGAGTCACCAATGAGAACACATTTTTTTGCTTTGTCATTTTGTTCAGCTAGAAAACACTTGAAGTCCATTAATAGGCTGTCATCCATAGGCGAGAAATCCAAATCATTTTGTGACGGACCTTGCTTGTTATCACCCGGAGTACTCGTTGCACGATCTTTTGTTTCCATCTCTATAACTTCTTGCAAGCTTGTATCTTCACTTCGTACTGTAGACAGCAATTTGATCTCACTTCTGACTTCCATCAGCGCATTTCCCATGATGTTTTTGCCTCTCCACTCATCATGAATCAGTACACGAGGATCTGATATATGGATGCCTATACCGAAATGAGCATCAGGGGTTCCTTCTCCGATCATCCTGTCACCAGTTGCCAGCAGATATTCTTGCATCTTTTGATGGTCATACACTTTACGCCTCACACAGTCCATCACCACTCCCTCCAAGCCTTTTCATCTCCCTGGGATCCACAGATTCCATTATTTTGGTAAAGGACTCTTGATCATGGAAGAGTTTTGCTTTTTGGCTTTGGATGTACTGTTCATTACAGTTGTACGCATGACCATTTATTGTAACCGGAAAGCTCATATTGAAATTGCTGAAGGGAGATTTTTCAGTCATGAAGCAATAAACAGAGTCATTTGATCTTGAACCATCATTCTTGGGGCAGTTTCTTATCTCATGTTCGCCCTTGCATATATAGCAGACTTTGTTGCCAAATGTGCATTTATTGACATTGTGATGCCCTCCACACCTGAAGCACTTTTCTGTTGCCTGGGCTGGGCGTCTGTACCAAATAGAAACTGAGACTTCTTTTCCATTATCATTAACAGTCAGTCTTTGAGGGATAACTCGGTCTATTTTTGACATGTAAATAAACCTTGTGCCAGTTTTCCAGTTTGTCTTCTTTCCATCGATATGGATGTATTCATCTTCGACTCTGCGTATTTTACCAAAAGGACTGATAATTCCTCTGATCATATCTTCACCCCAGCTAATCATTCCATCCTTCATTGTGACTTTAACAATTTCTTCATTATCATCTTTGAGTTCAATGTGATCACCTCTTATGGTGATACCAGCAATCATTAAGGCTTCACTTGCTACTTCATTTTTCAGTGATATTAGGACTTTTCTTGGCCATTGGGCGGGATATATTTGTACCCCAGCGACATTGTCCTCTTGGATCACATCAGTGATGCTTCTATACAATTGTTTGTAGAGATCATGAATGCTGATATCTCCCAAGATCCCCAAGGGGAAACTGAGAACAGGCAGCTTCATTGTAAACCATTGACACTGGACATTGTCTGTTTTTGTCTGTTTTTCGCAGTGGATCACACCTTTGGCACAATGCCAAAGAAAGTTCAGGTGATTTTTGGTATTTTTCACCCCCCTATTTCCAATAAATGGGACTTTCCCTGGGTGGGCCAAATACACAAAAAGTCAATGAATAATTCGAAATTACACACCTTGAATCACCAAGAAAACCTCCACAGTTTTTACTTAAACGTTTTGAATAATAGTCCAGTGTAATCCATATAAAGGAGCACCAATGTAAAGCAATGTAAAGCAAAAAGTCACTCAGGGAAGTTTAACAGGTGAAACTCGAATACACACTGTATCAAATATCCACAATGTCACTCATACATGATAACAGAGTCAAGTATTGAGACATCCATCTGTTTTTTGGTAAATCCAATAACATATGCACAATCCAGAAACTGTTATCCATCACGACTGACTGAAGATTCCACCATAGCTGGGTTATAAACCCTCCAACACAGGATTTTTCACAGAGACATTCTCCTACATGCCAGGCAGAGCAGCCATCATCTCAGCAATGACTTTTAGATAGATAGATAGATAGATAGATAGATAGATGGCCAGATAGGTATATAGTCTATCTACAAGCAGCTGTTAAAGTGCTTGCACGTTATTTTTATCCTTCCTCTAGTGCCTCCAGACATGTCCATATATTGACCCAACATGATCATGGGTATTCAACACTCTGTCTTATTTCACACAAAATGCAGAAGTTCCTGGCAGTGAAAAAAATCCTGCATGTGATACTGAGGGATTGCTGAAATGATCAAATTTGCTCCCATTACTTTTCTGGTCTTGTCTTGGCCCAAGTGGATGTCCCCCAATCACTTGAGTAGGTCATAAATGGTTCACCTATCAAAAACGATAATCTGGGACCGGCTTAACTGTGAGTTTTGTTACATCTTATTTGACATCAATTCAGTCAGTTGTGCATTTAAGGAACATTATATATCTGGCACGAAGGTGTGCATCCTCTGTTTTTGGAAAGGAAGGTGGGCCATTTTCAACAAAATACATATTGTAAACAGCGTACGAGTAGCCAGTGTGACACATTGGGATGCCAGGTGTTGTCATTTCTTATAGAGAATGATACAAAACCTATGTCTGGCTGCTGGCAGACGAAATTGAGAGTTTAGACTAAAGTTTGAATCAATGAGGAGAGTGACTTGGTCACTTTTGTTGCGATGATGAGGGTGATTATTTTTCTGATAAAAAATTATTGACATTACTAACTATCCTGTGGTGATGGAAGTCAAAAGTGGTGTAGCAATAATGAAGAAGGTGTGAGGGAAGTCCTGACTTCTGATATATGTTTTTGGTTAACATCCATTGTATAGTGGACGCATTTACTTGCTCACAGGTTGGACTTGCCAAGGCAGTCAGAATATGTTCAATAAATTAGTTTGTTATCTCATACATTATAGACTATTATCTAAAACATAGCTTATAGGAACCCTTTGAAAGAAACATATAATTGCAATTAATTTAAAGCAGGTGAGTAATTTTGAGGCGATTCAGCAACAACCTTGCTTTGCGTATGTTTGTTTCTCAGTGGATGTGTTATTAGATTGCACACTAAACATGTGGTTGTCACTGTTACGAGTTTATGACTACTTTAGAGTAGTAATGGTTGCAAGAATTTGGTAGTGACTTCCTGGAAAATCATTTTGACTATTCTATCATGATCAAAATGATTATGTTGACTATGTGAGTGTCCGAAAGGTAGTCAGTTTGATCACCGTGTGGTAGCTTTGATTGGTAATTCCTGGTGCTTAAACCAATACCAATCTAGAGTTGTCATTTTTACACCCTGTGTTTAGAGTGTGGCCCCAACAAAAATAATAGTCTCATGCCACAGGTGGGGGTTTCTATATAAGATATTATTATTCATTTGATTTAACAAATCAGTGAATGCAGATTAGTATCTTGTTGTTAATTGTGTGGCTGGAACCTACTGATTTTTGTACTAAGTCTTACTAATTTACCTGCTAGAATTGTCAAACATGTATAATGAAACTTATTTCAACTTTAATCTTTTTGAAATGTCAATAAAAATATGATTAAAAAAAGCTAATTCAGCTTTGTATAAAATCTTTTACATTATTATGTTGTCCGTATCCCGGAAGACTGTGCCTGATTATTTTTCAAGATTTTCAGAAAAACAAATATTCAAAATAAGTGAAGTGTGAAAACCTTGAAAATCTCACTTGTTTTGTGGTACTAGGTAATGATACTTTGTACTTTCACATAAATGAATACCAGGACTATTATGTTTTAGAAAAAATTTAAATTTTCAGTCAATATTTCAAGTATTCTCAACACGTATCCGTATGGCAATGCAAAGCATAAGTTTCCTTTAGGAAAAGTGTGTCCCATGAATTAGGCAGTCTTCCACTACCAAAAAGGAGTGGCCAGCATCATTGAAGTTAATGACAAACTGTCCCATTTCAATCATGTCCAGTTCGGTTCCATGCCCATTGTCTGCTTTGTTGCAGTAATATCTGGAACATTGATACAAGTGGACTAAGCACAGTATTCCATGCGAGACAATGCCGGTGCCCATGGCAAGTGTAAGGACCACATTGGTCCTTAACCCATTCGACACCTCTGTCAGCCAATCACATGCCAGTATTTCAGGGAAATAATTCCCATGTTCTTTGTTGTCCTGTTCAGGGTTGGGCACGAGTACATGCAAATGTACTCGAGTACGAGTAAGAGTACTTGCCACATTAGACCTGTTCAGAATACAAACAATGTAGATTTTAATAGCCTCCTGTTTGGTTTTCCATGCTTTTGGGTATGGGGAATCCAATATCACATTCATTTTGGTGTAGGGTGAAGGCAAACCCTGCCTCAAGAGCCATCAACATTTGTTGTTAATTTCAACGGAATTCGCCAATTTTTCTATGATTTTATGTTACATTTTGCCTTATAACTTGATAGCAAATTCATCATAGAGTCTTCAAAATAGTACCAAATGAAAGATAATTAATTTTTCTATCAGGTAGATATCGTGTGGGAAATTAAATATTTAATTTTTCACAGAAATTTGTAAAAAATGCCTGAATTTTAAAGGGTTTCTGATGTTTGTTTTGCATATAACTCCATATAACATTGCTTCTGGACTCAACTCATGAGTCCAGAAGCAATGTTATATCGAGTTATATGCAAAACAAACATCAGAAACCCTTTAAAATTCAGGCATTTTTTACAAATTTCTGTGAAAAATTAAATATTTAATTTCCCACACGATATCTACCTGATAGAAAAATTAATTATCTTTCATTTGGTACTATTTTGAAGACTCTATGATGAATTTGCTATCAAGTTATAAGGCAAAATGTAACATAAAATCATAGAAAAATTGGCGAATTCCGTTGAAATTAACAACAAATGTTGATGTAAATATAACAGACTTTAAGTATTATATTATTATCAGTATCCTGTTGCATACATTGTGCATGCTTTTCAATTCCTAAGAATTCATTAATGAAGTGGTAATAACAAAACAAAAATATCGAAAATACTGTGCACAATTACATATAATAATAATGCCAAGCTTCAGATCATGCTAATTTTTTGTGGCTTTGAATTTTTTACTTCTGTTTGCAATATTATTGATTGAGTGCCTGCCTTCCAAAATTTTAAAAAATTCTTGCAATCTGATTCTAGTCAAATGTGAAACCACTAACTGCAAGGGATTTTATGTAAAATATTAAGCAAATCACTTATAATTTATTTCCATCTCATCATTGGCAACTTTCACTGGCTTCACAATTCTTCCACTTACAATATATAGTGCCTACAAGCATCAGATGCTTGAATATATACACATGTATGGATCCACTTTTAATATAGAACAATAAGTGTGCCTGAGTTCGTGCTAACACCCGATTCTCAGAACAAAAAATGTCAGTCAGGGTCAAGAACTTTTTAGTTGAGGTTAACTCTGTGATACTGGTCATCCCATTCAAGAGCTCTCATCCTACTCACTGCAGTTGAATGTTGGTTCTTTACAGATTAGCTTAAGCAAGCCCAGGATCTGTTTGAGATATTTCATGTTCTTCTTCACTTATTGGACTTCAAGAAATGTGGCATCAAACTTCACCGATTCTATCATCATTTCATGGACATAATCACAGCAAAGACGTTCCTGCCAATACAAAGACTTAAATAGTGGCTTAAGGTGGCTTGCTACTCATGGTGCAGCAATGGCGGCGTCACCATAGCAACAACAGCCTGCTGAGCTCTGTGGACTGCTTTTTTGGTTTTCTATAATTCCGTGCGACTGCCACTTCATTTGTCATTTGCGTCACTTCTATTAGGGTTAGAAACTTCTGGTTTCAAGCATTAGATGCGCTATGAACAGCACTATAACATGCCAGAGATTCAGGTTTATGGTCCGAATAGAAACTTTTTACACGCGATTTTCGGCAAGCAGGTCTAATTTCTAAAAATTGACTTTGAGATATAAATAAATTTTTATCTCAATTTCTATCGCGGTAGCAAACCTTCTCTTATACATTTTATTGTTCCTAACAATATTTGGAAATTAATGACAAAAAAATGAGAAATCCTATCCGTCAATTTTTTTTAGCGCCATGGTTTATAAAAAAAATTAAAATTGTCAAAATCAAAACTTTTATTCCGAGCCCCTTGGAAAGTCCTTTAAACTAAATATATCTCTTTGAAATTGTAATGAGCAGTTCCATTGAAGTTTTTTCTTCAATTTCATGCTTCATTTCATAATATGGGATGCATGACCACTGAATGGCAGGGCAAACTTCACAGAAAGAAAGATAAGAAAAAAATTGAGTTTTTCAGGTTTGCGTGGACTGACTTTCTTGTACATAACCTCATATATTTTGAAAAAAGGCTGGTTGCGACCACTTTTTTTTACATATCCTTGCTATAAACTATATTTTGGATCATTCTAAACTATTTTTGAGAAATCCTATCTTAGAAAGTTCACGAGTATCGAGCCACCTTAAGGCTTGCTTGTTTGGACATCAGTTGAAGGATCTTCTTTCAGACAAACCTATGTCATCTTATAGCCACTTCTCTTTGTAAGCTCTTGGGCTGCAGGAGTGCATGATTCTGTCTAAAAAGTGCACATTTTTCTTCTCCCTTCTCAGGAATCCACCTACCCATGGTCTTATATTCAATCTTGGACATGCAATCTTGATCTTTGTGGTTTACAACATATTCTGGACTAACAATCTTTGAACTGTTGGCCTAGAAAACTTTTTTGGCCTACGGATAGAGAAAATGAAGCCAAACTAACAATTCAACCCATAATAAAATGCAAGCAATACTTTCTCTTAAACTGATCTTCCAAGAACTCAGAGCTCTGTGAGTTTGATTCCCACTGATACTTGAAGTAGTATAAAACACAAGGGAATGAGTCCTGTTTTGGAGGCTGGATGCAACAAGTATTCTGCAGTGCACTTCAAGTGACTTGCCCTCATGATATTCTGGTACACTGTACTCACAAAACTTGACAGATGACAAAGTTACAACAGCCATGAAGCTTGAGATTGCTATTAAACTGTGAAGTATTGAGAAGCCAAGAGCTCTGGAATGGGAAGACTAATAATTCCTGTGTCAACGATTTAACCTCAACTGTTGGATCATTCAGCCTGTTTCCCACATTGGATGTCAGCCTATACGTGAATACATGTACTTGCTAAACAAATATGATGCCTGATGGGAAGATAATGCAAACCAGATTGAGGTGAATGAGTTTTTGAAGTCACTGAAAGTTGTGAATGATGTGGCATAAAAAGTTACAATATATTCTGCCAAAAATATTACAACAAGTTCTTTGGAAAAAAGGTTCTGCTTCTTGTGGTAGAACTTAATGGCAGGACTTTTTGGCAATTCATGAGGGTACACACTCAGTGTGTGATTGCAACTGGTAACTACAAATTCATTATTGTCACACTTAAGCCTGTACCATTTTCCATTAATGAATATTACTGACGATACATGGCATTTTCAGTGCTATTTCTGATGTTACTACATCATTAATATTAATAAGCATCATAAATTTTAAAAAACATGATACTGATCCTACATAATACTTAAAATCTGCCATATGGTGCCATTAGTTGAGTCCAGATTCAATTTTATTTGGAGTTATATGTGAAAACATATCTGAAACCGTATGAAATTCAGGCATTTTTTACAAATTTCTGTGAAAAATTAAATATTTAATTTCCTTTGTCACATTTGCATGACAAATCACACATCTATCTGATAGGAAAATTAATTATCTTTCATTTAGTACTATTTTGAAGGCTCTATGATGAATGGCTGTCAAGTTATAAGACAAAATGTACTTTAAAATCATAGAAAAATAGGCGAATTCCGTTGAAATTAACAACAAATGTTGAGGGCTCTTGAGGCAGGGTTTGCCTTCACCCTAGACCAAAATGAATGTGATATTTGGATTCCCCATACCCAAAAGCATGGAAAACCAAACAGGAGGCTATTAAAATCTACATTGTTTGAATTCTGAACAGGTCTATTGCCACATGTACGAGTATGAGTACGAGTACGAGTACGAGTACAACCTTTTCTGAATGTATTCGAGTACAAGTACTTTCAAATGTGGTTGAGTACAACTACGATTACATTCCATACAGTTTTGAACCTCATTTGTGCAATATAATATTTAAAGAAATAAAAGCATCATTAAGATAAAATAATTGAGCACCAATGAAGAATACCAGTGAAGGCTACTAAATATGCTTTTCTTGCTAATCAGAAGTGAACTATGCTAATTTAAAATGGCCTTTGAAGCCACTTGCAGGGCTGCCAATTGCTGAGTCCGCTGCAGTCCAGGGTTCGAATACAGCTCTAGCAGTGTTATGTCCTATATTTATGCACTAGTTGAGCTAATTAGCACAGGAGGACGGCACAGCAATAAGGCGAAGGATGATTGAAACTGCCGTCCAACACAGGCCCTCCTGTGGGCAATTTGACCGACTGTGACGTCAGAGGATATGAGCCGACGTCACAGATGTTACGCTGACTTAGCCAGGAGACCCCCCAATTAACCATCCTTTGAAGATATTTGGATAGAGATTTAGTCTGTAGGATTTGGGAAATTTCAAACTGGAGCTCAAATGCAGAATTAAACATAGGCTGAGTAGCAGAAAACCTTCACATTTAGAAGATTACAATAATATCATAAAATTGGTGCGTTTACAAAATTGATTAAAGGTATGCAATAGCGGTCGAGTAGTGGCCTTCAATTATCTCTATTTGCCCGCTGCCCTGCCACCTTCCCATCTGCTTGCCAGGATTTGTAAAATCAGGGAAAGGCCTTATTAGACAAATTTACGCATATTGTGGTATAGTTTCATGCATGTACAAGTTTTTCCAATGATTCATAAAGTGTTATACGCTTCACAAAGCAGAGCTACATTGCATAGGTGATTTGCTAAAAAAATTGCATTACTGTATATGCAATAGTGGGCAAGTTTTGGCCATGATATAAAAAAAAAATATTTTAAATATTTTTTCTCAATATTACAAAAACTATAGAATAGCCATCTGTCTGACCATGAAAACGCACAACTAGACCACATAGGCCATATGTGTTACAAACTTCTTCCATGTATATGAAATAGTAACGTTGGGCCAGAATAGTGATGTTGGGCCAGAAAAAAAAATAGGTTTTTTTATAATTTTTTCAATATTTCAAAAAGTATACATGGATGCTGATGATACTTACTGCCTATGATAAAGCAGAGTACACTTCATACATACATTTACTCCTCTCTTGGAAACTTTGGCATTGAATGCCTAACTGTGCTAATTTAAAACAACAGAAGTACTGCTGTGAAAATGCCATCCTTCACGTTTTTTTTGTATGTGATAAAGTTTTAATGTTAACGTTAGTTGAAGACTCGCAAAATGTGAGATGAGGTCTGTCGCATTTCATATCATATCTTTGTCAGAATTTATTGCAGGGCAGCATGAGTGGTACCACATTAAAGGAAATACTCTTGGAATTCTCATGGTATAAATGATGTTGTCCTATATTCAATTCTGATGAAGTTAAAATATGAAATATAACAGTCCCTCCATGATTTATTCCAATAATTCCCACAAAAGTTTGCATTAAAACTTCCAATCTCATAAAGCAGGAATTTCCATGACCAAAAATTTTGAAAATATTTTATTTGTTTATTCTGGAACTTGGAGAATATAAATCACAGCAATTATCAGCGAAAAAAACTCAAAAGCCTTTTTTTAACAGGATTAGACCGTCAGTAAAATTTCATTTCTATGAAGTGCTGGCCGAAGAGTTAATGGGAATCAAGATATCATCCTAGACCATTGATGTTGGTATTCAAAATGTAGGTCCTTTTGAGAGCTTTCCAACTATGGCAATGGCTGTATGACAAAGACTGACAAAGTTACAGAGAACCGCGGATCGGCGAAAACAATCGAAAACGAAAAAAAACATTGAAACTTTGAATCAAAATTGAAGTAGGTAAGAATTGTCGTATCGCCATTTGGAGAACAGATTTGGATTCCCCAGGTCAAAACGCACCTTTTAGGCACTAGTGCTTTTTGAATTTGCATAAAAATTAAAAATTGACACACCCCAGTATAGTATAAACAATAGAAAATGAAGATAACACGTCTTTCAAACGATTATAAACTCAAATTTAAAGTACAATTACAATAAAACAAATTTTTTTAACTTAAGCTTAAAATCATTATAGATGTTAAAATACAGAACCTGGCTGATCACGTCTTTAAGATCAACGACTCAGCAAATGTAGAATACATGAATTGTTAACCAAATATCAACCATTTGTAGAAATTCATAATTCATTTATCCTTATTTTTAACTGGGCCATATCTTGAAAACCCCTGAATAGACATATTTCAATAATAATTTCTTCCAATAAATATCACCCCAAATATGTTACCAGGTCAACTATACGAAACATTTCATGCTATTATACAATCATGATACAGGACCCCAATTATAGCAGATACCCCATCCAGTGTCATACATATGCGGGAATACCCTTGTATTGAAGAATCTACTGAAGACAAAAAGAAAAGGGGGTTGCATGGAAGCAGGGGAGGGGGTTAATTGGAACGTGCAGACATTGATGGGACTTGAAAAGACAACACCATGATTAAAAACAAGAACAACAACAACAAAATAAAAATTGAAAATAAATGTGTAAGGAAGATTGGCTTTCATTTGTGCTGTATAGAATTAAACAAAATTACTGATGAGGGGAATTTTTCCTTAACTATTTCTCAAATAACATAATTATTATTGGAAGTTGCCTGGCACATTAAATTTATACAATAGAGATTGTGTGTGAAACAATTTCACGATGTTATTTATGATACAATAAAGCATTACCCATCCTATCCTATCATATCTCCTATCCTCTCATATCCTTTCATATCCTATCCTATCCTATCCTATCCTATCCCAATTCTAATCATGTCTTCATTCAAGACATATCCTCTCTTATCCTGATCCCCATCCCATCCAAAGTGTTATAAATCCTGTCCTATCCTATTTCTAACCATGTCGTATCCTGTCCTAGCCCATCCCCATGCTTATCCTATCATGTCCATGTTATCCTATCCTACCCTAATTCTTAAAATTTTCCTGTCCTGTCCTTTCTATCCTATCCTATCCTATCCTATCCTATCCTATCCTAATTATAATCCCATCATGTGCTATCCTATCCATGCTGTCCTGTCCATGCTACCCTATCCTATCCCAAATGCCCTCAGCTGCGAATTGCTCAGTCCTGTTCATTTTATACATCAGACATAACCCTGGTTATATTTAATACCAAAATATGACTTCGTGCAAAAATACGAGAGGTAAAGCATTCATCCATCCCCAATACCACAACAAGCAAGATCCCATTCATTGCAGAACCCTATCGTTAATCCCAGAAACTATTGATGATTCATTTAGTCAGTATTCAAATTTAGCACATATGGCCTTGAAATGAACTACTCAAATTCGATTAAGAACTTCAAATTGCATTTGTGGTTAATGCCTCTGTTGACATAGTTTAATAAAATGTGTACAGGTCCAAAATTAAAGCAGGCTAAATTTGATAGGCCTATATCTATCTACAGTTCCAGACCTGTCATATAAATGTGTATAGTTTTATGATGTGCGCTAGATGACATTCTCAAACGTGCGCTTGATCACGCTACCAAAGGTGTGCTGGATGGCATTCCCCAGGGTGTGCTGGACCACACTACCAAAGGTGCGCTGGTTCCCACTCCCACTACTTCTGACAGCATAACAAAACGCTTGTGGTCTGCTTATTATAGGGTGTTACTAATGGCACATACAGGAGCAGAATAAGGTGCGCTCACTCGCAGTGTCAAGAGTTGCACTGCCACGATTGCCATGTATGGCACAGCCATTCGAAGTAATGAATGACACCCCCAAGAGTGCGAGGGGAGACCTGTTCAAGAGTGCGCTCCATGAGACACTCAGGGGTGCGAGTGACAGCAGGCCCAGGAGAAAGTTGCGCTGGAACGCACATTCAAGCGCTTGAAAGTGTGCTTGGCCTGAATGTGTCAAATGTGACAATATATATATATATGTGCATGATAACCACCCGGCATGGAGTACTCTGTTTGAATTGTTGAAAGTTGGTAGAAAAACTCATTTTGGTATTCTGTTTTCAGGGAATGATAAAAGAGACTCTTTGCCAAGCATTTCCTTGGTTTTCAGCCACTTCCACTGAAAATATAGCACTTTGCAGGCATGGAAACACATGTTTTTCTTTCCAAATTCATAAAATCTATTAAGCTGAAAATTATATCATTTATTAAGCATGCAAATTAATAATTCAATCTGAGAGAGATCCACTGGGTCCTTAGTCATTTGTTTCTTAAGACTGGAAGAGATACAGCAATTAATTTGGCCTTTTCGTCATTCTGGATTACATTACTCCATGAAGCCAATTTTCAGTTTTGCGGCAACATTTGAAGGTGCCAGAAACATGCTCATTTGAACTGGTTCAAGATACCGTTAAGCTGCTGGATTAAAAAAGATATATATATATATATATACATTCTGCACTCTTTCACAAGGTCTTGGTATCAATCTCTGAGATTTTGAAATAATTCCTACTGCCTGAACTTAAAATACAATGTGGACACCATAAAATTATAGCTAGTCCACCTGGAGCCTTTTTCGTTATGAACATGGCCTGTTCATCAATGCAAAAATGATAGTTAAAATCATCCAAACAGTTTCAAATTACTTTTATCTCGTGGCTTTAAGTTCAGTGATCAACCTGTAATGACATCATCTATTGAGACTTCCAGTCTCGAAGACATCAGCAAATTTATAAGAGGTAGTGATATATAGATAGATGGATATGGTAAGTGCAGCCCTCTAAGCCCAGTTCTGGGCGCTCACAAGGGTTGATTGATGAGATGAGAGAGAGAGCAGGAGTCCTCAACATGTTACACATTTACCCCACATTAGGGATCTTTCACTTGCCCAGCACAGACAAACTTTTGAGACACAGTGTTTATGATTATCTATCATATAGAAATTGCCAAGTGGCGTCATTCAGGAGTTGTTATTGATTCGCAGATCAGCTTGTGATATTTTTAGCCTAGACTTCGGTTGTTTTGTCATAAAAGTTTAAAGACTACATGGTCTATTAATCAATTTGAGATTAATTGAGCAGGACAATAAAATGATAAGAGTCAGTAGAATAACTTATAGCATGGTCTTATCACAATGACACTGATACTGATTTCCCAAAAATTCCACTCAAACATGAAACGGCCAAAAAAAAAGATTTATGACCGGATTTAGTGATATCTTTATTTAGAAGAGATTATGAAATACATTGCAGCTCATGTGACTGAACTGTGTGCAGTGTGCACCGCACTTATCACTCAATGGCTTGTATGAATGAATGACTACTATCCAGGTATGTATTTTATTGAAAATAGCCGGCAATTACCAGTACATCTGGTCCAACATCAGAAGACAGGTAATGCACAAAAATTAAATGAAAGAAGCAACACCAAGCACGAGTGAGGATTCTATGTTAAATGGCAAAGAAAATGCAATTTGGATTCTTATGGCCTATCTCAAAAATAATGAAGCCGAAATGCGACAGGACCATCAAAATTTTATAATGCAATTTTTTGTAAAATGACCATGCAGTCTTGTTAAGAACATATCTAGGTTCCAGAAAATATATTTACCATAGAGTTCCAACCTGTGGAAATAACTGATGATATCAGAATAATACCGAATATTTAAAAGTTTTTATTTCCATGTCTACAAAAGAAAACTAAACTAATTGTCAATTTATCATCAAAGTAAATCAAATTGCTTTATATGATGACATAGGGCAAATAGTGTAGAGTCTTCAGGGCAGTTTTCATTCCAATACACCAAATATATTGTGAGAAACACACTATTTTTGATAATTTTTCAACAATATTTTTTCAAAAACGCAATTAAATTTGCCTCAGAAACATATGTGTTCCTTTAAAATGATTTCAACTGTCCTATGTTATGGGTCTGGATGTTGGCTTCAAATTCATACCAAATAAGTGCCACTGAAGTGAGTATTAACTCAGCAAAAGATGAAAGAAGCATGATTTTTGGCCCTTTCTTCAGGTAAAATCCTGATTTTGAGTAATGATGTCGCATGAAATTGCAAAAAATTCTCTGGTTTTGCTAACTTCCGATTTTATATGATATTATAAGTCATAACTGATGGAAAAGAATGACCATTTCAAATGAAAAGGGTGTTTTTTGATTGGATATTGTCCTTATAGCCAATTTGGCCCCAAATTTTCAAAAAACTTCATATATGCCATTCCAGATTAAAATCAGAGGTTTCATAGCTTTTTACCGCATGAAAGAACTCCTTGCGTTAAGCGTGTGACACATGCGCCTTCCCTCATATTCACTGGAATTTTTTCATGAAATGAATTTTTCACAAGCATGAAAAGCTCCAAAACAACTAAGTAGATATAATACTAGATCTTTATGGCAAAACGATTCAACTGACATGTGTAAAACGAAAATTGCAACATCCCAGATCAGGAAGCTTCAAATTTGACTCAATTTTTCAAAGTCAACCTTTGAACACAAAGAATTCAATGATGTCAAAACAAGCACATAAATATACTTGTTTCAATGAATTTATGAAGCCTTTAGACATAGAGATAAAAGGAAAATTAAGAAAATGACAATGAGATATGTCAAATTTCATGCATCTGAAATAATTCAAGCGAAGAAAAATGTGATGTCACGCTAAAATAGTGAAAAATTCACTTTTTTCAATGTACTTTTAAAATTATCTCGACAACTGTCTGTAATATTGCCATAAAATTTTCTGGACTTTGGCATAACAATGTATTCAAAGCAATAGTGCAATATGAAGTTGTTACATACATCCTTTCCTACATTTTTTTTACCCCCAATGAAATCCTGCCCTTTGGCTTCATTATTTTTTAGATAGGCCTTATGCAAGTATATCATAAAATGCCGTTAACTTAATTTGTGTGCATTATCTGTCTTCTAATGTTGGACCAGATCTACCTTAGAAGTTTCAGAATTTTGAAGCAAGCACAAGGGTCCAAACCAGAAAATATAGTATAGGGTCCAGTACTTATTTTCCTCACTGTATGCTGTTTTAATAGTATTGTTATCTGTTTTTACAAATATATATATATATACGTTTTTATTGGCAAGAAAACAAGGTCACATTTGACCAAAATGTCAGATACAGAGAGTAAACATGGCACAGGTAAAAACAAGAACAAGTTCTAGTACTAACATACTAATACTACATCTATTACTGATAACTATTTATAATAATATCACATTATCTTTATATATATACAAGAGAACATCATCATATCAATCACAGTGTATTAAATTGGTTATCACACAATGTCAATTTAGCACTTACGCGGTTTTAGTACCATTGTATAACATAGCACCTTTAAACAATGAAGGATACATATACTTAACTTCAATGCCAGATCACAATATCAAAGTATTTACAGCGTAAAATAAACTCTATTCATCTGATAAGTTCTGCAATTGAGTAAACATACTTGAATTATAGAAATCTACATGTATAGTAGAGGAGCCAGCTCCCAAAATTTGGTGATGAGTCCAACCCGAGAGGTGAACAGACAATCTGCACACCATCGGAACCAGAAAATTCTCTATTTTCAGAAAATGCCTGTTGCAATGAAATCTTTACGTTCAATTTTTTGCATATTGGTTTCCATGGCAACAAAGTCTTGTAAAAAAGCATCAATATATAAAATGTTTAACTGTCCATACACTAAGGCTTGTGATACTTTTGACTTGATTTAAGAAGTGAATTACATTCAATATCAAAAACCCTTTAAAATGGTCATGTGATATTGGTTATTCCATATAGGGTCATACGCAAATTAGGCGCCATTTATGGAAAATTGTGTTATTTTGTGGACCATTTACTTTATCGATGTGATGCTGCTGACCTAAATTGGTTGTTCAGTTCAACTTAAGATGTCATATCATAGTCCCGAGAATGGGGATTTCTAAAAAACTAAAATCATATAGCTGGTTACCATGGCAACCAGAATGCAGGCATTTCAAAAATATTTAGGATCTCAGTGTTATTTGTGCTTGTCCGCATGGGCTTATTTTGACCTTATTTACACATTTATTGATTACGATACTGGAAGCTTATATACCATACAAAGGTAGCTTATTCAATTTTATTAGCTTATTTAACCCTTTAAAATTGTCACATGACAAGTCAAAAGTATTGCAAACCTTGCTATATGGACAGTTTAAAATAGTATATATTGAATGCTTTTTTACCAGACTTGGTTGCCATGGAAACAAATTTGCAAAAAATTGAACGTAAAGATTTCATTGCAACAGGCATTTTCCGAAAATAGAGAATTTTCCGGTTCCGACGTTGTGCAGATTGTCTGTTCACCTCTAGGGTTGGACTCACTCCTGAAATAAAGCACTTTTAGGGAGTTGGCTCCTCTACTAGTATATACACATCCAAATATGCAAGCTGCATACACATTAAAATAAACAAGTTACATAACTTTACTAATGCAGCCTGGCCACATGCAAGAAAATGTGTCAGTGCCATTGGCCACCCAGACTTGTGGATAGATACAATAAGTGCTGTTATCTGTTTTATTGACAGTAATTAAGAATTTACCTAATGCAAAGTTTATATCAGATGTTGTATAATTTCAATAAACTGCGCTTGAGAGCTTAACACTGCAAAGTTTTCTATACTATATATACTTAGGAAAGTTTAGATTTAAATATGGTTCAAGTCGCAGATCTGTTTTAAATAATTTGTATGTTCTTAGATTAGAGTCAAGAAGGGTAAATCCGTCCACTTTTGGCTAAAACTGTACCCAACAAACACAATTACGTTTAAATTACGTTCGTAAACGGTCGAAAATCCGTTGAAAAACCGTTTTTTCATTACGTTTAAATTATGTTAAATTGGATGGTCCAAAAAACATGATTTTAACGTTTTACACAAACGGTCAGAATTATGTCATGCCGATGTTTCCAAAAACTGTTTTTCAATTGCGTCAAGTAGTCAGCAAAATCATGTTTTGATTAAACGGTTTTCCAAAAACCCTCTTTTAACGTTATATTTATGTTTTTTCCCATGGTTATAGTTTATCATATATTTTCTGTTTATTTGACATTTTTAATACGCTGATGTAGGGAACATCTGTTCGATGCATTGGAAAAATGTTTTTAGAACGCTTCCTAATGCATGCTTCTATAACATTTCATGGAGAATGGTTATATTACGTTATGAAAAAACTGTTATTTGACGTATTTGGAGAATGGTTTCATTATGTGATGGGAAACCGTTATTTTTACGTTTTGAGGAAACGTTTTTTCAACATTTTTGTTAAACGTTTTTATTATGTTGTGGGCAAAACCATTTTTCAACGGTTATATTGAAATGTTCTTTCAACATTGGAGGAGGAATGCCTTTATTATGGTCAGGGTGTTGGGATGTAGGGGTATACATTGGATTTATTGCTTTTGTTGTTCTTTTTTTTGCATCTTGAGGGTCTTGTGTCACTGAGTTCTGGCCTCATAATGTTCTTCCACTGCAAAGAAAGTATTTGTTATCAGTTTTTCACTAGTTACATAATAAATAATGCAAATATCAAATGTCAATAATTCAAATGCCTCTGCTAAAGATAGATAGATAGATAGATAGATAGATAGATAGATAGATAGATAGATAGATAGATAGATAGATAGACAGTTAAATGGACAGATGGATAGATAGATAGATAGATAGATAGATAGATAGATAGATAGATAGATAGATAGATAGATAGATAGATAGATAGATAGATAGAGAGACTTTGATGGGTGGCATATGCACAATTATAGTATTAATACCTTTAGACTGTAGCCAAGAATTCCCCCAATTGATTGTGTATCTGCAGCAGAAAAATTCTGGAAGAAAAAGTAAATTTATACAATGTGTGTTCTTAATATATTTGAAATTATTACCAACAAAAGAATGTAATGCATGTTTCTTAATTGATTGAAAATACTGGAAAACTCACCTATGTGTCTTCACAATGATGTTGCTGGAACATGATCTGGATAAGTACTTCTAAATTCTAATCTTCTATTGCATGTGCATTCAGCCATGGAGGTTGTAAAAGTGGGTTTCTTGCATAAATTAAAGGGGTTAATTAAGGGTAATTAACTATTCTAGTCTAGAATCTAGATGTAATTGGACTCTGCTATACAATGAGCAAAATATATTGCAAAATAAATGCTTGTATATTTATATCTGTGTATTTGAATCTTAAATTAGCATTGCATTTTAGTTAATAGAATTTGCAATACAAAAGGAAACTCAGCATGCACAGATGTTGGATTATAGTTTAGAATATGCCACATATAGTCATAATTATGGCCTGCCTATATTATATTGTGCTACATATGGATCCATAAAATGTGTAAATTGGACCTATCTAGTTATCTATCTAGTTATCTATAGTTGTTGAGTTATCTGTCCAGTTATGCCTAGTTATCTGTCTAGTTATCTATCTAGTTATCTATCTAGTTATCTATCTAGTTATCTATCTGGTTATCTATCTGGTTATTGATCTAGTTATCTGTCTAGTTATCCATCTAGTTATCCATCTAGTTATCCATCTAGTTATCCATCTAGTAATCTATCTAATTATCTATCTACCTACCTACCTACCTATCTACCTATCTATAATGTTTCACTGAATTTCATTATGGTATTTTTTTTTTTTTTTAATCCCTGAAGTTTCCACTCTGACAACCTGCTAACAATGCTCTACTTAACTTTATTTAGTATTTATGAATATGTTATGCATAAACAGACTCCCTTGATATATAAGTATTCACTTGTTTTAAATTTATGTTTTTTATCGACTATCACAACAAGACAGATGTTTGCACATGGGATAGAATTGCATGATGCAAATTCAAGAAGTAACAATTTCTATGATTGACGAACTGACTACAAATCACAATTCTTTTATTGATTTATTAGAAGGCAGTGGATTGGACCGCGGTGAGGACACTAGTGACCCATCTATTTTCCAGCATTCTCCCTACTTTGATGAATCAGGTTTTAAGGAAATTCTAAAATTAAGCGGTAACTCTTTTAAAGTCTTAAGCCTGAATATACAATCTCTTAATGCTAAATTGGAACAACTTAAACTATATATTGACAATTACAGTAATGAATCCTGTATTGATATTATATGTTTGCAGGAGACGTGGCTCACAGCAGGAAGCGATCTGTCGCAACTACAAATTTCTGGATATAACCTTATTACCTCAAGTAAGTCGTGTACCACTCATGCAGGAGTTGCTATTTATCTTCATGAGAAATTCAAATATAAAAGTTTACCTATAAATGCAACTGAACTGTGGGATGGACAATTCATAGAGGTAATTGTGGAAAATGACTTAAATGAAAACAAGTCTTTAATTATTGGAAACATTTATCGTCCTCCTAGACAAACAGTTGAAAATTTAATAACATTTACAAATGAAATTGACAATTTACTTGATGGATTTAGTAATGATAAACATGTCGTCCTTAAAGTTTAAAGAAAATAATCATGTGAATAACTTTTTGGAAACCTTAGTTTCTAGTGGCTACATTCCAAAAATTACAATACCAACAAGACTAAGCGATCTAAGTGCAACATTAATTGATAATATTTTTGTTAAATTGTCTGAAAACTTTTCCACGACTACTGCGGGTGTACTTATTAATCAGATATCTGATCATTTGCCATGCTTTATTGTCCTGGACTACCTCACATATGTTAGACCAAAAACTAAGCTAGTGAAGATTATAACTTCTGAGCGAAATTCATACTCAAATTTTAAATTAGATTTACAGAGTCAAGAAATTAAGGATAAATTAAATGGAATAATATGTGATAATACAAATGATAGCTATGAGAAATTCAGTAAAATTCTTGAGAAACTTACGGATAAGCACTTCCCCATTAAATATGTCAGATTCCAAAAATACAAACATAAAAAATGCAAATGGATAACTCATGGTATAATGAAATCAATCTCTTATCGCGATAAGTTGTACAAAAAATTAAAACTTACATCAGTTGATGATCCGTCTTATTATATAAAGAAGTGTAACCTAAAAACTTATAATGCTATCTTAAAGAAATGCATTCGGCAAGCCAAGATAGATTTCTACGAAAAGTGTTTTAAGAATTTCAAAAGTGACATTAAAAAAACTTGGCAACTCATAAACCAGATTATAAATAAAACAAACAAAAAGCAAGACTTACCAAAAGTATTCTCAGCAGATGGTGTTAACATAGAGGGTAACTTAGAAATTGCGAATGCTTTTAACAAATACTTCATTAATATTGGTCCCGACTTAGCAGAAAAGATAAACATAAGTACAGATAAGACATTCAAAGACTATTTAGACTCAGAATATCAATGTAGTTTTAAATTTGATGAGGTCAAAAATACAGACGTTCTAAAAGTAATTGATTCTTTAAAACCCAAAGTTAGTACAGCATGTGATAGACTTTCTAACAAATTACTAAAATACATAAAGGATGAACTTTCTGTTTCACTCACAAAGATAATAAATCGAAGCATAGATTCTGGTATCTTCCCAGATCTTTTAAAAATAGCGAAGGTTACGCCTATTTATAAAAAGGGTCCAGTAAACGAGTTCAGCAACTACAGACCTGTCTCTGTTCTTCCCAGTATATCGAAGGTCTTTGAGAGAATCATGCACAACCAAATTTACAAATACTTCACTGAGCAGAATCTACTTTTTAATAGCCAATATGGCTTTCGTAAGAATCATTCAACAGAATTTGCTGCCCTAGAGCTTGTTGATAGAATTACTAAAGATTTAGATGACAACAAACTTCCGATAAATATCTATTTAGATCTCTCAAAGGCCTTCGATACTCTGGATCATGATATACTTCTTTATAAATTGAATTATTATGGTGTTCATGGGAAAGCACTTCAGCTGATTACAAGTTATTTATCTAATAGAATGCAATATGTGGTCTGCAACGGTACTAACTCTCAGTTAGAAAAAATTAAATGTGGGGTTCCCCAAGGTTCCATTCTTGGCCCCTTTTATTCTTAATATATATTAATGATATTAACAGAGCTACTAACCTATTTGATGCCATAATATATGCTGATGATACGGCCCTGTCGACTACTCTAAATTCAATTAATTAGAGTTTTGAGGCAGATCTTAACAGAGAACTTAGTTTGGTCAGTGAATGGCTAAAATTAAATAAACTATCACTTAACGTCTCCAAAACAAAAGCAATACTTTTCCACATGCCTCAGAAAAGAGTGTCCTATCCAAATCTGGTATTAGATAACCACGAAATAGAATTTGTTAAAGATTTCAATTATCTTGGCATAAGAATAGATCAAAATATTAAATGGAAAGTGCATAGTGAAATTCTCTCAAAGATAATATCAAAAACACTTGGCATTCTAAATAGACTGAAACGCTTTCTTCCGACAGAAATTTTATTGAATATATACAATGCACTCATTCTCTCGCATATAAATTATGGGATACTTATATGGGGTAGGCAGTTAAGCAGAATCTATAAGTTACAAAAAAGGGCAGTCCGTTTAATCACAAATAATTGCTACAATGCCCACACAGAACCATTATTTAAGAAATTGAAATTATTAAAACTGAGTGATATACTTGTGGTACACGACTTAAAATTCTGCTTTAAATATGAGAATGACTTACTTCCAAATTACTTTAGCACTATTTTCGAAAAAAATGAAGAATTACATCATCATCGGACAAGACAACATACAGACTTTCGCTTACCTGCTGTGAGACATGACTTCGCAAGGTATTGTATCAGCTACAGGTTTCCTGCTTGCTTTAATAGTATGAAATGTAATTTCAAAAGTAAAATCTATACTCATAGCCTAGATGGCTTTAAATTGTATGTGAAAAACGATTTTATTCAATCTTATCAGGCAGAGTGTATGATTCAAAACTGTTATATTTGTGGTCATTAGTACCTCCACTGCCTCCAGATGATTCTCCTACTGCATTTTGCAATTACCTGAGCTATCAAACATGTGCTGGCATCTCTTGTGTCTGGTCGATTTCAATTTTTGTTTTTTGTGATATCAATAGTTTAACTTTCCTTTTGTATTCTGTTTAGATTGACATAATTTATATAATCATTATTATATTTTGTATTTTGATATTTTGGGTGGCCTCTCTGCAGCGACTTGTGTCTTTGAGAGGTCTCCTATACCCCTTTACTTTAGAAATGTGTAATATCAATGAGATGTAATTTAATTATTTTGGGAAAATAAATTAATCTGAGTCTGAGTCTGAGTCTGAGTCTATCTACCTATCTACCTATCTACCTATCTACCTATCTATCTATCTATCTATCATCTAATCTATCTATCTATCTATCTATCTATCTATCTATCTATCTATCTATCTATCTATCTATGGGATAGATCTTTTTGTGTTTAGAGGTCTCAAGTTTGCTGTTAATTGAGGAAAACAATTTTAACAAAACCCATTATCAAGTAGTCCTATATACATGATATATCATCCATGGATTCTAAAAAACCTTGGTGTTATAAAAACTGATATTGCACTCCGTGCTGTGCAATAACAGTATAATATATTGTAACCTTATAATTTGGATTAACATTCCATGAATGGTATAGAGATAGACAAAAGATAGAAAGACAGATAGCTGGATAGCTGGATAGTTTGCTGCAGAGATGGAAGGATACATAGTTGGAAAGTTAACTAGGTAGGTAACAGAAAGAAAGGTATCATGCCCAAGGTCTATGGATAGGGAAGTAGAAAGCTAGATAGACAACGGGAAAAAAAAATAGAAAGAAAGGCAGCTAGTTATTTAACTTACCATCTAGTTATCTAGCTAACTATAGGCCCTATGGCTAGCTAAATTATGCCTGCCAGATAGTTACATAGACAGATGGACAGAAAGAAAGTAAAAAGGTATATAGATGGACTAAAAGATATAAAGAAAGATAGCAGGATATCCAGATAGATAGCCAGATAGATGGCCAGATATATAGCCTGATAGACAGCTAGATAGCCAGATTGATAGGAGGTACCCTATTCTTTTCACTCATCAATAACCATCTGCAGGATTTTGTCTTATAAATCTGGAAAGAAATCAATAGAATAGAATAGAATAGAATAGAATAATCTTTATTTATACTCGAGTATATATAACAAGAATAAACAACATCAGCCACAGGCTGGTATTCGAGTAAAAAATATGAAGCTATTTACAAACAACAAACTAAAAACAAATAGGACAGGGTAAAACAGGATGTACTGTACAAGTATATACAAGCATGCAGGTTCTACTCATGATAAATAAAATTAAGGCAATTTCTGCAATCTACAATTTTACATTTCCAATATTTCAACTTTGATTTAAAATCACTGACACTTTCACAACTTTTCACATGTACCGGGATAGAGTTCCAAAGTTTGGCACCAGCATATTATACAGATTTGTAACCATAACGTTTTGTCTTATAAGAGTACATTTTGATTTTTTGATCATCTCTGAGATCATAATGCGGAACATTTAACGTAAACATATCATTAAGGTACTTCGGATTACATTTGTTATAGCATTTAAACATAAAAATGGCTAAGCATTTCAATCGCAGAATAAGTAGTGTAGAACATTCAGCACTAGTCAACAAATTAAAATAATCACTCGTAAAATCTTGTAGCACAAAACGTAAACCTCTTTCATGCAGTTTTTCCAATTTTCTAGTTGCGGTCTTGCTGCAGAAATGCCAAACAATAGGGCAGTAGCCAAATATAGAATTTATAAAGGCTGTCATAAGTGCACGTCTCTCATTGAGGCTTTTGACCATGTTGGATAACTTCATTATTATATTAAGGTTTTTGCTGGCTTTTTTTACACAGGACATTGACATGCTCATTAGAGTTTAACTGAAAGTCAATATTTACACCCAATAGTTTTACACATTTTGAGGACACAATTGATGTATTATCTATTATAATCTGGTCTTCCTCATTAGCTTTTCTATTTCGATCCAGAAGTAAATATTGAAATTTTGACGCATTTGCCTTCATCATGTTTTCCTTAAACCATTTAATGCACATTTCTGAGTTTTTAGATAGAGTACTTTTTACATTATTCAAATTTTGTCCTATTACAGCAATTGTGTTGTCATCTGCATAATTGTACATATTCTCATTAATTACAAAGAGCAAATCATTTATGAAGATATTAAAGAATACAGGGCCTAAAATACTCCCTGGGGACACCTTTTCGTAAATGATACCAGTTACCTTTAAAACCTTGTAGCTTTACCCTTTGCCTCCTCCCAGATAGGTACGAAGCCATTAGGGCACAAGCTTCAAGACTAAACCCATAAGCATGCAACTTCGAAATGAATAATTTATGAGGTAAACAATCAAATGCTTTGCTTAAATCCATCAAAATCACACCTACAACATTTCCATTATCTAAAGCACATTTCCATTCATCAGTGGCATTAATCAATACATGTTCACATCCATATTTTTTACGGAAGGCGGACAGTTTGTCAGCATAAATTTGAAGGAGGAAATCATTCATTTGGTTCATAAACTGGTGTTCAAAAATTTTTGACATAGCAGTTAGACAGCTTACTGGCCTATAATTCTCTTTTTTGAAATCATCTTTAGATTTAAAAATTGGCAAATATTCCCCCCGTTTCAGGCTGTCTGCAAATTTGTTCATGGATGTGGACATGTTGATTAGTCTTGAATTCATCAGTTCACATATTATTACATGTAAGTGAAATAATAACATAATTTGTAAATTGTTGAAAATAAGTAAAGTAAAACTCCCCTAGAATTGCAAGTGATGTTCACAGTTGAAGATGCCAAGGCAGAATGGCAGATTTGCATCCAAGTTTGAAACCTGTTCACTGGACCATGCATTTAACAGCAATTAATGCTTGCATAATTCTGAGTTAATTAGCTATTTTCTGGGTCTATTCAGAGCTAATTAGGTGTAATTTGAATCTCAGATTCAATCTGCAAACTATATTGATATATTAATACTTGTATATTCAATTGGAGGGAGGTGAAACTTAAATTAGCATTGTATTTGTATTAAATATTGCCTATGATATACCTTCATGTGCATATACAATATTTAATTCAATGCAAATAATAGTTATCAGATCACAGGGAAAATGCAATTTCGTTTTTAATAAGTTTGTTGGGTTGAATGGCAGGTAAATGCCTACCTTTGGGTAAACCTATTCATATAATATCAATCATGCAACTGACCTTTCATTAAATTGAAATATCTATGGATCCATGTTACTACTGTTAGGTATAAAATGACCATTGTTTTCCTTAAGTTGGAAAATTAATAAATGCAATTATCTCTTTTTTTTCCTTTTAAAAGTTATCTGTCTAGTTATATATCCAATTACATATAGTTATCTATCTATCTATCTATCTATCTATCTATCTATCTATCTATCTATCTATCTATCTATCTATCTATCTATCTATCTATCTATCTATCTCTCTATCTCTCTATCTATCTATCACAGGCTGATATATCTATATATCTATCCACCTGTCTATTTATCTATCTATCTACCTGTTTATCTGTCTATTGTTAGTTTGTTGATGGTTTGATTATTAGGAAGTTGTTTTAAGCATATGGATCCTATCAACATTATCCTTTAAGTTTAGATAACCTAAAAGAGCTTAAAAGAGAAGGAATGTTCAACTCAAATATTGTATTTTAAGTCTCAGGATGGACTATACATCCAAAGAGAAAGCTAAATAATAGTATAAAATCAAGGTATACGTCAGTCAATGATAATACATTCATCGATCAGTTTCCCATATTCAAGACTAGAAACACATATTGGGGCACCAGGGCATTATGTAATGATGTCATGATGAGGATTTTAAAGTCAAGTCTTTTTTTTTTTTCTTTTTTAAATTTTAGGCCATTTTGTAGAATTTAATTCAGTTACTATGTCTGTATAATTATAATGTATATTGTACACAAATATACTTCTATTATGTGTTTTTCAAATGTCTGCAAAATTTCAAAACAGTTCAATGACTCTATAGTAGAAACTACAGATATATGAAGCCTCTGTTCATAGAACCCAAACTAGCAGGGGGAGGGGGTAGGGCACTTAATCAATCAATCAATCAATCAATCAATATATCTATCAATCTATCTATCTAACTATCTATCTATCTATCTATCTATCTATCTATCTACCTATCTATCTATCTATCTATCTATCTATCTGGTTCTCTAGCCAGCAAGTTATTAACTATCTATTATCTGTTTATGTCTCTATCTGTCTGTAATTAAATTGTAATATCTTTTTTCAACCAGCATTTTGGTAATTCCCGTTTAACTATTGAAAAGTACTCACTGACCACTTCATGAAAAATGTTTGGAACATCATAACTAGCCTAATTTTTTATTCATAAGCCTTAATTGTATGAACTTGATAAAAAAATTAAAAAGATTACAATGTGTTCCAATCAAATGATGTAATGCAATTTTGCCATTACTTATTGCCATGCCACTATTCATTTTCTAAGATATGAAATAGCAATCCCTAATTACCCCCATAGACTGTACCTAATTAGGCAGAAGTACACAAAAGAGGGAGGGGCAGAGGGGTGGGGGTGTTTTAACAGATATAGTGTAATGGAATAATTTCAACTAAATTGAATTAATAAATACCTCACCACAATTGAACATGAATACAACGCCTAGGCTTAATGGATAGTATAAGATATCCATGCAGAATTAATAATTAATAACCTGAAAGTGAGTCGGAAATGAACAAAAAAGAAACTGATAATCAGCTATCACATTGACTATCTTTCTGTGAGAAGCATGAGAGCTGGGGTCTTGGGGGATCTATGATCTATCTATCTATCTGTCTGTCTATCTATCTATCTATCTATCTATCTATCTATCTATCTATCTATCTATCTATCTATCTATCTATCTATCTATCGATCTATCTATCTATCTATCCAGCTATCATGTAAAATTCAATTAGCAGATTTGAGATCATAAATTGATAGGCCTATGTATAAAGTATAGTATACACTTCCAATCAACAATTTTGCGTGTTTTTAAGAATATTAAGTAAATTTAATTGATTTTATTAGGAAAGCCTCAATTTTTTGTTCAGAAAAATGCGGGTTTTTACATAATTAAAAACGATTTATTTCCATTACGACGTAAAGGCTTTACTGATTTTATCATTGCATATTTCATTTAACGTTTGTCAGTATCCACCTTATAAAAAAAGACCTTATCACATTTGTTGAGAATGGCCCTGCCCTAGACCAATCAGATGCAAGTTAGTTGGTGAGTATGGTAATTAGAAATCAGAAGAGGCTGCTCTTTGAGAGTCTGTGACTGCCCAATTGTCTCCCCTAAGCAAATAGGTTCTTTTGTTCAGAGATAACTCCTCCCATGGGAATGCCCCAAAAGTGACTGATTACTGGCCATCCAATCAAAATGTTTTGATTTCAAATTTTTCCCATGGATTATGAAAATATGTTATTCTTTACAGTCTTGCCTGAGTCTATTTCCCTGAGTGTCAGTATCAAAATTATTTTATGAATCAATTTCTCAATTAATTTTTAATCATTTTTCTTGACTTACAAGTAATATTGTTAACATTACAAAAGTTTCCAATATAAGAATAATTTTAAACTTAAGTCCTAAAATGTTCTGTAACATTTTTGAAAAATTTTCTACAATGATAAAGTCAAATGTACAGGCAGCATTTTTCAGTTTATGTGAAATTATAACGTAAGAATAATTTCCATATCAATATCACAAAAACACGTTTTCAAACAACGTATTTTTAACGTTATCACTGAACGTTTTAAACATGTGAACCATTGACTTTGGAATTCCTTGTTTTTCAAGCATGTAAAAAATTGGTTTTAAAAAGTACTTTTTTTAGTAACAGCTATAAACTGGTTGAAAAACAGTTATTGTTTGTTGGGATATGGTCTATCTATCTATCTATATATCTATCTATATATTTGGCTAGCTGTCTTTCTGTCTATCTATCTGTCGGTCTTATTTTACTATGCATGATACTGCATGATAATTTTAACATGTGAAAGATTGGACGGACCTGAGAGGAAACACCATGTTATCTGTGCTGCTGCACAGCCACAAGTGACAAAATGTTGTGCTTTTCAATTTTAGTAAAAAGCTCACTGCACAGCAACGAAGGTAGATAGAAAGATGATTTTTGGAGCAAAAGATGCGCATATTAACGGGCTAAGTGGATATTAGCTTCCTGTCCTGGTTGTGTTATTTTTTCTGCGGAAAAATGCATTAAGTTGCCGAAAAACCTAATTTTCTGATATTTTTTAGTGACTTTTCGTGTTTAGAGGTCTAAAATTTACCATACATTTTGAGGAAAATAATTTTAACAAAACCAATCATCAGGTATGTCATCTGTGGATTCCAAAAGTGTGAAACATTTGTTTGTACAAACGTTTTCAAAAAACATATTTCTAACATTTTCTTGAAACATTTTTTAATAATATATTTTATGAATTACAGAAACTTATTTTCAGGTAACGTATTTTCAACATTTTCATTAAACGTTTTTTCCACGTTAAAGAAATACGTTTTTCAAAAAACGTATTTCTAACATTTTCTTGAAACATTTTTTCGACGTTAAAGCCAGATGTTCAAACGACATTAAAACTTTACCGACATTCATAATGTCAGAATAATGTATTTTATGCATTACAGAAACTTATTTTCAGGTAACGTATTTTCAACATTTTCATTAAAAGTTTTTTCCATGTGAAAGAAATACGTTTTCAAAAAACATATTTCTAACGTTTTCTTGAAACAATTTTTCAACGTTAAAGCCAGATGTTAAATCGACATTAAAACTTTACCGACATTCATAATGTCAGAATAATGTATTTTATGCATTACAGAAACAAATTTTCAATTAACATATTTTCAACATTTTCATTAAACGTTTTAAACATGTTAAACTTAAACGGTTGGAACAACACGTTTTTCATTAACATTGAAATTGGGTTAAAAAAACGTTATCAAATAACGGTTTGAGCACCGACCACTATAAAACCGTTGAAAAACCGTTTGTGTTTGCTGGGTAATTCCTGGAAAATAGTATAAGATTAAAAAATAAAAATGAGTCAGTTGGAAGGGGCATGTTCCGTATTATCATCAATATAAAAAAAAGTCAAATATTCAAATAATTTTTGCTGAAACCATGGCAACAAAAATTGAAGGTTAGGTCATCCAAATCCGTCCAGATTGCTTCTAAATGCGTCCAGCAAGGATGGTAAATCCGTCCACAGGGTATTATACAGCACATACCTATCATATCTTGTGTGATTTTTTAAAGTTTTGCAATCTATTAACTTTCACAAGGGATTTTCTGTCAATATTATAACACTGGGGTGCTGATTACACTTATAACAGAAAGAATAAAATAACAGAGGTAAAGTTAACTATGAAGAATTGCAATTGACTGCCTCAATCACAATTAAAGAACCCTTTTTACCCAATCAAGTGTATAATTGCTCAATCTAATTTCTTCAATCAAGGTTATGCAATTTATAAACATTAAAAGTAATAAAAGTACTTTTGAAGGCTATTTGAAGTGGGTGGACGGATTTGCAATCACAAAGTCAAGTCAATTTTTTAATATTGATGGTAAATCCGTCCACTTTCATTTCCATTGTGTCTCCTTTTCCATTTGTTGGAAATCAGTGATTTAAGAAATCATATAGCAAAAATAAAATTCTTCATCTCATGCAACTATTATTTCCCTTCAATAATTGTTTTGTTGATGGAAATAGACCAACAAGAAGACTACCTGTAGTGTACAAAATGGCAGTGATGACGTCACAGGTTTTCATTGTATTTTGTCCTTTGTTTTTAAATGGCCCTGAAAGACCTTTTAAAATGCTGTCAAACAATAAAAAACGGTAAAATTAGTTGAAAGACCAGTTTTTCTTGCTTTTACGACTCACACAACTGTAAGTAATCTATTTATATGCCCATATTATGGGGTGACGGATTTACCCTCCTGGACGGATTTACCATCATTGACTCTAGGATTTTTCATACTATCATTTATTTCAGCTATCATATTTTCGCCAGCTTTTGTAAACAAGAGTGAATTAATTTTATTGGGCCTTAGTTCAAAGTTAGTAACTCCCAAATCAGTAAACACATGATGTATTTTAGACAACCAACAAGGCGAGTTTTTAGCGTTTAGTGTTACTTGAATGTCATAACATTCACTCAGTAATTTTTGACAATTACCTGTCTTTAGTCTGTGCCAATAATCAATTGCAGCAGCTTGCTGCCTGTATATAATAAGTGGAATCGGCCAGTATCTGCTAAGATAGCTACTGTGGAGTCTGACTTCAGACCCCAAGCATATTTTTGAGAAACTTCAATTGTATTCTTTCCAGAATATCATTTTGTTTACATGTGAAACAAATTTCACTGTGGTATTCTGTAATAGGCAGAATATGTGTATCAAACATTTTAAGACTTAGATTTGGTGAAAGATAGCCAACAGTAGATCGTATTCTTTCTTTCAGGGCATGCATTGCTTTTTGAGCTTGTGATGCTAGGTGTTCATACATCAATCCATGAGTTTTGCGATTATTACTAATTATATGACCTAAATATTTATATGAATCTATGACTTCAAGTATTTCATTGTCAATTGCAAACTGGTGCTCAGCATTACTAGCTCTATGTCTTACACCAGGTTGGATAATCATCACTTTACTCTTTTATGATTTGTAAGTAAATGCCATTTTCCGCAATATCTTGCCAGATTGTCTAAGGGAACTTGCATGCCAGCAGCACTCTCAAAAATAAATACTAGATCGTCAGCATAAAGCAAATGAGTAAATGTTGTGTTATTTGTAGTAAGACCCTGATCTTGATAAAAAAACTCTCCAATATCAGAAAGAAACAAATTAAACAATTTTGGGCTGATAATCGAGGTATATATTTTTCAATATTTTGCATGTGCACGAATTTGGAAAACTGCAAAAACGAACATGTGCACGAATTTGGCATTAGTATAAGTGTCAAATGTTGTCATTCACGAATTTGCATAGGTGTAATAACGAACATACTAATCTCAAACCTTCTCTAAACCTAATTCTAACACTAAACCCTAATGATATAGCACTTCCACGAATGTTAGTGCTAGCATATATACGAATGTAAAATAAAGCAAATTCACGAGTGTTAGTTATTACATATACACGATCACTTATGCTCGTTTTTACACATCCACAAATTCGTACATGCTCGTTTTTACACCTCCACGAATTCGTGAACATGCCAAATAATGAAAAATATATACATGGATAATCCCTCCTTGAAGGACTCCATATGTGCTTTCTATCTTTGAACCAAGCTGCCCTTCCCATCTAACTTTAGCACTGGATTTTGAGAACAGGCTTTGGATAATATTTAAAAGTTTACCACGATAACCTTGTTTAACAAGTTTGTAGTACATGAATGTTCGATTGACAAAGTCAAATGCTTTTGAAAAATCCACAAAAGTGATATAAAGAGGTTTCTTTTTTGACATTTGGTAAGAGATTAGTGTATCTAGGATAAACACATTATCGCTAGAATCTGAATCAGAATCACTTTATTTGTCCAAGTACTATTAGTATTATACCATCATTATATTGATATCAAAATGAATTGTCATAGCAACAGGGACTGGAGGCCACTTTAGGAAAATATCATTTTTGTTGTCAAGTGGCCCCCAATGAAAATTAAAAATAAAGGACAGAGGAGCGTCCGCACATGCAAGCAAATAAACAGTGGTTGTTGAATAATATAATTTTCTGAAAAAATTGAATGGTTAATTTTTGATGATTGATTTATTGTATAGATAACAGAGAAAATAAGGGTAGCCTACTTTTAAGTAAATTACATTCTATTGCAAATGTAGCAATTTTGAAGTGTACATGACGTAGTATATGACTGAATGATAGACTTTTTGATATAAAGCTTGAAGCCAACTAAACTATGAGAATATATTTTGTTTGTGAAGATAGGATTCATGTTGTTAAAAATGTATGGAATTATATAGGAAATAGCTTGTCTGGCAAATTTGTGTTTTATTCTAGGTAATGTAAATAGATCTGATTCTCTAAGAGGATAATCATGAGAATCTGACCTTTCTGAAAAACCTGAGAGTGAAAGTAGTCAGGTAATATCCCATTCTCCAGCCTGAAGCAAAATTTAAATCCATGCAGTGCACATATAGGCCTATCTTTTGATTTTAGCAAACCTAGTTCCTTAAATAGCGGATTAGTGTGGTCATTATACTTACTTGATGTGACAGCCCGAATGGCTTTCTTTTGTAAAATTAACAGCCGATTAGAATGAGTTTCCCATAATAGAGCAGCGTAATTTAAATGAGGAATAATCAAAGATTTATAGACCATTAAAAGGATATCTCTAGGGAGGAAATGTTTCAGTCTGTTTAATATGCCTACAACTTTAGCTATTTTCCTTGAAGTGTGGTCAATGTGGGATGTCCTACAGCCTTTGCAAAAGCCAAATTGATTTGGGTCATTTGAGTTAGAAGCTTCTGTTTGAAAGACTAGCCTTTTATTTATAACTAGAAAAGCCCACCGGGGCATCATATTTCCACTATGTGTAGAGAAGACCTTTTTACAAAATAGTTATAACTGAAATTTATTGACTTTTGATTGTGGACGATATATGTGTGCTGACCATGCTTTTAACATAAGGCAACTTGTCTTTGTGGATGGAAAATTGAAATGTTCAAGAAACAGGAGGCTACAACAAAAGTTGCTTGTATCCAGGTGATAATTGGCATCTATCATTATCAGAGGGCAATTGACAGAATTACACTTCGTTGCTGAAGCAGGGTTGGGTAAAAATACAAATAAAAGTATTTAAATACGGAGGAAGTCAACTTTTCCATAAATATAAATTGGTATGCTTCACAATTATAGCTATGATTAATAACCTCATTTCTTAATTGCACTTCAGCTGCCAGTGTCACTTTTGACATATATGTAATCTGTTGAACTACTAAAAGTGGCTCTGATGCCAATTGGACCTTAGAAGGGCTATAGTGATAGAATATTCTAGGTAACAGTAGTGGTGTTATGGGTTGCATACTATAGTCGTTTATATCCATGTTTTTAGACGTGGTTTCAGACTGTTGTTATCCATGCACATTTTAAATGAACTAATTTTATTGGACATTCCGGAATTTAAAGGTACTCTGAAGAGGAGGCTTGCCTAACAGATGCAGGAACTAAAAAGAAGAAGAAGAAGAAGCCAAAGTATGACAATGTAGGCCTAGGCCTAAGTACTCTGGGCGAATATGGCGCTTGTGGGTCACCCGTAGGGCCTGTAAAAGGGAAGGAAGCACATGTAGGGCAAGAAGTATGCCTTTATTTAGTAAGATTTATTAAGATTTTGCAAGTGAGAAGATTAATTGGGCTATTTATTGTTGGAATAGTCCGACACTGGTGTGCAGTACAGGCCTATTATCATGATTTATTGATATTGTGAGTTCATAGGCTGGAAGCAAACGAAGGGTTTGCTGCTGCATGATCTATGATTTAGGATCCAAAGTGACTGCAGCACTCCACCAAAACATGGAAAAAAGTGGAACTAATGATTCTTGAAGTGGTTGAATCGAGGGGGAATGTGAAGGTGGAAGGTGGCTGAAAGGTGGTGAATATGAAAGGTATGGAGAAAATAGGAAGAAATGTGTATGACAGGTGGAAAGAGAAGTGGCAGAGGTGGCATACCGGCACATTGAAAAGGTGACCTGGTATGACCTCTGACCTCATTGTTGTTGTAATATTAAGTGGGATAGATTCAAATATATTACCCATAAATGCCATTTAAGTTAGTTTACGATAATTGTCAGGTTCACTGCTATTGCCCGTTTATGCAAAGACTGAATGATACCTTCTGACCATTTCTCAGGATATACCCCATTATCCCAAATATAATTAAAGAGAATTGTCAATGGATCGACCATAAAATCTGATAAATATTTATAAAATTCATTACTGATACAGTCAATCCCAGGTGCTTTACCAAGCTTCAGATTCTTTAATTCAATACCTACTTCATATGTAGAAATAGTTGCGTCAGCCATAACTGAGTCTGTATGGGTAAATAAATAATAGATAAATAAATATGGTAAGTGCAGCCCTCTAAGCCCAGTTCTGGGCGCTCACGAGGGTTGATTGATGAGATGAGAGAGAGAGCAGGAGTCCTCAACATGTTACACATTTACCCCATGTGAGGGATCTTTTGCTTGCCCAGCACAGACACTGATACAAGGGGCCGCCAATTTAGCTTCTCATCCGAACGACATCCAGCTGGGATTTTGCTCATAAAGGTACACTGAAAATTTCTGGTTCCCCAACCGGGAGTCGAACCCATGCAGGCAAAGACCTTCAGCGGAGCAGGCAGGAACCTTAACCACTACACCACCCAGCTGTATGGGAAGAATTGTCATAACTCAAGATCAAACTTGAGATAGGTATCATCAGGCAGACATTAAAATATGTTTCGAAAGACTCCAGGGAAATTGAACCAGTTATAGAGCTTGATGCTTTTTTCTTTAACCTATCCCAATATTTCCAATATTCTGTTGGATTGTTACTTTGCATGTCACGCAGGTTATCTCTTATATCATTTTGATACTGTCTCTTTTCTTCTGTGTCATGGCTCTATATTCCTTTTTTAACTTACAATAGTGATTGAGATTACTTTCTACACCGAGGTCATTATTTTTAGAGGAATCATTTACATTACGTTTTAAGGTTTTGCATTTGTCATCAAACCATTCATTTTTAGGAAACTTGTCTCCCAGAGACTTCTGATATTTCCTTTTAAAATTTTCTGAAATAGCAGTGTCTACCAGAGAGTATATGCTGGATATGACAGCTTCCACTCCATTATCAGATATAATATTATTAATAAATCCATCATCTAAAAGATTACAATTTAGAGGGCTAATAAGATCAGAAGCCTTATCTTTATCATTGATCATTTTCTTATTTCTAAAAACTTTCTGTCAATGAATATTCTGTTTTGAATAATCATCTTTTTTCTGATAATCTTCCGTTATATGTAAGCTTGAATATTATTGTTCAACAATTTAAATGTAAAGAGTATACTCAATATAAACAAACATCTTGGAAAAAAGCCAAAGATAGTGATATTGTAAGGTATAAATCCGTTCTTAGTGATCATCTAGATTTAATAACTTATGATAAAACATTGTTTACATGTACTGATAGTTTTTGTACTAGTCATGTTAAAGATATAGAGCTTATTTATAAACGGATTGTTTGTGTGCTGGCGATAAATGTATTCCTTCCACCAAGGCAAGTTGTAATAGTAAGCGCATTCTCGGGTGGGAATGAACATGTTGAAAATTTTAGACGTGAAGCTTTGTATTGGCACCGTTGACGGAAAGATGATGGTTGCCCTCATGGAGGTAATGTTGCTGAAATGACGAGAATTACTAGGGCGAGGTATCATAAGGCTGTAAAGGATGTGAAGAAAAATAAGGGTAAAATCAGAATTGAGAAGATGGGTTCAGCTATAGCAGATAATAGACACAGAGACCTGTGGACTGAGATACATAAAATTAAAGGAAATAATTCATTCCAACCAGGATGTGTTGATAATATGTCTACTCAAAATGATATCTGTGATGTTTTTGTAAAGAAATATGAGACTATCTGTAATAGTGTACCTTATGACATGGATGAAATGCAGTGTTTGAAAGATACTGTTAGTGATCAGATAAGTAAAGACAACCAAGATTTGAACTATGTGTCGGTCGGTGGTGTCATTAAGGTTGTGGCGGGGAAGGTCTTTTTCCAGACCATGTAATTAATGGTTGTCAGAGTTTGTATGTCTTGTTAAGTTTGGTATTTAATGCTATGTCGATCCATGGTGTGTCTCCTGAATCTATGGTTGTGGGTACTATAATTTAATCCAAAAAATAAAAGACGGCCTTTGAATATTTGCTAGGACTACGCTAAAGAATTTGATGTTATTTTTAATGGTGATAAAAGCCAATTGATTCTGTGTGAAGGGAGAGATTGTAAATGTAATTATAGTTTGTTTGTGTTTTATGCCTCTGCAGCACAAATGTAATTATAGTACAATTCGCCTTAATGGTGCTGACTTACAATATGTTAGTGATACTATTCACCTGGGTCATAACATTTCTACTGTCAATAAAGATATTTTTATAAAAAAAGGCTATATGTAATTTTTGGAAAAATTTTAATATATTTCTTTCTAATTTAGGGCATTTGCCTGCTGCTATAAAATGTAAATTATTTCAACAGTACTGCTGTTCTTTTTATGGCTCAGTTCTTTGGTTATTAGATAGCGATGCTGTCAATGATTTCTGTATTGCTTGGAGAAAAGCGCTTCATATTTTATGGAGGGTGCCTGTTTTGACTCATTGTAATATGGTTGAACAATTATCAGGCTTTATGCCATTACACACTCAGTTGTCTAAAAGGTTTTCAAAATTTATATATAAGTGTATTTTAAATAAGAATGATAAAGTGAGAAAAGTTAGTAAATTATGTTAAAAAAATCCTATGTCTGTTTTTAATCGAAATTACAATAGTACTAAAGTTTCAAAGAATAGAGAAGTTGTACCTGACCATATTATAAATTTAATTAAGGAAGTCATTGATGTGCGTGATGGTTCTCTCATTTGTGAGACGTTGAGTTTCTGTGATACTCAGGATATCATTTATGACCTGTGTGTCACCTAGTCACTGTAATTATCTTTTTCTTTTTCTAAATCATCTTATTTATGTTTTAGTTGTTTTTAATTGTCATTGTTTTTATACTTTTTATTGAAAAATGTACCAATGTTCAACATTATGTGAAATAAAGATATTAAATAAAGTCATTAATTTGTGTAAAAACAGTGATAGTAAACAAATTTCAAATTACCAACCTGTGTCAATATTGCCTGTCTTATCAAAAATACTGGAAAGACTAATGCATACACTGCCATACAGGGCTGATCCCATAGCCTCATGGTTGGGGGGGGGGGTGTAGCACCCTTGGGGCCCTCTTCCTTAGACCATTTGGGCCCCCTTTCAGACACAAATCAGCAGTATTGGAAAATGGGGTTTGCGAGAGCATTTTGGCCGCCCTTATGGTGGTGTCGGCATCACGTGGAATAGATCTCTTGCGCAAAGTGTCACCTTCAGAAGAGTACCAGGGACCAACAGAGCATGTGCGTTAGAATTGGATATTGACAGTCGTAAATTCCTGCTCATTAACTTATACATGCCGGTCGACAATCGCAGAAATCATAATGTGGAAGCTGCTTTCATTGATGCCATGGACAGTGTGGAAGTTTTTATAGAAGGTTTTCCATCTCATGATGTGATAATTGGTGGTGATATGAATCTTGATTTGAACAGAGGCGATGCCCATGACCAATATTTTAAGGATTTTACGGAGCGAGTTGACTTAGTTCATACTTTTCATCTTCCTTTTATATACATATTATGACATGGACAATGGTGGAAGATTGTGTATTGATCATCTTAATGTTCATCGATCATTATCTGACTTTGTGAAGAATGTGGTTCGCTGTGATCTGGCTCTTAATCCGTCAAAGCATTTGCCCGTCCTGGTAGAGCTTTCTGTTTCCAAGAAAACTGGAGTGAGTGAGAGTTGTGATGAATCACAAAAACCTATTAGTTGGTGCAGAGTCAAAGAGGAAAATTTTGTGGACTACCGTAAAAAACAAGATATGTACTTGAATAACTTGAAGCACTTTGAGATCTTAGAGTGCAGTGACACCTTGTGCATTAAGGATAATCACAGATGAGAAATTGATGATTTGTGTGCTTGTTTAATTGATTGTTGCCTGAAGTCAGACTGTGTGTTTCCTCGTATTAAGAAGATAAAGAATGCAAGACCTCGATGGTGTGAAGAGGTGAAGCCATACAGAGATGATGCCCTCTGGTGGCACAATCTGTGGGTGCAGCAAGGCAGACCTCCATCTGGAATAGTGTTTGATAGTATGAAAGAGTCAAAGAGACAATATGCTTATGCCAATAGACGGAACAAGCGGAAAGATCATCAGAAAAGGAAAGAACGGATGGGTGAGGCCATCAGTAAAAACAGGTCAAGAGATTTCTTTAAGGAAATAAAGAAATTAAATCCCAAATCTAGAGCTGCACCTACCATTGACGGCAAGGCATTTTTTTTCATCATCTTTTTTTCTCCTCCTCCTCCTCTTCGTATTTTTCATCACCACTTTTGAGAGCTCATATTTCTGAAACTATTTATGATATCTCCTTAAAAATACATACCTATAATGCACTTGCAAAGTACTATAACATCCTGGAATTACAGAGTGTAATTACTAGTACTCTGGAAATTACGTCCAAAATTCATAAAAAATTGTGTCAACGGTTCTGGAATAACCGCAATACGAAATTACACCAAATTTTCACACACAATAATCTCTAAAGATATACGCAGTGCGGAAAGGCGGCTTTTGGCAAAATCTTTAAAAGTTTTTTTTATATGAATTTTTCAAATAAGGGAATTCCCAAAATTGCTACTAAAATTTTCCAAAAACTAAGAAGAAATGCTCCAATCAAGCTGAAATTGTATGCAGTTACAGTCATACTATAGTGTAACAATCCACTAGAATTTCAACTTTCTAGCGTTAACGGTATCGGCGCTATAGCACCACAAAAACGCTATTTTCAAGCGCGGATAACTCGGCTCCTATTAAAGCTACAGAAAATAAAAAAACACCACCAGAAAGCTCTGTTTCTTAGCTTTCACAAAAATCGCGGTAGACCCTGAAAATGTTATCTCACTTTTTTCCTCCCCAAATGCTTCTTATGTCTGGAAACACTTTTTCCTGGCCATATGCCAATTTCATCGCTTCTCATACTTCACTGGCTGCACATTTTCTTTGTTGAAATAAATGCTGACCCAATTACATTTCTGTGTGGATCATCGATGGGGAAGGTAGAAGGGAAGGGGCAGGGGGATGTAAGGGGGCAGGGGAGAGGAAGGGAAGGGGGGAATTTATCTTTGTAATTGTGCACAATTACAGGTGTACTAGTTATAAATTCCCCCGTTAGGGGAATTTTTTTATATTCTTGTTAATCTTTATTTTATGTTCTTGTTTGTACACACACTATTGGTCACTTGAAAAACAGCTTTGCTGAAGTGTAAAAAGTATTTAGGACAGTTTTTAAGCTGCTGGTTCTGTTTCATACAGTTACACATGGATTATTTTGCATTGAGAAAGCCTGGTACCGATGTAAATCAAGGTGAAACAATGAGAAAAAGAAAGCAGAGGGGGAGTTCTTCATCTCATCACCCATGAGGCGACTGAGACTGAGATTGAGCAAGTGACTGTCAGTCGACTGTGGTGTGGTTGTACAATTAATTATAACTAAATCAACTTAGGAGTGATTATGATTACAAGTTGCGGAAATTAAACTGAGTCACTGTTAGATTGTATAACACAGTTTTTTCTAAGTGGCCAATGATCCCCTAAGTGTACATCATGGTGATTTGAGTGATTACAGCTCATACTGATACATGTTGGCGACAATGGGACTGATACTGAGATTAAACAATTCACTGATTTGTTAAGTAACCAGGCGACTTAGGGAGTGATTATGTTTATGTCACCTGTATTCATAATCACTCTGTAGTCGCCTCAAAGGCACCTTAGAGATTTAAACATGTACATTGTCTCCCCAATGGCGACTGAAAGTATGTTTTTGCCAGTCCTACACACTTGAGTATCGGTCAGAAAGTTATAATCACAGCACTCAGGAAACACAGAGACTGAGATTACACAAGTGACTGAGATGAAAGTCAGGAAGTGAATCAGTCCAGTTACCTCAAACAATAATCATTAGTTGTCAAGGGGGGATAAATAGATAGATAGATAGATAGATAGATAGATAGACATTAGACAGATCTGACTGCCTTTCAGGTTCGCGCTGCTGCCTATCATTAATGGGCATTGTGAGACTTTTGAGGATCTCTTTGTTTATTTGAGGCTTTGTTTTACACATGTAAAAGTTCTATTACTCTTGCAACATATATATATATATGATTAATGATGACACTGATCACTGCTTGTTCCTCATAAGATATGGGTTCAAACTCCTGGCTAGAGCATTAAATATCATTGTGTGTACGATGTCATGTACACAGCATAGATTCAGTGAAGATGTCAAACACACCCCGAGTTGACAAATGAACAGGCCTTTGCACATGTTATGCCACCTCTTGCTGACATAAAATCACTTTGACTGTATCCCTAATTATGTCGAAATCATGAGGTCATGTCTTGTAAATCAGGGGCGGATCCGGGGGAGGGGAGGTCCAGGAGGTCTGGACCCCCCCCCCCATTTCAAGTCTATTTAATGCTCAGAACACTCTTGGCCCAGCGTAGAAAGTGTAAGCTTCTGGCCATACTGGACCCCTCCTTTTAAAATTCCTGGATGCGCCACTGTAAAGTGTACCCAACTTTGATTTGTAATTTCCCCCTGTTGGCAGCACAATTCATCTCACAGTGCAACTACATCCATTCATTCCAATCAATCAGCTATCTGACTTATCATATTGATCATTCATTGAACAATGCTCTAAAACATATCAATATGATTTTCTTCACCAACCGATTGCTATGGTATATATGTATCGATTTCCAGAGTGGTACCTATAAATTTATCTATCTGTTCATCTACTTATCTATCTACTATGGTTGCGATTCTCACCAAGTTTTATAAGAAATACAAAACATTGAATGGCAGAAACCACATTAACATCAAATAATTCAATTTAAATCAAGTGAATGATATCTATCAATCTATCTATCAAGCTATCTATCTATCTTATCTGTCTGTCTGTCTATCTGTCTATCGCTGGCTGGTATATCTATCTATCCATCCATCCATCCATCCATCCATCCATACATCCATCTATCTATCTATCTATCTATCTATCTATCTATCTATCTATCTATCTATCTATCTATCTATCTATCTATCTATCTATCTCTTATTTGATATCAATTGCATGACCAGTGTTAAATTTTGCATTTATGCTGCAGAATACGTAGCTGTGAACTGCTGACTGACCATCCTTGACATTTGCTTTTAAAACACCACGAAACATCAGTCTATTTAGCTCATGTTATTTGTTTTAATCTCATTTGATAGATAACATTATACAGATAATCCCATCTAGGGACTGTCTAATGGGTCTAGGGAACCTTTAGGCACCATTTAGGACCTTCCCTAAGCTTAGTACCTCTTAAGGCACTTTTAAGGCATCCTCCCTAAATTTTTAGTGCCTTCGGGAAAAATCTAGCTTTTATGCCTTGCATTTAAGCTCAATAGTATTGGTGAAATTCATGCAAAATTCTGAGTTCTTCAGTGCTTTCAATATTGAGCAAAATTAGTATACGTGAAAAGCGTCCCATTGTGCCCCCGTTCCCCCTATTCATGAAAAGGGGATATGAAGCTTGGGTTTTAACTTGCACTGCCCACATTCTTACCATCAGAAAGTGCACAAATTAGCTTGTTCATGGCTTCCTGCCAGGCAAGGATGTGCAAGGATGGCCAAGGATAGGTAAGGATGAGCCAAAGATGAGTTAGGATGAGCCAAGGATAGGTAAGGATGAGCCAAGGATCCTCCAGGATGCATCCTAGTGGTCATCAGGAAAGTAACAAGGTGAAGCAGGATCCACTAAGGATAGCCCAGGATTCGCCAAGGATAGCCCAGGATTTACTAAGGACAATGTAGCCATTTTTCCATCCTGCTCATCCGGCAACAAAAATTGAACATGTTCAATTTTTTGTTGTGATCCGTGGTGGAGATGAAGGATGCTCCAGGATGGTCAAGGATGGCCCAGGACCCAACAAGGATGCAACAAGGATGTAACAAGGATGTTACAAGGATGTCAAGGATGAGTGATCCTTACTAGCTAATTATAATGTGGTGTTCACACCTTCAAGGATGCATGCAAGGACAGTCATGGATGAAGAAGGATCACATGTCCTGGACATCCTTGTTACATCCTTGTTACATCCCTGTTACATCCTTGTTGCATCCTGGGCCATCCTTGACCATCCTGGAGCATCCTTGAGCATCCTTCATCTCCACCATGGATCACAACAAAAAATTGGACATGTTCAATTTTTGTTGCCGGATGAGCGGGATGGAAAAACTGCTACATTGTCCTTAGTGAATCCTGGGCTATCCTTGGTGGATCCTGGGCTATCCTTAGTGGATCCTGCTTCACCTTGTTACTTCCCTGATGACCCTGTGGCCACCGGGATGCATCCTGCAGGATACTCGTCTAATACTCGTTTCCTAAATCTAGCTGAGAGAACAATAGCATTTCCATGGCAACGAATCTGAAAGAAATGGCATGAACTCCCAGAAAAACCTTTAAAAGTGAATATCATCTGATGTATGTACGCTAGAAACACCATTTTAGTGTCTAAATATATGTTTTCAGGCATGCTGGTTTCAATGGAGTCACACCCATATTGTTGCATATTCAATTTTCCTCATAGGGAAATAACAATATTTTCAATATTTATGATTATTCTTTACATAAATTCACAATGAAGACTTTAAAATCTGTTTACAAAAATACATTGACAGATGCAATTCTCAATTTCAATTTGATACTGCAAATAGTGCCATTCCATGGTTACTATTTACAAACCAAGATACATGTATCACCATGGCAACAAAACTTCTTTTTTTTTAAATCATGTTACTAGAATGCCTTTTTGGCTTATCTTAAACAATCTTAGTTTCCAAAGTTTTCATCAACGATATCAAAGAAACAATTTGTAGATATGCTGTAGAGGTTGATACACATATTTCTACAAAGTAACCATACCAGTCATCAAAACGTTTGTCATTGTTGAAGCTGACAAACCCGAGTTGATATGTATTTCAGAGACTTTACCAAAAGTTGGCAACATGGAAATCTACCAAAATTTTAATATCCCCAGCTACGAAGGCTTTCACTCAAATAATGGCAGAGGTGTTTCAATTTATGTAAAAAGTGGTTATAAGGTAGAGTGAACTATCAATTCACCCTACCTTCAATGAAAATATCCTTGTGAGAGTAACCTTAGCATCAAATCACCAGATAGTTTTTGGCTGTGTTTACCATAGTCCCTACAGTAATGAAATCAATAACAGTGAACTCTTATGTCTTCTTGAAGAAGCATGCAAGGTAAAGCATAGCCACTTGATAATAGTTGGTGACTTCAATTACAAGGAGATTGATTGGGCCAATAGGACGGTTCAGTCTAGGGAAAATCATCCAGCCTATAAAATCCTAGATAAAGTCAACGATTTATTCTTAGACCAGTTAATTACTAAGCCCACTAGATTTAGACCTGGCGAACGGGAGAACGTTTTAGATTGGGTGTTGACTGATAGCAAGGATATCATTGAGAATTTGGTTTAAGACTCACCTCTTGGTACCAAGGGCGATCATTGTGTGATACTATTCGATGTAGAGATAGCGAAAAAACAAGTCTGTTACAAAGATAGTCTTAATTACTACAAGGGTGACTATGATAAATTCAAGAGGCTTATCAAAGGTATTCACTGGCATGAAATGCTCGCAAATATGTCAACTGAGGAGGCTTGGAATTTCGTTTATGATAAGTTATCGTTGGGTATTAAAGAATGTATTCCTCCTAAAAAGATAAGGAACAGAAAAAGTCAAATTTGGATAAATTCAGATGTAAAACTAACAAAAAGAAACAAAAACAAACTGTGGCGGAAATATCTCAGAAATAAGAATCCAGATAATTGGGTCTGTTTCACAGAAGCTAGGAATGCAGCCAACAGAACGGTCGCAAAAGCCAAAGGTGATTTTGAACTTAAAATTGCGAAAGAAATAGGTAGCAACCCCAAACAATTTTGGAATTATGTTAAGTCCAAAAGCAATGCAACTTATGAGCTCCCAACCATAAAAGACAGTAGTGACGTAGAACATACTACGGATTGTAGTAAAGCGAATGCATTTAACCTCTACTTTACGAGTGTTTACACTAGTGAATCTCTGTTAGACATTCCTGCTGCTGCAATTAGAACAGCAAACTCGTTAGACTTAGTTTCACCAACATCAGATAGAATAGAAAAAAAGTTATCTCGCTTCAATATATCCAAGGCAGCTGGTCCTGACAAGCTACATGCTAAAATACTTTACGAATTGAGAAGAGAAGTTAGCATCCCCCTAGCGTTTATTTGCAATAAGAGCATGTGTGAAGGGAGACTTCCAAACGATTGGAAACTGGCTCACATCAAGCCACTTCTTAAAAAGGGCAGTAAAAAGGCAATTAGCAATTATAGACCAGTTAGCCTCACATCCATTAGTTGCAAAACATTTGAGAGAATTGTGAAGCAAGATATCACAGGCTATATTGAGCGCAATAATCTTATTAACCGACACCAGCACGGTTTCAGGTCAGGTAAATCTTGCGTTACACAACTACTAGAAATCATGAATATCTGGACGGATCTATTAGACAAAAACCTCGCTATAGATTGTGTGTATTTAGATTTTTCAAAGGCATTCGACAAGGTGCCACATGAACGACTTAAAGTTAAATTGAGTTCCTATGGAATATCAGGTTGCTTATTCAATTGGTTGGCTGATTTCTTACATAACCGTAAACAACAAGTCATAGTTAAAGACACAAAGTAAAATATAGTGGACGTCACATTGGGTATTCCTCATGGTAGTGTTTTGGGACCCTTGCTGTTTATATTGTTTATAAAAAATGTTCAAGGCAATAGAATCAATGGCCGACTCTTTGTGCTTGCAAGACGACTTAGATAGATTACTAGAATGGAAAAGCCAATGGCAACTGTCCTTTAATGTTACAAAATGCAAGGTCATTCATTTTGGGAAAGATAACGCTGATTTTATATATAAGATGGACAACATACCCCTAGAAAAGGTAGATTACGAGAAAGATCTTGGAGTCACATTTGACAATATTTAAGATTCTCTAGACACATTAATCAAATAGTAGCTAAAGCAAACAGTAGACTGGGCTTGATCAAGTGTAATTTTAATAATTTGTCACCGACTGTATTCTTGCCCCTATATAAGTCATTAGTGAGGCCTTTGTTAGAATATTGTTCTAGTATATGGAACCCGTCATTAAAAATGAACTACAATGATATTGAGAATGTCCAGAGACGTGCCACCAAACTAGTCACTATCTATGCTAATCTGAGTTACCAGGATCGTCTAAAGAAATTAAACTTAGACTCTCTAGCTTTTAGACGTAGAAGATGTGACATCATACAAGTATTTAAAATGTTCAAAAATATTGACAAAGTTGTCGTTGCAGAATTTTTTGAATTAAACAACAGGCCAACAAGGGGTCACAGTCTGAAAATCAATAAACCTAGAGTGACGACCTCTGTAAGACAAAATAGTTTTGCGATTAGGGTAATCAACGACTGGAATTTGTTATCGGAAAACACAGTGTCATGTAGCTCTATAAACAGTTTTAAGTCGGCACTTCGTAAGGAATGGTTTAACCATCCAGAAAGATACTTAGATGGATGGCTATAAATTATATGGAAATATAATGGTTATGTTGCTTATCTATTTATTTCTTGTGTCCTTATATTTCAGGGCGCTTCCTTGTAATTATGAATTATCTTATCGGTGATAGCAGGGTGGTAGGGTTCAGGGGTCTTATCCCCAGCTTTGATTTTTCTGATATTGTGTCCCGTCCAGGTGCTAGAGTTAACAATTTATTTGAAACAGTGGAGGACCTAACCATGGTGAAACTAACACAAAGGCTCATTTTTACGTATCAGTTGGTATTTGTGACATCACACAGAAGCTAGGTGATAACAACTATGAGGAGGTCATTTTTAGCAGTCAAAATTGTATTAATAATAAAACCAACCTCTGCAGAGAATTTGACAGGCTGGACTCGGCCATAAAAAACCAGTATGCAGTACCTGTGTTTTGCACTATTTTGCCCATGAATTTACAAGCATGGAATACGCACCGCCTTGCTAATAACAAAACTTGTAGGCTGTTACACACTAACAATTATGCTCAGATGCAACAGGAACTGGAAAGAGAAGTTGTAGAATTAAATAACTATTTAACCAGTCTAAATATAGCGAATGGTTATGTCAACACCAATGATGCACAAAGATATAGAGTATAACAGAGACAGAGGCAGAAAGGTTCTATGCTATCAAAATTTGAGAGACGGGTGTCATCCAAATAGAACTTTCTTCCTAAAATTAAAAAAGACTATCATGGTAGTGTACTCCAAAAATAAGATCATGCACAGGCACTAAGCGCGGTCGGTCCCGACCCCTGGAGTCTGTTGCGAGTTCTAGGGGTATTTCGCACAATATGCAAGGGTTTTAAATGTACATATATACATACATATCTATTTGGAAAACTAAAAATTGACTTCTGTTAAATTGATAATTGATATCTACCTGGTTGCTGTATTTTATGGATCTATGTTAAAAGAGGGTTGCGGTCGTTCCAGACCCCCCCACATACTTTTGACGGGTCTTTTAAATCAGTATATGGACGTATTATGGTATCATGTATTTATCTATTTATTTATTTACATTTATTGGTGAGCGGTTAAAAGCTCAAATAGACTGTTTAGTCAGTTAAATTGTACACTTTTGTCATTGCTCTGTGCCGGTTACATGGTAATAATTTATTGGAAATATTTTATGGTTATGTTATTTACCTATTTTGTTCCTAGTGTTGTGAAGTATATCGGCAGTTCAGGGGACACTGGCATGTTTTTTTAGGTAGGCTAAGCCCATCACGATCAATTTGAGGAAAAATTTAGTACTACTCTGCTGAGACGCATGCGCTGACTGACATCAAATTTTGTAACCATCAACAGAATTAACACCAACAGACTGAAGAAGCGACATCCAAAGAAGCCTTCCATCTCATCAACGAAACTACATCCGAGAGGTCAACAACCGAAGGCTTGGTTTTGACCTAACCCTTCTACAGTTCTACAGTTCTACTACAGTTCTACAGACTTCCGTAAATCGTAGACAAAAGCAAGGGCTTCAAAATGTGTTACTTCCCTGACGACCTGATACTTCTTGCGCAAATCACCGATAAACATTTGAAGTGGACAGAAATACTGCTCGCTGATTGGCTGTGACGCTCTGAAGCAAACTCTTATGATAATATTTGCGCTAAATTAAAGGATTTGTCTAGGATAGATTCAGGAAGTTTCAAAAATCATATTCTGCATTATAAATCAATGCTGTTAGTGCTATACAAATTTACTCTTCCTTCAAACAACTGGTGGCTTACTATATCAGCTTCGTTCTTATTTCTCTAAAATAGTGAATATTAATGAGAGAAGCTAGGAAATGTCACAAAGTAACATATAGAAAACATTGTGATTTTACAGTATTTGCATGTTATGCGGAGGCCATTCCTAGCACAAAACTCATCAAGAAACTTGAAACACCTATAATGCATAGAACTGTGGACATGTTGCAGAATGCCCCCCAGCCATGCATCTCTTTGGCAGAGACTCTTGTCACTTTGTTTAAGTGAAATTATTTATCAAGATTCAGCTCAAACAATACACACTAAATGCTACCATTCTAGTTTTCATTACATTACATATTAATGGTTATGAGTAGCCTATATGATTCATACATACATGTATGCCCACATAATATAATTTCCCCGGTATATGAGGGGTTTTCCAAAAGTTTTGTTCGATATGTCATAACTTTTGTTGATTTTGTGTAGAAGCATGGTATTTGGATCATATAATATTGAGGTAATTTAATAATGCTGAAAAAATCAGATCATAGAAACAAAAATAAATGGTTGCTTCTTTGCCACGGAAACCAAAAGTCATGAATGTTGCCCAGGGCACCTTTACAGACACATATTCAGTATCTGGGTAAAATATGTCATTATTTCAAGTGATATAGAACAAGAAACATATTAAAAACAATCTTCACCTTTTCACAACTTCCTAAACTAATGCAGATTGAGGTCAGTTTAGGCATTGCACAGTTTTCTTGTTCTTGCATTTTCTAATTTTTGTTATTTTCATTCTGGAAAAGCTTGTCACAATTTTGAAATGGTTCAATTATTCATGCTATCTTCCTTGCATGCGTTTCAGAGCAGGTCTGTACTCTCTCTGCTTATTTAAAAAAAAATTGATATGATCTTTGATTGCTTTTTGCCATCCATATAAAAAAATCTGCCCTGCGCATGAAAAATTGAAATAACTAAATGAATGATGGTAACTTGTGTGAGATATTAAAATATTACCAAATAAAAATAACAATTTGTTTCCATTGTTATACATGATGTCTAACTGGCTATATATGTTTTACATTAAAAAAAAATGTATATACTTCATTACAATATGTCAGAAAACTAGTATTGTTTGGGTTTCAAACTCATTTTAGGTGATCATTGCAAAACCTGGGCTGCGTTTCATGACTTCTGGTTTCCATGGCAATGAATTATGCATTTATTTTTATTTTTATCATATGATTTCTTGAAGATTACTGGCAAATTAACTCAAATTTATCTGACCCAAATATCATGTGTCTGCATTAATTCAAACAAAAGTTATGGAAGGTTTTGACAGAACTTATTAGAAATCCCCTCATATGTATCTTACCTGAGATGTTGCACCAATTGCAACAGCAATCAGATTGCTTTTTATTGGAAATCCAGTGTGGCTGTAGAAAGAGTTCACTTATGTCAGGTGTGCTTGACTGTTGGCTTCGCAACGGATCATGGAATTGAATAAATTCTGATTCCCAATGAGTCGAGATTCATAGCCTCATGTGTGTTAATTAGAGGTGTGCCGATCCTAGAATTTTCCGATACTCTGCCGATTCCGATACTTGGCCTAAGAATCGGCCGATTCCGATTCCGATACCGATACCACGTGACACTTAATTGCCTGTCAAAGCCTTTAGGTCGCACTTCAAGGTAGGCTGACTCAGCACCCCTCTCCTGCCAGGCCTCAGTACGCCACCCCATCCATGCCTCTTCTACGCGCATGTTATGTAATGTTTTGATATGCATGAATGCTCTATCAATAATTGTGTGTCAATAGGGTCAAATTCTACATAATAATGCAAAGATAATGCATGTAAATTGTAATTTATTCGTATGATACTGCACTATTTGGATGGACCAATTACATAAATTTGTAGACCAGTTTTACTTGTAAAAAGCAGTGGGGCCTTAATAAATAATTATAATGTATCTTAAAATACAGGAGAAAATCCGTGTGCATATACAAGCAAAGCCATGTTTAGTTTTACAATTAGTTAGATTTTTTTCCAAAATTTGTTAATGACAAAAAATCAAGTCAAAGACCAAAAGTATGCCGATGACAAGCAACTTATTCTGTCCTTTAAACCAACTTTCCTAGATGAGAGAAATGCTGTGGTTAAAATGGAAAAGTGCATTGCTGAGATCAGGCAATTTCTCCATGAAAACAAGCTCAGTAACAATGGAGAAAAAACTGAACTACTACTCATTGGCAGTCCACACCAACTTAATAAACTCCAAGTATCATCAATCCATGTCGACAATGTCAAAATTAATGCCGCCGATCATGTAAGAAATCTAGGTGTAATCTTTGACAAAAACATGACCATGGAAAAACAAGTCAACAAAATGCGCCGGAATGCCTATTTCAATCTGAGAAATATTTCAAAAATTAGGAAGTCATTGGACAAGGAAACTTGCAAAACTGTAGTAAATGCTCTTGTAACTCCTCACCTAGACTATGGAAATGGTCTTCTATATGGTGCATCAAGTCGGTTTATGAACAAACTTCAAGTGGCCCAAAACTCAGCAGTTCGACTCATTGAAAAATGAAAAAAGCATGACAGTGTAAGCCAGCATAGGAAGCAGCTACATTGGCTGCTGATTCCAGCTAGAATACAATTCAAACTGATGTTAACAACTTGGAAAGCAGTCAATGGACAAGCCCCTTTGTATATTCAAAATCTGATTCAGCCAAAATCTGAACCAAACTTTAATCTGAGAAGCAATAACAAAATGCTCTTATATGAACCAACTTCCTGCAATAAAAACAGGTTGACAGACAGAGCCTTTTCACATGCTGCTCCAAAACTGTGGAACCAATTGCCAGAGATCGTCAAGGCCTCAAAAACTTGTGAAGGCTTCAGGAGAAATCTTAAAACTCATCTGTTTAAGAGTTTCTACAAATAAATCCATCTTGCACAAGCGCCACTGAGCAGTTTACTGGAATTGGCGCTATATAAATGTCTATTATTATTATTATTATTATTATTATTAAAATGATTTATTACAAAGCTTGCAAACGTTATCTGTGACATCTGAATTGTCTATAAGTAGAGATCACTCACAGTCTTTCTGGTTCTGTAAAGTTTATGCAATTTTGCACATGTTTTGTACAAGTTTTAAACCCGTTTTAAACAAGCTTTGCACTGGTTTGGTGTAGCATTGGTACACATTTTGTATACAAAAAGCTGAATAAACCACTCTAGTCAGGCATTTCAAAAGATTCCAAGTTATTATTATCTGGACGTTCCTCAGGTCCAAGCGTGATAGCCACATTAGGCAAATGCTCTGGCACACGCACATGGCCATGCCTTCCCCCCTCGACCTGCCCACAGCTGAATAACCGGACAACATGACATTGTGTATTGTATTTCTAAATTACTAATAGCGGGACTACATTTTATAACTTATGATAAATGTGAATAGTAGATGTAACGGATTGTGGTGGACTGAATTAGTATTGGTATTTATGTATGTGTTTAATTTTAAATGAATAATAATGTAATTGATACTCTGAGACAATACACATTTTATCGGTCTATCAAAATGTATGTTTTGGGCTTATCAGAAATAAGATGAAATGCAGCTAAAGAAAATCTGTGAATGGAAATTCTAGAGAATAAATTTACTTCTGTAAGTTAAAAACATCTTATACAATGCAATAACATGGTCAGACTTCTGGACATTTCACAGTGGAAATACTTGCCTACACCTTAACATGAAAAAGTTGAACATGAAGCTACATGACGACATGGTACTATACTAGGTGATTTGCAGAATGGCTTGCTGAGCACACGGGTCTGAAGTCCAAAATTATGTTACACAGACAATACTGACCTTTTGTAAAGACATACACATTGTACATTATGATGTATTTTATATCACACATGCATACCGAAACTTTCTATTTATCTATCTCTGGCCATTTATCTATCTATCTATCTATCTATCTATCTATCTATCTATCTATCTATCTATCCATCTATCTATCCATCTATCCATCTATTTTTATCTCATGTGGATAGATAGATAGATAGATAGATAGATAGATAGATAGATAAATGGCCAGAGATAGATAGATAGATAGATAGATAGATATAACCTTAATTTATTAATTTTTGTATAATGTTTTGTGTACATATTTGGTAGTGCTGGGAACGGCTGTGTATTAGTTGGAGGTAGTCCTGTAGGTGCTTGTAACTGAAAAATTCCTTTGCCAGTATTCACTATATGCATTAAATTTTATAAAAGCACACATGAAACAATATCTTTGAATTTGGTTGATGTTCATTTAAACGTGTCTTAAAACTATTTTATTTCCGTTTAAAAATAATTCATTATGTTCATTGATGCAGTTAATTGACTCCACGTGCCAGTGCGTCTGAGGCAAGCTGTGGTCAGCCAAGCGTGTCTGCTGCTGTCCCCAGCCACGTGGGGGAGCTGCAGAGAGGTGGGCATGACTTGCTTTGGCATCGGCAAGGTCAGAAACCGATTCTCCGATACCGATGCTAGGCATGCCGATCCCGCCGATACCGATACCCGATGCTGGTATCGGCACATCTCTAGTGTTAATAACATGCTGTCTGGTCTTGTTATGTATGGTGTGAGGAAGCCATTGCAAATTCTTTTCAAACACAGTTTATGATGGACTAACTGTCATAATGAACTTGATGATGAAAGGCCTGTCTAATTGACTGCCAGAAGATGAGACAAGACTTTGTTTTATATTCTCTCTTACTGCAAATTATAACTCATTGATCTAGGATAAAAAGAGAGTCTGGTTGAACAAAAAAGGTCAGATAAGCATCAGCCTCGTCTTAACTTAAATGACCTTGATGAGAGTTTCACAAGGGCACAGGTCCAAACCAGATTTAGATTTTTCTGGATTCTGTCGTTTGTGACTTTTAAGACTAGACTATATCAGGTATTTTTCTGATGGATTATTCTTAACTTGTGAAACATGCATCCTTTCAGAAAAAAAAAATTGCTGGAAAATTGCTTGATATTGGTCCTACCTAAAATAAAGCTCTTATTACCCAAATTACCAATGACTTCAACAGCTTCAACCATTAGACGTCACCAAGATACTTATACCATTGGAAAAGCTGGTATCTTATTGACAATTTTGCATGTTAACACCCAGCTAGGGGTTAACTCTGTTTACAACAGCAAACTAACAATCAGATTATTGTTTATTTTGCAAAAATTATAAGTTAAAATGTTTATCAGAAGAAGCATATGATGTCTAATTCAGTTAGACACCGATTTGGAGGGTTCTAACATGTATTTTTGTCAGTTAGATCCTGACCGGACACAAAAATGCATCTTAGAACCCTCCAAATCGGTGTCTAACTAATACCTGGATGTGGTGCCTTCTGCGTATATCAGGATAAGGTTAGAATAAGGATAACCTTATTTGCTGATTGTGAGAATAGAATAGAGATTCAATTCCACCTCAGATGAAGCTTAGAAGATTTATTTTAGAAAAGCTCAAAAATTGTATATGAAGGTTGACCTATTACTGAAATTTCATATCTCAAATCTGATATTTATATAGCTTGAGACGCTTCAACAATTTAGCAGGAGTGGTCTATTCTTAGGTTATAAATTATGTGACTAGTAATTCAGCATAAATTTGTGTCTTGAACTACGTCTGCCGTTGTTGACTACTTCTTTTTTTAATTCCTGCATATACAGCCTTTTCAAACTTGGAAAACATGATATTTTAGGAGCATGATTCATGAAAGTTTGTTTGGTTGCCATGGTGATATCTTAGTTTGTAAATTGTCATTATAGAAGGGCACTTTTAGCAGTATTGCATAGACATTGAAAAGTTCATATATCTATTCTTTTTATATTTTCAATCTTTTAAGTTTTAATTGTGAGTATGGAAAAATTTGACATAAATATATATATTGAAAATTTTGTTGTTGAATATGCAAATGAGGGTGAACCCCCAGAGCAATGGGCATGGCTTCATTGAAACCAGCATGCCTGAAATAATCAATTTTAAAGTTTTTTTGGGAGTTCATGCCTTTTCTTTCAGACTTGTTGCCATGGAAATGCTATTGTCCTCTCAGCAAAATATTCCTCAACTCTTGGGAATATTTCCTTTCGGTTAGCTTCAAAATTGATTGGTATCAGCATCATGTAAGTATGATAAATTTCATTTTATTTTCTACTGGTCCAGGTTCAATTAGCTGATATTGTTTGAAGTTTCATTTGTTATGACAATTGCCATGGCGACCAAAAATACACATTAAATGAATCGGAGCAAATACTACGTAATGATGCCAAGTTTGAAGTAGTTTCCAACAATACTTGTCAAGATATAGACAATTTGAATATTTATCTGTATTTTTAGAAAAATCGTTATTTGGGATGTTGGTTACCATGGCAACTTTATTTACTGCTAAGTTTCCAATTTTTCTTAATAATACATTTTGTCATACAGTTGGCTTTTTTTGCCAATGGTAATTTTCTGCCTTTACCTTATAATATTGCCACAGAAGGCAACTTTCTGAAGTCTGTTTTCAAAAATTGCAATGTTTTTGAGTTATCTGTTGCCATGACAACTTCGTGAAAAGTTAAATCTGGTTAATTTCACATATTTTGGAGAGACATTATTCCAAACTACAATTTTTGTAAAAATGACATATTTCCAATGATAAGTATGATATCCAAATCACCAAAATGGTTGCCATGTTAATGAAGACTACAGCTGGTAGCTTGAATGATCTTAATAGTCTGCTTCCAATTTTACCCTCTTTCTGCACAGTCATTTGTTACCCTAAAGGCACTGGAGATCTTTTTCCCTGATATGCATTCTGCATATTGTCATTCAGAAGGTTTGGATGTGTACATCAATCTGCAAAAGGGACGGTTCAATCTTCATTAAAGAAACAAGGTGCATGCCATTTATAAGTCTGCAACCACTAACCTACAGTTCCATATTTTCCCTCAATTCAGGAAATTAATTTAAGGCTACCAAAAGCAGTACCTTATCTGCTTTGATGTTGGACATTTTATGGTTGTTTTAATATTTCTTGCACTATATGTGTTTTTCTCATTGGTACGCAAGTTATCATCAAACAGTGTCAAAGTGATCATGTCAGGAACAAGATAACAGAGATGATGTTTCAGTGCTTTCAGCTCAGCTTCCCAAATTGTGGAGTAAGTTGTTAATAACTTAATGATATCATTGCACAGTACGAGGTCATTGCTTGGGTTGAATTCAACTGAGATGCATACAGAAATACCTCTAATTTGACATTTGGCTTTTGAAGTCATTGATAGTTGCAATTGAAGAGCAGAAATACAGCAAGACAAGATCAAGTATAAATACATCATCAGAAATAGGGTGCCTTCTGAAGTTTTACAAAAGGTTTGCCACAATCTCTTTCAGCTCACTGAGAAAAGGCTGAAAACCACTATCAGCCTTTGACAATTAATTGAAACCACTGAGTTATATTTTTGGGGTTTGTTTGTTAGTGGGCTATATCGAGGCAGGCGATCGCCATATGATGATGAGATGAGAAGACTGTGAGTCTGGCACGTATCCTATTAATTCAGGGATGCCCAGGGTCTTTCAGTTGCCCCAGCATAGAATACTGGATACAACCCGCCTCCATTTAATGTCCCATGGGCTCGGACTAAAGTGAGTTCCCAGGATGCGATTTGAACCAACGCCCTCAAAGCCAGTTGATAAGCGCACTTACCAATTAGGCCACGGGGGAACTCACCCTTTTTTTTGGGGGTAAATTTTCTCCTTATTTTGATATATAATGGTGTACATATATATTCATGGTCCTGTGCCCTACCACTGTGGTAGGAGTCTTTCCTCTCTTGGTGTTTTATTTCAGTAACGCTTTAAATTCCTCATAGCAGTAAATATTTCCAAAGTCATCTTATTTGGGGCTGACAGGAAATATGTGCTCTCTTACAGAAAGGTAAAACAAGTTCAGAGTTTTTTTCCCAAATATCTTCCCTATGAGCTATGAAGCTCAACAAGACCTGTTTCCTTTGGGAATAATTGTAGACACAGTTTCTTGTAAAACAGATAACTTGATCCTAATGTCTTGATGTGGCTAAGAATGCTGCGCAAAAGGCATATCCCAAGGATCGGCTGAATTTGATGATTGACATCTTTGTATGGGCCTTTAAAACTTCAGAAATGTCCTTCACACTTTTACCATGTGAGGTACTGTGCAGCTGCTTACATTACAAAACTTTAATTTAGTGACTACTAGTGTCACAAGTAAATTATTTAATGTGTACATTCACCACCGAGTCTTGAAACTCTAGGCAACTTCCTATTTTTTGACTCATTTAAATGACCGAAATTCTAGTTTTCATCAAGATACTGCCTTATTTTGATAAATGCATTCAAAGAAGTTAAAAAGTTTGATTTCTACTAAAGGTTACCATGTAATCAAGGGGAAAATAATTTTATTTGTTGTATAATATGCTAGGCTGCAAACCACTATAAGCCATTGACAATGAGTTTAAACCACTGAATGACATACTTTTTTGGGGGGGTAAACTTTCTCCTAATTTTGAGATATAATGGTGTACATATTCATGGTCCTGTGCCCTACCACTGTGGAAGGAGTCTTTCCTCTCTTGGTGTTTTATTTCAGTAATGCTTTAAATTCCTCATAGCATTGAATATTTCCAAAGTCATCTTATTTGGGGCTGACAGAAAATATGTGCTCTCTCAGAGAAAGGTAAAACAAGTTCAGAGTAATGTTTTCCAAATATGTTCCCTATGAGCTATGAAGCTCAACAAGACCTGCTTTGTTTGGGAAGAATTGTAGACATGCTGCGCAAAAGGATCTGCTGAATTTGATGTTTGACATCTTTGTATAGGCCTTTAAAACTTCAGAAATGTCCTTCAAACTTTTACCGTGTGAGGTACTGTGCAGAGCTTATTTTGATAAATGCATTCAAAGAAGTCAAAAAGTTTGATTTCTAACAAAGGTTACCATGTAATCAGGGGAAAGATTATTTTATTTGTTGTATAATATGCTATGTATACATACTAAACCAGCCTTGTTATCAACAATTAATGATAATGTTATGACATTATGAGACAACGCAATCAGTATTGCCACCTACAGTGCCTTCCTGAACCTAAGCTGAGCCTTTAATCTGGTGGTAAATTTAGAAATGAGTAAGATGTGGATGGAAAATGCTGTTTTGACACAGAAATGTTCTTAAACAATATTGAAGACAATTGAAAAAAATATGATAGATAACCTAGTAATTTACAAGAAATCGCACAATTTTAAGGAAATTTGGCAAATTTCAATCCAAATGTGCTACACCTAAGCATCAATAAAATTTCTTGAAATTTGGCATGATTACTTCAATTGACTAACCTCACCCACAAAAAAAAGTATACAGGGTTCTGAGCAAGTTGGGGCAAAAGAAGCACCCTATTAAACATATAACATAGAACAGATGAGTCATCTTGAAGGAGCCCATGAGAGAATAGACCCAAGATCAGGAATTAGTGTAAAGTGCTAAAGATATATACAATAGAAGAATGATGGTTATGAATGAGATGAGTAGAAGAAAGTGACAGTGCGAGTTAAGAGCCATTGATGTCTGTACTGGTCTAGTGGGGCGAATATACCTACGATAGCACAGAGACGACCATCGCCCGAGTTTCTGAATCTCTGCCTCAGTACACCCAGCGGCAGCAGCTGTCGTGGCTGATCCCGCCCTCAAAGTATGTAACGTGTAGTGGGTTGGATCCACTCCAATAAGTCTGAGATAGCCAGAGAGCTTGGCTGATAGGTAGGTATAGTCAAGAGGTGTGTTAAACGGAGAAAGAAAGAGTGGTGATGATGCGGGAGCAGGATAATGAAATAGTATACATTTAATTAAACATACTGCACATAATGGAGAATTTGAGCAGCCTATATGTACCAAAAATCCTTTTGGGTTGGTCTTCGAGCGGTGCACCTTGTAGTCTATGGCTGTGAAGTTGTGGTTCATGGTGATGTCTGCCCTGAATGGGGGGGCCCTGACGTCTTTTGTAGATAAATATTCACTCGGCCTAAGGCAAGCAAAAAAGGCTAATGACATAGCAGCTAAGGACATAAGATTGTCCTTATTGAAGGGCGCCCTGGCCATAATGGCCAACAAGTGATTGAACAATATAGGCGGGGCCTGAACAGGGGCATGGATGCGGTCAAGAGACCGAAGGGCCTGGGACAAGGCCGGGGAGTAAATAGTGGGCACTTGAAGGCCCAGGTCAATAGACCAAGAACGAAGGCCCGAGAGGTATACTCGTATGGTTGACACAGCGAGGCCCAGGTTATTTAGATAAGCAACAAATCTGATGGAGTTGGATTCATTGATCGGGAGGGGCTGGAGGGAGTATAATGAACAGAAGGTTTTATACTTCCTAACCGCCACAGTATATGCACCTCTAGAATTGGCGGTGATGCCGCTGCGGACGAGGGCTCTTACTGACCGATCCAGATCTGTAATAGAAGAATTTTTAATACTTTTAAAAATGTGCTAGAGTAGGCCACGTTTGGGTGGCAGCAGCATCGGGGCGGCGCCTCAGGAATTGGTCGACGGCAAGTCAGCTGAGGTTGTCGGCATCTATATTTAAAGTAGTGGGAATATAGACGGGTCTAACATTAATGTTGTGGCGGACCACAAGCAAGCACCATTGGCGTAATAAAGCCATCATTGAGGGGACAGGTGAGTAGCGCTTTTTAATGGCTGCAACCACTGATTGATTATCGATGTGGAAAACCACGTTGGCGCCTGCAAGGCGTGGTGCTCAAGTGGCTAAGGCCGCATGTGCGGCAAAAAGTTCTCTCCAATTTATAGAGTAATCTAGGGTCAGTGCTAATGACCCTACGAGAGGAACAGAAAACCACTCCGGGTGAAAGTACCCGCCTATAGCGCTATTAGATGCGTCAGTGAATAGCTCCAGGGCAGTAGAGTCCCAGGGAAGGGGGAGCATGGAGATCCCATTGTGGCTTTCAACACAATCACGCCACCAGCGAAGTTCTTCTTTGGCATCATGGGTGAGCCTGACCCTATAATGTAAGTATTTAGTGACCTTGGCAGCCTCTATTAGGCGCCCTAAAAAGGCTCTGCCCACGCTCACCACGCGTGCGGCAAATGCCAGTTTGCAATGAGGCTCAATAATTGTCTCTTGGAGACGGAGCGTACCTGCAGGAAGTGGGACACCAGGGACAGGACCTCATCTTGCCGGGCCCTGTCGATTGACAGGGTCCAGTCCAACGTATTTATAGTAATACCTAGGAATTTTACTTCAATGGCGGGGCTGGTAACTTTTGAGGGTTGGACCGGAAACCCTGCCTGCTCGCATGTCTCGAGCATGATGGACAGGCCATCTTGACATGAACGAGCATCAGGGGTGACTATTAGAAAGTCATCAACGTATCCAACAATGGTATCTGGTGCCCCAATTTTAATCAAAAAGAGCTTCAGGGCAGAAGCAAATACATCAAATAAGGCCGGGGCTGATCGAAGCCCAAAGTTCAGGACCTTGGAAAAGAAGAATTGAGAGCAGCCTGCCCCATCAAGCCATGAGAATCCCATCAAGTGCCAATCTGAGGGATCAATTTTTACATCCTGTAAGTGTAATTTAGACATGTAAGGGGGGTGGGTGGTGAACCAATTACAGATCTCCACTGCATCCTCAATTGATGCATAATTTAAGGAATACTCATTGGCGTCGATCTGGGAATTTACCGAGCCGACTGCGGGGAAAGAGAGGTCGTGTATGACTCGGACCTTCTCTGAGTCTCGCTTGGTGAAAGCACCAAGGGGTGATACAATACAGGCTTGATAGGGTGGGCTGCGGAAAGGGCCGTGAAGACGGCCGAGACGTAGATCATTAGAAATGACCTCGGACACCTTTACCCTATGTTCTAGGGCGGAGGGTCAGTTGGGAGATACGATTGTGGCTGTGGCACTAGGTCTCCCAATTCTGACCCCCTCGGACAACATTGTAAGAACAAGATCAGCATGGTTGGCCTCATACACGGCAGGCAGCATGTGAGACCAATAAGTATAGTTAAGAAGAACCGGATGAGCCGGCTGGTGCCTTAGGGGCACAGGTGGTACAAGATTTGGCTCCCTTGGGGCCACCGCAGACGATACACTTGTGTTTCCTTTGGCATCTGCTATACTTGCAAGAGCCATCTTGGAAATGCAGACAGACCTCGGAGGAGTCAACTGACTGTTTGACTTTAGGCTTGTCTGAACCGGGCTGACCGGAGGGCCCCTTGGGCCCATTGCCTCGAAAGGGGCAATCGTTCACGCTGTGATCGGCGGATGCGCATTTAGGCCTATATCACTGTGTAATTTCATGAAGACTTTGTACTTTTCAGCTGCAGTGTGAACAAAATGAAGCTCTTGGGGAAGGGCAGGTTAGTTTTCAGAAAAGTTCATGATGGTCGACGAAGATATCTCATGGCATTTTCCACTAAGACTTCCTCTTTAAAGTTCTCTATTACTTATGATTGTATTAAAAGGTCAGGGTTGCTATTCTGAGCAAACCAACCAATTCAGAGCTTAAGGAATCATCTGTATCAATTAACCGGTCCACAAAATGTTTTCAGAAAATGGCTGAGCTCTGGACCAAAGGTTAAACCAGGTCATCTTAAGTAGTTTATTAGATAACCATTTACACATACTTATTACCTAGACACTAAGTTACATCCTTGACCCGTTGCAAGAAAACAAAACCATGTACAGTGGTAACTGTGTTGTAAGACCTCCTTTTGTAAGACTGACTTGCCTTATGTAACTGCCTTCCTGCTGCACTAAGTAGTATTTTTAGTGTAATTTTCAAGGGATGAGAGACCGCAACCCCATGAGAGACTACTTAATGACCCCAAAAGGGGCAGTCTTTTAATGCAGGAACCACTGTACCTTCGAGCACAAATTCTCTGAACAGGGATTTATCGCTTTTAACTTTCTCCTAAATATTTATTATGATTCTAGATTAACCTTGATGTGAAGAATGTTTTTTATTCTGCATCCCAAAATTGGCTACACCTTCACAGATCCACATTTCTATAACCAGCAGGTAGGGTGTAACAGTTAACCTTGTGTATCAACTAACCTGATTTCCCCAATATGGCTGGCAGCTTTAGTCTTCCTTTATGGGCCATAAATGCAACTGAATGGTAGTTAAGATGTCAAAAATGAATTCACCACCCTTAAATCAACATGAATTGATGTATTACACAACTTTCTGACTTAAAAAGCTAAATGATGAAAAAACGGCGCACTATCCAATATGGCCACCATTCCGCCATTTTGGTTTTTCTATGCCAGGACCATTCACTCTCAATTAAAAATATGTGTACAAAATATCTGCTACCCAAATTTATCAGAAATGTGAAAGTTTTTACCCCTAAAACATAGTAAAAAGGAACAAAAATATGAATGAGCGCGGTTAACACAATATGGCCAACGGCAGCCATCTTGAATATTCCATTATACAATGGATCACATAGAAATAACTATTTTTGCCCCCCAAAAAGTCTCATTGCCAAAGGAGGGCTTTTGTTCAGCTATTGTTTGATTTGATTTGATTGATTTATTTCAACTTTCAACATCGTTAACATACAGTGGCTACAAAAAAATAAATGTTTGAGCAGTTGTCAGTTTACACATTTATAAGTTACACAATTATTTACAAATTTGCATGGACGATGTTTGAGGCTTGCCCCCAGAGCTCTAAGAGCTGTACAGAAAGGGGCGCAAGCCCAAAAAGAAAAATAATAATAATGAAATTAAATCAAATAAGATTGAAAAAGTGTGATAATAATAGTAATTAATAAGTAATAAGGTAAGAAGCAAATTGGAAAGAAGTACATACATTCGGTTATGAATAAGAAATGAAAATAATAAGTAATGAATTAGTTAACAATAATAATGATGATAGTTAGAAAAAAACATAGGCTGCGCAGCAGCAAACCTTCAGCGAATAACACATTTAGAAGGTTACAAATACATCATAAAATTGGTGTGTTTACCAAATTCCGTATATTATAGGTATGCAACAGTGGTCGAGTAATGGCATTCTATTATGTGTTATTTGCCTGCTGCCCTGCGATCTACCTGTGTGCTTGCCAGGGTTTGTAAAAGCAGGGAAAGGCCTTATCATACTAATTTACTTATATTATGGTACGGTTTTATGCATGCACCAATTTTTTTCCGATCATTCAAAAAGTGTTAAATACAAATCAAAAAGCACTGCTACATTTTATAGGTGATACGTGTAGGAAATGGCATTGCTGTATATGCAATAGTGGGCATGTTTTGGCTCCTATAAGAAAATAAGTATTTTTAATACTTTTTCTCAATATTACAAAAAGTATAGAATATGTATCAGTCAGACCATGAAAAGGCACAACTAAACCACATAAGTCATATGTGTACCAAACTTTATCCATGTACATGCAATATTGACCAAGTCTTGGGCCAGAAACAAAAAATATATTTTTTCTCTTTTTTTTCAATATTTCAAATAGCATTTAATATTTTCCACCAGACCTTTCAAAGGGCACAACTAGACATAATAGGCCATGTGTGTACCAAAACTTATCCATTTACATGCAATAGTGACTGAGTCTCAGCCCAAAAAACTAAAAAAATACATATTTTTCTATTTTCCAAATTTTTGCAAAAAGTATAGAATATCCATCAATGAGACCATCAAAAGGCACAACTAGACCATATAGGCCACATCTGTACCAAATTTCATAAGTGCACATGCAATAGTGACTGAGATTTGACCCGGAAACGAACATAAATAATTTTTATATTTTCTCAATTATTTCAAAAGGTATTGCATATCTATCAATTAGACCATCAAAAGGCACAACTAGACCATACAGGCTATATGTGTACCAAATTTCATCCATGTACACTCAATAGAGGCCAAGTGCTGGCCCGGAAACGATCTATCCGCCCGCCGCCCGCCCGCCCGCCCACCCGCCCGCCCAGCGGACGGACAACATTTTTACCCAAGTGATTATAATACCTTCTTTGAACTTCGTTCGCTGAAGGTTAAAACAGCAGGTAAATAAGTGACAAATAGATTAATAATAATCCCAATAATAGAAGTACATATAAATACATATGATAGTGATTAAGAGATTAGAAAAAAAAAAAAATAATAATATAATAATAATTTAAAAAAAATAAAATAATGATAATATTTTAGAAAAAGCAGGTAGATAAGTAACAAGTAGATTAATAAGGGGAAAAAAAGGTTAAATATTATTAAATCGCACCACCACCAAGATATGGGTATTGACAAATGATCACAATGTTATATTGGTAAGGTATGAGATGGCAAATGAAGATGCTAGGTGAAGGCAGTAGTTGTATTCAAAGGGGGCCAGTAGATGGGGAGTTGGTGAATGGTGGGTTGTTTAATGGGGGAGGTTGGGAAGGGGAGGGATCTGTGATACTATTGTACTTGTTGCATACATAGCAGTTTTCTATTTCACAGGTTATACTGTAGTTTTCTAACTTAAAAGCTTTAAATTTTCTTATGAAGGTTCCTGTGGATGGGGGTCTATCTTTGAATTCTTTGATATGGACAGGGATAGGGTTCCAGGCTTTCGCTATCTTGATAATAATAAGTTGTTCTTCTAATTTGCTGCTAGTTAAAGGGGGAAGAATATCTAGATTTTGACGAAGAGAATATGAATGCATTCGACGGTCAGTTACTAATTGATCTTGTATGTACTGTGGCAAGCTGTGACGGGAATATTTTACATGAATTTTACAGCATTCTAGTTGATAGAGGTCTGTCAGAGTAACCAATTTCAAGGTTCTAAAGAGAGGACTTGTGTGACTATTGTATTTGGAGCCAGTTATAGTTCAATTGCTAGTTTCTGTAAGGTAGCCATACGTTTAATGAGAGAAGTATTTGCACTACCCCAAGCCACAACACCAAAAGTCATGTGTGGTAAAATGAGACTATTGTAGAGAGTGATCAAAATCTTTTTTGGTAACATGTTCTTTAGTCTTGACATCACACAGAGAGTTTTTGATATTTGATTACACTTCCTGACAATATGGTCATTCCATGTCATTCCTTTATCTATAAGTATGCCTAGAAAGTTTGCACAGTCTACTTTGGTGATGTTCTGGTCGTTAATAGCCAAATCACTGTCATAGTTTACTCTGAAGCCAACAGTTTGTCTTTTCAATTTTTCAAATTCAATATACTGGGTTTTTTCAATATTTAGGGATAATTTGTTTTGAGCAAACCAGTTTGACAATAAGTTCAATTCTATTAATTTTTGCCTAAGTTTGTTGTTATCCGAGTCACTATACAGGAGGGTGGTGTCATCTGCGAATAGGATTGGGTCACATTGTTTACAGATGGAGGTTAAGTCGTTCATATAAAGTAGAAAAAGCAACGGTCCGAGGATGGAGCCTTGCGGGACACCACAACTGACACTTTCAATGGGAGATTTGCAAGAATTATAATCAGTGAATTGTTGTCTATTATGTGAATAAGATGAAAACCAGGAATGTGCTATGCCCCTTATGCCATATGAATTTAACTTATTTAACAATATTTCTTGGTTCAGGGTATCAAACGCTTTTGATAAATCAATGAAAATACCAATACAATGTTTGTTTTTAGCTAAGTTTTCAATTATTCCATTTTGGAGTTCTATTATTGCATGTTCTGTAGAAAGTTTACTTTGAAAGCCGTACTGAGCAGGGTCGAGTATCTTGTTATTCTGTATATACCTGTATAATCTATTATAAACTAATCTTTCAATTATTTTGGAGAAAGTTGGAAGTAATGAGATCGGACGATAGTTACTGAAGTCTTGCTTGTCTTTACTTTTATATATTGTTATTACTTTCGCCTTTTTCAGATTAGTTGGGAATATTCCTGTCTGGAAGGATAGGTTAGTAATGTGAGCTATTGGTTCTGCTATGAACTCAGAGTTTGTTTTAGCAAGTTTGGGACTAATTTCATCATGGCCAAAGCTAGTTTTTGGTTTTAACTTGTTAATTATTGTAATTATTTCGTCTGGACAGGTCGGGGTTAGAAAGAAGCTATTAAGGAGGTTGGTTCTCATTGGTATGCCAGCATTTTTGTTTTGCGTTGGAATGTTGCTTGCTAATTTAGGTCCTATATTAACAAAGTAAGAGTTAAATCCTGCAGCTATCTCTGTATTAGTTTTGTATACTTTATTGTTGTATTTGAAGCTATCTGGGAAAGACTTAATATTTTTATTACGACTGAGTATTGTGTTTATATTTTTCCAAATGTACTTTATATCATTTTAGGATTTTTCAAAGAGATTGTGATAGTGCATGTTTTTAGCTTTTCTAATGAGAGTATTATACATATTTCTGAATGTATTTTATTCTGCTTCTTTGGCTACTTTAATGGCAGGGTTTTTACATTTATGATATTTATTATACAGTTTGTCCTTTGTGGAAAGTGATTTCATAAGACCCTTAGTTATCCATGGCTGTGATTTGTGCTTGTATTTGTTAAATCTGCTTGTCTTTATGGGTAAATGGATATTCATAAGTCAGTTATAAGTATCTAGAAAATTTTGATATCCTTCTTCTGGATTATTTGAAGTTAAGACATTGTGCCAGGTTTCAGTTTGTAAAGCTTGCTTAAATGCATTAATAGTGGACTCCGTTATTTGACGATATCTTATTTGTTTAGGATTTTCGTTGTTATGCTTGGTTGATCAAAAAAACATAAAATTTGAAAAGTGATCAGTAATGTCAGTTGTGATTGTACCCGCAAGGCAATCCTTCATGTCTAGGTTAGCATAAATATGATCTATTAAAGTGGCAGATGTTTTGCTGATTCTAGTTGGGAGTGTAATTTTTGGGATAAGATTAGTAGTTATTAGCGAATATAGAAAATTTCCTATGTCAGGATGACTGTTTGAATGTAAAAGATTGATGTTAAGGTCTCCAGTGATGACCAACTTCCTATTTTCTGAATTTATTTTTTCTGATGTACTTAAAATGAAATCATTCAGGTTCTTGATAGTGTTGTGGCTTGGGGAATGGTAAATGAGTCCAATTACAATATCTCTTGGTTTTCTATCTAGTTGAATAAAAATGCTATCAAAATATTCAGCAAATTTTTCTGTGACAACAAGGTCATATCGTATTTTATACTTGATATTTTCTTTAACGAATATTGCTAAGCCACCACCTTCTTTAATTCTAGTTTTATTCTTAAAAATTCCAGTATAACCATGAAATTCTATAAGACGCTCTAGGTCATCATTGAGCCAAGTTTCTGAGAAGGTGAGAAGATCAAAAGAGAAATTAAACCTTTCAGAAAGCAAATGAAAAAAAGATATCGTACTGTGGTTTATTTTTCATGAGACTTCTGCTATTAGTGTTGCAAAGTGAGAGGGACTGATTTTCATGAACAGCTTTAATTATACCAAATTGATCCATATCATAATATTCAGAAGAAGTAATTGTATCTGAACCTAAATTGCATACGTCTGAGTCCTCATCTAAAAGTAGGGAATTTAAGTCTTCGTTTGATTCAATTATTGGGAGTCAATGTGGATTAAAACTACTTTGGATTGATTAGAATTATTCAAAGGTTTGAAAAAACGGGGAATGAGAATGTGGTGATCATGGTATTGCTTACCTAACCACCGTAATGAGATGATACCAGCGGGAGCGGAGGTGCGTCTCGTCGCTTCAACTGCATTGTATCGTCTGCCAAACCTCGCCAGATCTCGCCGCACCGCGAGAGGACCCGAGATGACGTACAGCGGCACCAGAAAATAATCGAAGTAAATTCTATACAAGAAATAAATTATAAATAAATTCACTTACATTGCTAAAATCCAGTATCACAGTTCAGATAAAATCCAGTTAAATCAGTGTCAATTCATATCAGATATCAGTAGAAGTGCAGCATAAATGCTAAAAGCAGTCGACACTCTGGCTTTCAGATGTAGAGTGACTGAGCTTCACAATTTTGGAGGGAACTGAGCATTACTGCCACAAGGTGGAGCTTTTACAATAAAAATCTAATTTACTGCCACCTGGTGTCAATGCAAGAAATAAGCCACTGACTAGCAAAAAGAGCATACATTCCAACACACCGGAGGGACGCATGTTGCTGCAATTACAATTGTCAGCAATTTACTTTACATAACATTCACAATTTTTATGAATTGAAATTTGACATGCACACACAATAAATAAAGTAAACAGTATACAATATCAATGAATTATATCGCATATGAACAATACAGAAATAGCTTTCTTTTTTTTTTCCTTTTTTACAAAGTTTTTATCACAGAACAATAATTTTAAAAGTAGAATTAAAATGAACACATATCGGATGATCACACAAATAAATAAATAAATAACATTCAGTTTTGTTGATCAACCGGAACAAATAAAGCTAATTTATGTACACTGCGAGAAACCTCAGTATCTGGCGCACCAGTATACTTGTCAAACTTTTCACCAACTTTGAAGTTTTTGTAGATTACTGTGACCTTTCGAACTTTGCCATCTTTGCCAGGGAACACTTGGTTGACTTTTGCAACCCTATATTGACCTCTGAAAACATTTTTATCTGCCACAATAACTACATCTCCAGTTTTTAGGTTTTCGATTTGTTGTGTACCACTTACTCTGAATGACAAGAGCAGGCGCACACAACTCACACCATTTTTCCCAGAAAAGATTGGAGATGTTCTGCACAAGACTAAATTGGTTTAAATGCTGAGTGTTGCACACTGATTTCTGCATCTAAACTTGGCAAGGAGCCAATTGGTCTCTCATTCAAGACATTGGCGATTTCATAGCACACACTCAAGAATTCTGAAGATGAAAACCTTTTACCATGAAATGCAAATGTGAAGGCTCGCTTGACAGACTTGATTAAAGATTCCACAGCACCTTGGTACCATGGAGCATCAGCAGGTCCAAATACCCACTGTAGACCATTTTCAGCACCATCCTTTGAGAGACGAGTATGATCCAACTTTGACCAAGCATCCCTCAGCTCTTTATCTACACTGACCAACTGGGAGCCCGTGTCACTGTACACTTTTTCAGGCCAACCTCTAACAGAAACAAAGCGACTGAAAGCCAACAAAAACGAGTCTGTGTCATACCCAAAGATTCCTTCAATATGAACTGCCCTCATGGTCATATCTGTAAATATGACACCATATCCTTTGCCAGAGGTACGTTTCTGAACCTCACCACGGATTTTGAATGGCCCAAAAAGATCTAGCATCACATAAGTGAAGGGGGGTGCTGGTTTGGCTCTCGACTCGGGCAAATTACCCATTTCCTGCTCCAAGAGTCTAACCTCCCTCAACTTACACAACTGACAAGCATTTCTAATAGACCAAGCTACCTTACTACCATGTGGGGTCCAGTACTTGCCCCGGAACCTTGCAAGGGTAGCATCTCGACCTCTATGAAAGCTAGCTACATGAGCATCTCTCATTAGCAGCCGCGTGACAACATGACCAGTTGGTAATAGAGCTTGTGCATCGCCTTCAGGAGTCATAGGATTTTTCTGGCCCAAGCGTTTACCAATGATCCAAACACCAGATGAGTCCAAGACTGGATTCAAAGCTTTGAAGCTTCCATTCTTCTTACTCAACTCTTCTACAAGAGATTTTTGAGCATCCTTGACAATCAGCTTATCAGCATCATACAACAATTTGGGAGTAACAAAGGAACTGCGACCACCTTTGAAAGATTTTGACTTTGCGATACCCAAAAGCCTCGCTACCAGCCAACGTACTTTGCGATAATCACTGAACCTTTCATAATCAACGAGCCTCTCACTTGAACAAGCAACCGACACAACAGCAATTCTCTTTTCTCCAGGCAGACTTTTATTATCCTGTTGTGAACCAAATTTGATACCCCAGTCATCGATCTCCTCATACAAAACACTCGGACCTCGAAACCAATCTGAGGATGCCACTAGTTCACTCGGATCTTTACCACGAGTCAGCCAATCAGCAGTGTTTTTCTTGCCTGCCAACCATGCCCAATCTGACATATCACCATTTGTTGAAGCTTGTATCTCTCCGACGCGAACTCCTTCAAAGACCTTGAACCTCGTGCTAGTCTTATGTAACATGTTGAGAACAGTTTCTGAATCTACCAGATGCAAGACTCTCTGTGCGTTTGAAAACATCCACCTCAAGGGAAAGTTTCCGAGCAACACCTCTCTGCAACATATCCTCTATTTGATCTTTGTACTTCTGCGCCCATTGAGGATCTTTTGCAAGAGTTCTTTCAGTGTTTCTCAGAGTAGCAAGAGCAACATCATAATTATCAGGTAACTGATTTGGATCTACAAGCCACGGATAACCAGTGAACCAACATGTTTCCTCAGCACAATATCTCAGATTGTCCCTAATCAATTTGAGCTCTTGTTCTTCACGAAACGAAAAAGTATGGCCGACAGATGGACACTTGCCACACTTACAACCACCACATTTTGGATCTGCTCCAGTAGCTAATTCCTCACCTTCAATGAAAGAATGAACACTATCGAAGACCTTCCTGGAAAGGAAATTAACATCACAACTTTGCTTAGGCACAAAGGGCTCACTGAAATTTGGTTGCATCAACTGTTTCTGCAAGACAAAGTTTGCATCAACCTTGACTCTTTGCTCGTGAACAACTTTCACCATATTGCAACTCAATTCAGTGCCCTCCTTCAGATCCGGATGACTACCAACCAAACAGACACCTAGCTCTCCTTGCATGATACTGAGATTACCTACTCTATGAACCTCCCTCTTGGGATGAAGAGCAAAATAATCACATCCAAGTAGCATATCAACACTAGCAGATCTACGTTGAAGGACAGAAACATCTCTATCAGGAAATATCTTTGACAAACAGGACACATCAAGAGAAGAAACAGGACCAGTTATATTGTCTATTCTGAAAGCTAGGACCTTTTGGACCTCACCACTGACAGTTCTAACGGCGACTTCATATAGCCTAGTATCATACTCCCGGCTAACATTTCCCATTGTTGTGATATCCAGAGTGTACTTGTCAAGATTTCTAACCCTCAACCTTTCTGCTGCTCTATGAGTTATGTAAGAGGTATTGGATCCATTATCACAAAAGACATTGGCAAACTTACCACCACTTACCACATATGCTTGTTGAATAGCATACAGCGACATACTTGCAGGAGCTTTTACAAGATGACTGCTACTGCTAACAGAAGGCTTAGAAGCCATAACTGCGAACCAGAGTCCGAAGATGCAAGATCCTGTTTACACATCAAAGAGTGATGACTGGACCTATTACAGACACTACAATGCACTTTGCTTTTGCATTGATCACGTCTGTGAAACCCAAAACACCGAAAACAAGCATGAACATCTCTAAGAGCTTGGTACCTCTCATCAAGAGAAAATGCAGCGAAATCTTTACAGTCTGCAGTTTTATGCTTCACATTTTCACCTTTATGAACAACACTTGAAGGTTTGTTGCATTAGTATCAGTGTGACGAGAAGATTTTGGCTTTTGACTCTCGGCTAACCTGGCAACAGAGGCACGTTCATTGTCAAGAAATTCAAGAAACTTTTTAAATGGTTTGACTTTGTCTTCATCATCAAAATCACTATATGATCGTATCCATATCATTTTCGTAAAGTTAGGGAGTAACTCAGAAATGGAATCCACTTCTCTAGCAGAAATGACCTCCACTTGTCCTAACTCTTCTAGTTGTGCATGTACACCTTCTACGTCATCAACCAGTTGAACCAAACCTTTATAGTCATCTTCTTTGACAGGTTTCAACCTTTTTAGACAATCCAAAGCTGAGCTAACCCCAGCACCTACATCATCATAATAGTCAGAAAGTCTTTTCCAGATTACATCATAAGCATCAGGTTTTGTGACATACACATTTTTTACTTTTTCCTTGGCTGCACCTTTCAGTGACCTTTTAAGTTCCACTGCAAGTGCAGTTTTACAAGTGAGAGCTCTTTCAGCTAACTCACGCCAAGTGGCCTTACATTCAGGCCAGTCTTTTCTCAAACCACTGAATTCAGGTAATTTTACTTTTTGAATATGTATGTCATTTCTTTCCTGACCCCTTGATGACCTATCAGGACTTTCATTGCGAACTTCAGGAGCCAATGCAGTTTTATCGATCTTCAAATTGCTTTGTGACTTAATGTGTTCTTTAGAACCATGACATTCTAAACTCAAATCAAATTTTAATGAATCACATCGCAAAACAATTTTATCAATTGCAGCCTTGTTGGCATCCAATGTATCTTTTTCACAAAGTTCATAAATTTGACCAAGTGATTCTTGTAACACAGAGATTAAGGAATCAGTCTGTTGAATGAAAGTTGTTGACAGCTGTGGAGTTATGACAGTCTTCTCATCCTCTATCACGGTTTGCATTCTGTCACAGAGGTGTGAAAGCCTATTCACAGAGGTGTCAATTTGGGACAATAGGCTTGTGACACCTTTATCAGCACTTCCTTTGAACACCCCAACAGCATTTTCATAAATATTCAACACTTCCTCAGAATATTCCTGAAGATTTTTCCCATTCACTACCTTGTAGTCTTCAAGCTGATTTTCTTCTACAACTTCCTTGTACTCATCATCAATTACAGAAAATTCAGACATGGCTGATTCGAGTTCACTCATAAAGTTCATAATGAAAGTTTTGTCTGCTTTTCTCTTGACAGCAGAAATTAATCTCTTGCTAGAGTTGGTTACCTTCGTTTTTTGCTGTGTTCGCGAAGTTTTCAGTTGATTTGCAGCTTCCTCCATGTTGAAGTCGTAAATTCGATTTTCTGCGATTGAAGACACGGATGAACTGCGGTCCGAAATTGGAACTTTATTGGAATGGAGGACGAAGTCAGTTGATACGCATCATTCTTTATTTCGTAATATTCAAACGATGAACAAATGAATGTATGGTTCCCTAAAAATGGAAACAAACAGAAAATATAAGAACCAACATATAAGTCACAACTAAAATGAAATGACAAATAGTATAAAATAATAAACTAATTAATTCAATTATTAACAACTTACAATTGTGACCAGATGTACTATTGGTCCTCCCCAACAACCAGATAAGTTCAGATAAGTTTGGCTTCAGGTTCAGGTTCCCTAAAATAATTACAAGTAAGTCTTACAAATATGCTAACTCATAATATAATTAATATAGATAAACTGAAATTATCACATAGTTGTGCAACAAAGTTGAAACAATCTGAGTTGAAACAATCTAGTATTACAAGTGATTCATACCAGAAAATAATCGAAGTAAATTCTATACAAGAAATAAATTATAAATAAATTCACTTACATTGCTAAAATCCAGTATCACAGTTCAGATAAAATCCAGTTAGATATCAGTAGAAGTGCAGCATAAATGCTAAAAGCAGTTGACACTCTGGCTTTCAGATGTAGAGTGACTGAGCTTCACAATTTTGGAGGGAACTGAGCATTACTGCCACAAGGTGGAGCTTTTACAATAAAAATCTAATTTACTGCCACCTGGTGTCAATGCAAGAAATAAGCCACTGACTAGCAAAAAGAGCATACATTCCAACACAGCAGAGTAGCCCATGGAGCTATGCGACTCTCTATACTGGCTCTTCATGGAGTCCTTGGAGGATTTTCTTTTTTCGTCTCCCAAGGGCCCCTTGTTGAGGGAATTTGACAAGATAGATGCAATAGAAGGTGGTCTGTCAGGTTTCACTGTGTGTCCACGGCCTATACCACAAAACTTAGGAGCAGATTGGGAGTAAGCAGCATTTCCTTTCGGACACCCCTTAGATCCCAATTCAGTAGGAACTTCGATGGTGGTCCCTCTGCCCCCCCTTGTGCTTGCAGCGTCTACTCTGTCGTCCTTGCGTTGTTCAGAGTAGGACACAGTGTGGGTCTTTGTCACCTCCATTTTATGCGGTTCATCGGGAGTTTCTGTTGGTGACCCCTGATGAAGCTTTGGTCCAGTCTCAGGGATACTTGGAAATTGAGGATGCGTGGGACTTCCTGGGTCCTTCCCTTTTCCCCGTTCCAGCATAAGGGTATCAACTTTTGTGTTGAGTTGCACTAAGGTGTCTGACAATATTGTATCCAACTTACTGGTAAGTTTATCCAAGCCATCTGACAAACCACTGATGCTCACTTGTAACCTCTCATGATTCTTCAACATCTTCTCTTCTAGACCGATGAACTTCTCAGTTGTTGACACTTCAAGGCGTTCAATATTTTCTTTCAAACTGCTTATTGCACATCGGATGGTCTCATACCGTTGGTCTTCATGATGCTCAAGAAGTGATAACATGAGCCATCCTTTGCTCCAACAATTTGTCAGCTGTAACACAGATAAATTGCACAGATATAGGCCAATAGCTTACAATCAGGCAGCAGTGTGTCTAATCTGTGATATAATAGGCCTATAGTGTATATTGTGTGCTTAGACAGTGGATTATCAGCTGATTGTAGGATGTTTTTGACAGTTATGCTAGAGCTGTCAAAATTTGACAGGTGAAGTCCTCAGGGATTTCCCTACTGTCTCAAAGCTGAGATGATGACAACTTGCCCCAGAATGTCCAAAATGCACACAGATGTCTGCTTAATTGTCTGCAATACCATATAACCAACAAATATTGGCAAAACAGCAGTTAGAGCTCACTTTTTGGTGATTTGAAGCTGGCGCCTCCGGGCGAAATCCAAGATGGCGGCCGACCGACGTCCTTCCCAACGGGCCAGAAATCGTCGAAATTTGTCAAGAAAATCACTTGATGAGTCCAATCTTCAGCCCGATTAGGTTCTGAGGTCGACTGCGCCAATGTGGTGATCGTGGTATTGCTTACCTAACCACCGTAATGAGATGATACCAGCGGGAGCGGAGGTGCGTCTCGTCGCTTCAGCTGCATTGTATCGTCTGCCAAACCTCGCCAGATCTCGCCGCACCGCGAAAGGACCCGAGATGACGTACAGCGGCACCAAGCGGTGGTGCGGGCCACCACAAGAACATGACTGCAGCTGTGGAGAAGTACTTGCTATTGCATAGGGAGAGATAAGTATACAAGATAGGTGAAGGAAGAGTGCTAATGTGAAGTTTGATGAAGACTGTGATCGAAAGTTGTGAGGTTGATGAGAAGGGCATGATTGGTTTTCGAATTTGAATGTTTGACCATCTACTTAAAAATACAATATACCATTATAATATCTATGTCAATGGTTTAATTTTCTGTGAATGTGCAGTATGCTGTGCGACACACTGACAATAGTCATGGTTGTCATGGCAACATGTTATAAACATAATTCACTTTATTGTTTGTAACACACTTGAGAATTACTATCGTGATAATTCCATTATGACTATGTAATTTTCACCTGTTTCACTTGTCTCATTTAAGTCTTTTGGTAGTTTTGTGCTATTTTTCTAGGAAAAAAGGCTTTTTTCTCCGATTTACTACCTACTTTCAGTCACAACAACCACCATAGTGGCCACCTTGCAAGTCATTTTGCATATGAATTATATTCGAAGTTGAGTTGACACTTCATTAGACAAGTTTAACTTGCATTTGAACGAGATCAAGGCAGAAATAGCATGTTTGTGATGTCACTGGTACATAATGCCATTTCTGAAAAAGGCCCTAAAAGTGACCTAAAAAGTGGCACTTTATACATATACGATCTAGCTTATATATATATGGGGATGTGAGGTCCCAGAGTTAATTTCATATTTTTACAAATTTCAAGTTATAAGAAAACAAAATCTGTAATCACTATTTTGCCACTGCCGCAGAAGCAGAGCTGTGGGGCTCCATACAAGGTCTGTTTTTACTATCATTTTAGTATAAAATACTCGTTTTTGGGCGGAGGGGGGTAAATCTTCGAAGGTCTATAATTCCAAAAATAAACGTTTTTAACTCGAAATTTCGGCGCTAGGTTTTCTAACTTTGTTGATACTATGATCCATGCCAATATCATTTTGATCCGCCACGGACCACGTTGCCAACCCCGCATGATTTTTAGAGGCACAGCCTCTTAATACAAGCTATTCTCCCTTTCAATTTTCCATTATTTTCCACTCTGAACTAAACAATAGTTTTATGCTATCCATATAATTTTTATTTGATCAAGAGCAAATTAGGTGTCATGGCCATTGCCGTTGTCAAGACAGTGTCTGCAGGCATCGAAACAACTTGAGAGACCTCAGTCTGGCAGTATCCTTGTTCAGTCCTGTTGTATCCTTGTTCAGTCCTGCTGTATCCTTGATCAATCCTGCAGTATCCTTGTTCAGTCCTTCAAGACCATAGTTGGTCCTTGCTCAGTCCTCACTGATACCATAGTGCATCCTGCTTCACAATCTAAAATTAGGCATTGTTACATTGTAGCAATTATTCTAATGCCGGATTGAGCAGGATGAAGAATTTTCTTCATCCTGGGCCATCCTTGGTGATCCTTGAAGGCATCCTTGTAGGTGTGAAAGGGGTATTACTCACAATAAAACAGAAATACATGCTAGTCTGCGAGGAAAGGCAATGATAAAGAAGCTGCATATATTTGATGCCAAAACATCTCCATGTTTTCCTTTTCATTGAATACTTTTTTATTAATTTTTAAGAATCGGCTATGATATATAATATGTTACCAAACAAAAATAAGTTGTTTGTTGAACTGTTTAAATGTTGTATTGAAATAGCCATATGTTGTATGCAGAACAATATCATCAGTACACATATCCGCTTTGGAGATCACCCCATGACCATAGCCTTTCTTGACCACATCCAAATGTTACAAAGTACGAGGGGCATTCAGTAAGTTCGAGGCTGTTTTTTATATGGATACTTATTTTCAATCTAAAACTATGAATTTTTCATACTCTGGTTGGTTAATGCAATTTTGAGCTTTTTGAGGTCTACACTGCTATTCCTTCATATGCTGCTGTATTAAAGGTAGTTCTGTGTATTTCATCCAAATTTTCGGCATAAGGCTTCCAAGAAAATATGTCAAGGAAAAAAAAAAATTTTTTTCAGGGGGCGCACGTGATCTTTTAATAGTAAAAATGGTATTTTTAGCTGAAATCTGAAGAAAAACTTTAAAAAAAGGCCGAGGGATGAGGTTTAATGGTAGAAAGGCAAATGAGGTGTCAAATGAAAGCACAGAAACAGTGCTACAAGATTTAATTTTAATCCGTGTTCCATGGGGGTTTAAGTTGAAACTGAGCCATTTTTGGCATCTTTATTGGGAATAAAAAATACTCAGACCTAAATTCAAAAAAGCGCCTAGAGGGCCATATAGTGCTATTTCTCTTCTTTCATTTGACACCTTATTTGCATTTTTACAATTAAAATTCATCCCTCGGCCTCTATTTTAGTGTTTTTATCAGATTTTAAGCTAAAAATAGCATTTTTTCCTATTAAAAGATGCAGTGACCCCCCGAAAAAAATTGTTTTCCCCTGACATGTTTTAGTTGACTTTTGATGCCGAAAATTTGGAGTAAAACTGCACAATTGCCTTTAATTAAATTGAGCATCATTTAAGAGCATTTAAGTTCTATCCAAAAAAGCTGAAAAGTGCATTAACCAACCAGAGTATAATGAAATTCAGCATATTTGAAATGGATTTTCAAAATTTTGGACAATTAGGACATTTTTAAGTCATTCAGTGGTTGCCATGGAAACTGTAAGTTTAGGTATGTTGCAAAAAATTTTTAATCTGGAATTTCACATTGAAACTATTTTTATGTGACAGACACTTCAATAAAAGAAAAGTAGCCACCAGAACCACCTTAATATGTCAATTATTAAAGAAGTTACAAGCATTTTTGTAGTCCAAAAATGAAGTAATAATTTGCTATGTTTTAGCATTGTAATTACAAAAAGTCTGTGATCAACGATTGTGATCTTCATAACTCTGTTGAAAATGAAGATAATTGAATGAAACTTTCAACAGATGGTTATCAAATTCAGTTTTTTTTTTTAGACTAACCAATAACTTCATTTGCTATAGCTCAACCTGACTTTTAATGGCAACCAACAAACACATGGTGAAGTATACCACTTATTTAAACAATAAATACCATTCCAAAGTTCTGAGGTAAATTAAATTAATGTGAACCAAAATCTAACACATTGCAAAGCATCTACTGTTCATTTATGACATCTATTGCCAGTGAAACAAGGATGGATGACTGGGGCTTTATGTCGCATATTTTTGCATTTGTTAGGCTCCTTTGGACAATAGAAAGTAACAAGGTAGCAGTAAATTAATAGGTCTACTGATATTAAATCAGTTGCTTCACATAAAGAGGGTCAGCTTTTCAGCCTGGCCACCAAGGCAAATTTTTAACCAAATGAGAGTGACTTTGGAAATTTAGGCCTCATATAACTTTTCCCCTATCCATACAATTTCCTTCAAATTTTGCAGTAATGAAGGTAAAAGTGTTACTTAAATGGCCATATACCTCTAATCAATGGCCATAGCTCACGAAAAAATCTGTAGCAAGTTGATTTACACTGTCATTTTCAAATGGCTTGAAAAGACAAACAACTAAACAAAACTTAAATATTTAAAAACTAGGCTGTCAAGGATGATCCCAATAACATTCCCTGTTAAAATCATCAAGCTATGTTGAGTACAGACATAGCCAGAGCTATTTTTGTGAAGGATGTTTTCAAACGCACAGATTTTCGCCAGCACATTGCAGGCAGAATTTTTCTTGGTCATTGCAGCAGATTGCAACATACCTAGTAAGTTCAGCTTCTTGGGGCAGATAATACTGAAACCACTAAAACCAATGAATTCTGGCTGTGTTTTTGTTATTCATTGCACCTGAGTATCCAAACAGTTGGTCAAGTTTCAGTTATCGTTTCGGGTTCCTGGTGATTGAGCATGGCGATACACTGCATGCATTGACCTTCAAGCAGGGATTCGACCAGCTGTGAGATTTAGTGAAAGACTTGTTTGTGTTTTACACTGAACTCCTTCCCCAGCTGAGTGACATACATTCAGTTGATGCATATTGACAGGTATTGGGATCAGATGTTCTCTGTTGCACATTATAAAACCTTCCTCTTCTATTTTCCATCTTCTTCCGATAAGATTCCAAATCAAGCCACCCTGGCATCACATGGCATGCAGTGAGTATCCGTGTACTCCATTGATTAAATGATAATAATGACACTGGAGCTTTCATTGATGTCAATTTAGTACAATTTAAGAGCAACTGCTTGATGTCATGCAGCTGACTCTCCCAACCAATGAGAATGTTCATATAGCTTGACATCACCAAAAAAGCCTTGCATGGGTATACAGTTTTTCTGCTCACACCTCAACTGACCAATAGTCATCCAGTCTCAGCATGACATCAAGCATTCAGTCTATGAAAAAAAAATTGAAGGATACATAAGGTAGTTATTGGATGGATAATAAGTGAAGTGCAGTAACGAATTGGTCAGTTTAATTAGGTCTAGAATTGAATATTAAATAACTTTTAATTGGCAACTGTATTATTAGAATGCTGCTATTGCTGCAAAGTGGCACTTGTTGCAGAACTTTTTTTTTGGCGGAGTCACAATTTTTCCTGCCCAGGGAATTGTGAGTAGTCCCTGTTTGGCAGACAGCCACGCACGAGCACCCTCACTTCTCAGCACAAGCTTGTTAAGCTTGCCCTGACCAGTGACCACAACACACATTATTTGTGATGTTGCAACAAAAAGATGAACTCTTCTTTGGTGTGACAGACATAATTAACTGTTTCAGATCTCTCAAAGCAATTGAATGAATGCTTTAGTGTTTCATTGTTTGTTGTTTTAATTAGTTTCTTTGGAGAAAACCATAAACTATCATTTAAATCATGCTGGAAAAAGCTGTTAAAGGATTTGAAATCTTCAGAATTTTATGGTACTCATTGGCAGTGCATGTGCACTGAATGATTATTTAACATTGTTGATTACAATTTGTTTATGTCTTGCTGGCAGCTCAGCTGTGCGTATAAGCACAAGTGATGAGGTCCCTCTACCTGGACATGCCCTGACCCACTTGAATATTGATAAATGTGTCAGCTGGAGGTCATCCGATTTCTGGAAGACTCTCCAGCTGCGCTGTTTGTTTAGACTCTGTGAGCAGACTGGCAAAAAGGCATCTATCCACTGATTATGCTGGACCTAATGAAAAGTCACCAGGACTGAATGCTGATCCTGGTGTTGCTGATCAGGCTGGTGTTACTGACCAGGACGCTGACTAGGATACTGACCAAGTGGCTCAAATATATGCTGAACAACCTATGGATATTGAAGTCGCTGAACCTGGTAGTACTGACCAAGGCCCTGCTGCTGGTCAAGGTGGTGACCAATGCACTACTGACCAAGACCATCCTGCCCACAGAATTTATGAAAGCCATTACATGGGCCAAAGACTGGTAGACGTTCTAAGACAGTTGAGACACATGTTTCAAGATGTTCTAGACATGTTCTATATTCAAAGTCACAAATGTTGCCTATTGACAAATGGACCAATATATCTCATGGCATGAAAAACTCTATTACCAGAGTAGACTCATTCCAACAAGAAACCTTGGTTTTTTGAGAAACCATTTTACTTGAGGAGGAGACCAATTCCAAAGACAGTAACTTATTTGTGTCCTTCAGTTTACATTACAAGTATAAGTATGCAATGTATGTGGGCAGTTTTACAGTATTTGCACTCAGCCAATTTTTGTTTTTAAGCACTACTATGAGAAAAGTATGGCAGTTTCACAAAAATTTGTCATGGTGGCAGTCTTATACTACATTGAAGTATAGGGTAAGATTCTTTGAGTCGGACACTTAGAGGGAGTAACCTTGAGTCGGACACTTTTTGTTGGGTTGTATAGGTCAATTGAGAGCTCCTATACCAATATATTTGGTACCAATCTTTAGCTTAGTACTTCCTTTATCTAAAAAGTATCAGCATGATATGAGCAACCTAAGTGCTTTTTTCATTGCTATAAAAATGGGGTAAAAATCCCGTTTTTCTCTCAATTTCGTCTCCGAAATTCGTGAATTTTAGTGGAAATTTGTCAAGTTTTAGGTATCTTTTGCTGGCCTTCAGTATTGACCTGACTTCTGTGTCTGTGTCATTCAATTAGAAGTAAGCTCAACCTATTTTGTGCTATGATATGGGCTTATTTATATGAAGGGAAGGATCTAAATAAACTGTATATTTGATGCCATGTTTTTAGAACCCAGCTGTCCGACTCAAAGATACCCTATTTCATTTCTTATTTCAGTAATTTAACCACTAATTTAGTTCTTTTCTTGTGCAAGTTCTCAATTTTCTGTTAGATTTAGTAAAAACGTTTAATTTGAGGCCCTGTTTGCCAATCTATAACTCATAGGCCCAACAAGATACCACTTTTAAGAATGTCTAGAATCTAAAGTGTCCGACTCAAAGAACATTACCCTATCATGGCGTTCAAAACTAATAACTAAATAAAGTCGGTCTTCCTTTACAGTCATCCGATCCACCAACTGCTATGGACACATAAATCATAATATCTTTGATTCTCTATGTCTTCCGTAAACCTTTTTTCATTGAATTTGGCAATGATCAATTGAATGCGCACATTCAAATTATGCAAAGATAATAAATTTCATGTATCTATGGAATCCGAACAGCGAAGTCAATGGACATATTAAATACAAGTGGAAATACCCATGCAACCAAACAATGAAATTCACAGGCAAGAAACACCTTTTAACTTTCACCAAAAAAGAAAAAGAAACCATCGCAGGCGCAAAAACATAAACATTCCACTATCCACTTTTCAAAACAAACAAAAATTGTGAAAACCAAATTTTTCATAACACTTTGATTTAATGAAATTCACATGCTCAATAGAGGAGCATTTAAATATGTCATACTTTTGAAAATAACCTTTCATGAGATTAACATGCTTCGAAAAAATACAACAGTACAATGAAATTCACGAGACACATTTACCCTTTACCAAAAATGAAAAGATCCATTGCAAGGTTATCGACACTCAACTGTTCGCTTGATGTCAGAACGAAAAAATGGATGCTGCCAACATTTTTCATAATTTTATGGTTTGATGAAATTCACATGCTCAATAGAGGAGCAAAAAAAGTTAATTTAGTCAACAGATCATTTTGAAAGTTTTGTCAACTTTTATTAGAAGGCACTGAGGGTAGTCTTAGTCTCAAATACAACTGTAATAATTAGGTTATTGATTAACTTTCTATTTCAAAAATGCATCTTTTTGAGTCCCCCAAAAACTAGAATTTTTCAAAATAATTTACTTATCACAATAATACATTCTTCAGCAATGACAGATCCATAATGATGGAGATACTCCAGTGACTTAATGTAAAAATTAAGGCAAAAATTGCCAAAATTCTAAATTATTTAATTCCCTGTGATGTTTTAAGCCACAGAACGATTATTTCTTAAAAAATGGTCATGAAGATTAATATTTTTTGTCTCATGCTGGAAATATTTTTGTTTTCATGCCATTTAAGGGCATTATAGGCCTATAAATAGCCTATAAATAGCCATATTTGGCACCTACACCTGGCGCCACCCTATGGCAACAGCTATAACAAAACTAATTTTTAATATTGTTTTCTAAGGCCTAAAAAATCAATTTCGTGGAGGGACAATTTTGAGATATCCCCTTATTGGGCTAAAAATAGCCAAAAACTGGTTTTCCCGCCAAAATTTGGCAGAAAAACCACATTTTGCCTTTTTTTAGCCAAAAAAAGGGCTATCTCAAAATTGTCCCTGCAGATAATTGTTTTTGGAGGCCTCACAAAACAATATTAGAAATTAGTTTTGTTTTAGCTGTTGCCATAGCGTGGCTCCAGGGGTGGGTGCCAAATATGGCTATTTATAGGCCATTTATATGCCTGTAATTGACTGAAATTGCATGAAAGCACAAATATTTCCAGCCTGAGACAAAAAATTTTTTATTTTTAAATGAATATTTAAAGGAAATTATTGTTTTGTGCCATTAAAGTCCACAGAAAATTGAGTAATTCAGATTTATGATAATTTACCCTAATTTTTTACATTAACTCGCTGGAGTAGGCACATTGTTGAGAACCATATTTACATAGAGACAAGTATATATGATCATCAAACTGTAAATTATCTCTGTAACTATGTGATATATGTAAGCATTAACGCTTAAAATTATACAAACTAGTTTTCGCAATAAAAATAAATAAAAAAGAACAAACAACAAGAATCTGGGATGACCTGGCCCATTCAACATGTTGTGACTCATCATATTGAAATTTGTGACAACACAATTATTGTGCAATATTGTGACAACTCTACCAAAAATGTAAATTGATAATTGCATATATATATATATATTCAGTCCCAAAATCATAACAATTAACAATTACAGAAGATCAGCAGATGAGGCAAATATCTGGGACCGTGTTTAAGTTTGGGCTGACTGACACTGGTTTCTCTGAAAAGATACAGTTTAAAAGAAATAATTTGTTTTTTTTCAAATGGCATGCAGACTGAGAAGCTGTTCAGCAATATTCCAAAGATACGTGAATGAAAAAGTATGGCAGACTGCTAGGGCCTCAGAGTCAAGCAGCTAGTGAACCAACTCCCGACTCCTGAAAAACAATTCTCGAATCTTGACTCCTTAGGTCTCCTGAATTTCGACTCCCGAGTCCTGATTCCTTGTTTAGGTATTATTTGCAAATGGTTAGCAAAGAAAATATTCTATTCCTACATATTTTCATTGAATTTTATGCATTAACAGCAATTCGAAAAGCTTTGAGGGTTGTGCCTTTTTAAAGTTTAATACAGTTCACATTCTTTCATCATGTTTTTTGTCCATTATTCAAATAAATTTAAGGAGTCAAGAGTCACCATATTCATTTTCAACTCCAGTACCTGTGCCAAACTTCATAACTCTAAGTGAAATATTGAGGTCACAGGTGGACACTTACACAAACCTTAACAACAACGACGCCGACAGAGTGATGACAATAGCTCTTCGTTTTCAAAGAAAACAGACGAGCTAAAAAAGACCAGCCAGATCGCCATTCAAACCAGGCAACAACCAAACAGGCTACATACCATTACAATCCAGGCAACACAAATATTCCAACTATAACCAGCCAGGCGACAATACACCCTAACAAGCGAGAAGCACAAAAAATTATCACAATCCATGTCTTGTGTTCGCACTCACTTTTGACCAACTTCTAATAAATTTTCAGCTTAAATATAGAAATAACCATGCAGTCAATATCTTCTAGATCTATAGAAGTCATTTGAAGTCGATAATACTGGTTGTTGACAATGCCCTTGACTAACAAACTTGAATTTTGCAAATGACAAATTACGGAAAAAGACTGTTATTCATTTACGCCTAGTTGGTTTGTCGTCCAGTTGACCGCACACTGACTAGCCTTCATGTTATTATCAAGTTTACATGATTGTATCGTATTTCAGAGCTTTCATCCTGACAAGAAATAGATTGAAAAGTTAAATCAGAAAAATATACAGATTTTAAATGGCTCACAACAAAACATAGCTAGGCCCCATTTAAGCATGTAACTCCCGGAACTCCTTGACGTCCTGCAACTCCCGCTATGTCCCACTAACTCCCGCTAACTCCTGCTAACTCCCGTAACTCCCGCTAACTCCTGCTAACTCCTGAGCTCCCACTAACTCCCGCTAACTCCTGCTAACTCCCGCTAACTCCCGTAACTCCCACTAACTCCTGCAACTCCCACTAACTCCTGCAACTCCTGCCAACTCCCACTAACTCCCATAACTCCCACTAACTCCCGCTAACTCCTGCTAACTCCCGTAACTCCCACTAACTCCCATAACTCCTGCTAACTCCCGTAACTCCCGTTAACTCCCACTAACTCCCGATAACTCCTGCTAATTCCCGTAACTCCCATAACTCCCGCTAACTCCTCCTAACTCCCACTAACTCTTGTGGCTCCCACTAACTCCCGTAACTCCCACCTACTCCCGCTAACTCCCGTAACGCCCATAACTCCCATAACTCCAAAAAATAATTACCCTCGGCAATGTATACATCTTTCAATGATACCTATAACGGGCGTCCCACTTGTGTATTGGGAGTAATGCCAAAACTATGGGATGTATACTTTTCATTTTTGGGACATTATTGTATCTTCTATCCTTATTGAGCCTTCTAAGGGTCTAATCCCCATGACATTAATGCTTTTCTCAGAATGATTGAAAGACGTGAAAAATAGGTTTTTGTTTGTTTCTGGGACAGAACTAAAAAACTACTGTACTTTTGACACTGAAATTTGCATATTGTAAGCATTAAATATCCAAGATGTGTTTTTTGCGGGTCTAAATGCTCTGAGAGATTTGAACGGACGACAATTTACCAAAAATACGAAAAAATACTAATATTTTAAACCTGTATGATTCAGTCAATTTTTAGTCAGGTAGCCAATCTCAAAAAGTGGCTTAAAACTGGAGTTACTGGTCCGGAAAAAACAGTGGTCTAGGTTTTTTTTTGGTGAAAGTAGAAACTCTGGGCTTCAATTTTTTTGAAAAAAAACTGCATGTTGTTCGTTTCAGTTTTTAGATAAATTGGTTTCTATGGTAACAAGTCTGATTTCTAGGAAAACTGGGATTAAATATGTTTTCAGCCATAGCTCAAAAACCGTTTGTTATATCCATTTGATTTTTGGCAGGTATGTATACGGCAATGGATGCTTCGAAATATCATGATTATTTTTTGTAAATCTTAATTATGGTTGCCATGACAATATAAGTATATCCGAATTAGGCATTTTGTGAAAATTCCTATGTCTTTTTTATTTTTTTAGCAGCTCTCAGTTGTTGACAAAATGTAGCAGGTGCATAAAAATTTGACAGATTTTTCTTTGCAGACCATATTTTGCAGTGTTTATCAGTTTTAGGTGTTATTTCAAAAACTGTTGCTATGGGAACCATATATATTTGAATTTATGCAAATCTGTTTGTTCTGACCGCAGCTCAAAAACAGGTAGTCATAGCAACTTGATATATTTGGCAGAGATGAGTATCATGGTTTATGCTTCAATATTTCATGACTAAATTTTTTGTATTTTCAGTTATGGTTACCATGACAACGTAAATATATCAAATTTTGGCATTTTTTCGAATGCAGTTTTTTTGGCAACTCTCAGCTCGTCATATGAAATGTAGTAGATCGATTGGTACCTAAAATTGACTTAATGTCATGGGTAGAAGTGCTTCTCAATTTTATTATGTCAAATACAGAAACTGTTGCTATGGTAACCATATTAGATAAATCAAAATAAAACAAATCTGCAATTCTGGCTTATATTCATTAAATGCTCGTGAGATAAATGGTTGATTTTAATTATAGATGCACAAGTGGTGGTTGGTAGCATAAGGTTTGTTATTGACAGTACTGTAGCCATGGAAATGTATAACTGCACTTATTGAAACATAGTGAAATTTTCCAATTAGGTGTCTAACGTATACCTCTTTTTACACCTCAACTCAGTTGGAATGTTGGTCCTATGAATTTTTATAAAAACCCAAAAATTAGAAAAAATCCTATTTTTCCAACATTTCTGCGTGAAAAGCCAAAATGATAATGGGTAAATTATTTAACTTTAAAGCTTAGTTGTAGTCAGACACACTATGGATTAATATTCACAGCCATTGCATGAGTTATTGCAACATTTTCCATTGATATTTGTGATTTAAAATGCAAAAAATTGTTAAAATGTCTGTTTACTCTCCATTTCATTCTGAATTTTTTTTTCTCGATGTTTCGTCATCATCATGCTCATTTTGAACACTATGAAAATTTTTATTCAAAGCAGAAGTCAATATTAACAAAATTAGATAAATATTGAGGATTTTCAGATAATCATATATCAGTCAATATTTGGCCCTGGTCAATCAAATTTGCCACAATAATGACTGAAATTAAATTTGTGTGCCACTCCTCATCAAATATTATCAATAGGAAATATTAAATTATACATATATAATAATATTATATATGTGGACTTTCAAGGCACTGACTAAGTATATACAAAAATATGCATTTCTTTGTTAATATTTTAAAATGTTGACACCAAATCTTTAACTCCCAATTATAACTTTATGGCTAATATCTAAACTCAGTGATTTAAACTTTAGAAGATTAAGTAATGTCAGCCCCTTTTATTTAGTTATTTGCATGAAAATTAAATGTAAATGAATCAGACAGATTGGCTTTTGTTGAATGGAGCACTGGTGAAGTCTTGATTATGTAATGTTATGTCACGGGGTTATTGTCTTCCCTGCTAATCCTTTCAATGACTGAAGCCAAGATCACTGGGGTAAAACTACAGTGGATATCAGGCTTGGCTACTCCATGTCTCTGCATTGCGTAATTGTTACATAATCTTATGTCAGTCACAGTTGGTGGTTAAGTGGCTGGCTAATATGCAGAACACATCAAAAGCAGCAGTCATGAAATTATGGAGATATTTTAATGAAGAAAAATGCTTTCAATATAAATTTTTCCAAAATCTCCTTTTATTAGTTAAAATCAACTTTATTGTGCATGTTACCTTACTTTATTTTTCTTCCCTAAAATGGCTATACACTCAATACTGTAATGATTATCATGAGTTTTTAAAGTATATTTTTATGAAAATAAACATACAATGTATATCAGTTGTGAAAATCATGACCAAATGGAAATGGCCTTTTTAAACATCTTATTATTGTTAGACAACTACATGGTATGACTGACTTATTGTCTCAATCATATAGGCCAAAAGAAAATATTGATAGAGAAACAAACTCAAATGATAAATATATTCAGATAAAAATAGTTTCTCATGGAGATTGGTGGCTGAAATATCATAAGCTGTCAAGTCAATCTGTATTCCGAAATTGCTAATGGCCTTATTTTTCACCTTAATTATTGTCTGTGCCCACATATTAACTGTTCTCCAAATATTTTTGGGGGGGGGGGTGGCCTGTCTTACTCTCTGCCCAACCTCCCCCCCCACCTGCGGAATAGCCTGCTGAATAGCCGAGGGTATGCTGCTACGCAGCTTATGTTTTTTTATTATCTTTTGTGAGTATCCTTCCAGAAAGTATGTGGAAAGTTAGTTTTTCTTCTTTTTTTTTTTTTTTTATTCAAAAGAACAACATGTGAACAATACAAACACAATGGGAGTTTAAGTAAAAAATTACAACGCAACTCCCACTAACTAGCAGAATTAAACATCTTCAAATTAGTTATAAAATTCTTGATTGAAACTGAATTACAGATGATTTCATATTTGTAGACATTTCTCAAATAATAAAATATTTTGCAAAATTTCTGGTCTGACATCAGAAAATCCTGCCAGGTGATTGGTCAAGTTGCCCATTGCGTGTCACTTTTTTCAGCTTGCTTCAAGCAAGTGATGCCTGCTGGAAAAATTATGTCATAATTTTGACCAATAGTAGGCCTATACAGCAAAGGCGAACTTGGTATTGTGGCAGTTGTTCACACATGTCAAACCGCAATCCACATGAACTCATTTCTGCATGAACTGTTGTATTTCACACTCCTGTGTACAACTGTTGATTGTTTCAATTGATTATTTTCAAGCTGACTCTGAATGGTTCACATCTATCTGCACTAAATTATCATGCCTTGACCAAAAGCCGCGAGCATTGTCTATGACATCAGTAAGGGACCATTCAGAATTTGTGACTGGGTTGCGGGGGAGATGGGAGTTTTACATGAGTGGGTGCTACATGCTTCAAGTGGGACAGTACTAATTGTTACCTTTTGTCCAGAATCTATGTGCCTTACAGGCTAAATATAATTTATGACTTGGGGGGGGGGGGGGGGGAATTGGAGTTTTGCCCGACGGAGCACCAATTTTTCACACATTTTTCAAGGGGGGTACTTATTGCTCACAACATGCTTAAGGGTATGAAATTTTAATAAAAGAATAGGGGACTTACTAAAAATCCACATGGAATGTATGAGAGGTACATTTAAGCATGAAACAAAAGGGGGCATAAATTTTTGATAGAAAGTTCCAACAAAACTCCCCAGAATCATAAATTCTAAATGGTCCCTCAGGACAGGATGGTAGCCCAGTGATGTGGTCAACATTCATAAGAAAATCCCAGTGGGAATCAGATCAAGGACCCCGTAATTGGTAGCCCATTGTCCTGCCGCCTGAGCTGAGCCCCTCTTCTGAGAAAATGTAACATTCACAATTATACATGTTTATTTTCTGTATAAACACTCGTTGCATGGATCACCTGATCCTAATTGTCTGAATGCATAGTATTGGACTTGCAGAATGAATGTATGTACTGAAAATGTGTGAAACACAAGCTGAAACTCTCACTTTAAACTGCTAAAGCCAGTCCCTGCTAGGAGATCAATGGCTTAAAATGCCATGGTCACCCATGTAAAATGCTATGTCACTTTTCAGGAGAGAGTGGTGTCATACCTTCTCTCGACCAATGAAATTTGGAAGAAAAATGATGTATTTTCTGCCTCAAATGTCTACAAATATGAAATCATCTGTAATAGTTCTTTTATCTAAATTATTCCATTTATTTACAACTTGATTGCTCCAAAAATATTTTCTTTTATCAGTACAGCTATAAAACACATACAGCTGTTTATTAACTGTAATTTATAAACTTCTTCCTTATCATTTATATTGAGATTTGTATGACAATTAATAACTTTGTAAAACAATATTAAATCAGAATTTTTTCTGTGAATGTCCAATGAATCTAAATTCAAAAAATGTAATCTTTCTTCATACGAAGCATTGTCATAGTTCAATACACGTCGGGTGAAATACCTTTGCACACGTTCTACTTTGTCTTTATTACATTGTAATATTGGTGACCAAATCTGACTAGAATATTCTAAAAGTGGTCTGACATAACATATATACATTTTGAGATAAAACTTGTAATTGTGATTTCTTGCAATGTGGAAGTGTGACTTCATATGGCAATTCCCATAGACTAGCATTGGAATCCAGGGGTTCCAGATGAGGTCACAGGTTGTAGAGCCAATCATGGTTCACTCTGCAAAGGATGTCATATCAAATATGTGAGGTGGTACACTGGCATAGCAGTTCATGTTATGTGTGTACAAGTAAAGTAAGACGATTACAAGCTGTGTAAGTCAATAAACAACAGTTACTGTTGCTCATAAACTGCCTAATCTGAATGCTGCTTTCTATTAGCTGTCAGTGGCACAGCTAGGATGTTTCAAGTAGGGGATACACAGTTGTTATTGCAGAGTATTTGTTGGATGGATTCACTCTTCTAGGAAAGACAGGGAGGATCGACTCTGTGACCATTTCTAGCTATGCCCCTGCTGGCTACATCTCATTGTGTTTCATTTGTTATGCTTGGTAAGACTTTCATACTGTGTCACATACCATATATGGCTATTCTCTATACTACATCATATACCAACACTGCATCACACTTCAAACCACAGCCAATCACGATGCCCCAGCAGTGTGAGGTCACATACCAATTTTACAAGATTTTTTCAATTTCTACATACTTTCTGGAAGGATAGTAAACTGGAACTAAAACAGAAAAAAAAAGGTTGCACTACTAACCTAAAAACACATATTTCCAGAACGTAAAACCAGGTAACTTTATAAATAAGGGATGTAAAGGGCTACTCCCTCTCCCCCCCCCCCTTGCTTAGCCGGTTTACACTTACTCCAGCAAAGTCTGAATTTATGTGGAATCCGAGCGACATGTCAGCATCAATCCTCCGTGTTGTAGTGGTTAGGGCGTTGAGCCAGCAACTGTGACCTCCTGGGTTCAAGACATTTTCAAGTTAAACTTTTTTTAAGTCACCCAATGAAAGCCTTCTGAAGCACCTAGATGGATCCACAGCACAGAAAAAAGCCTTAAAGCAACATTTTATATATATATATAAACAGTGGCAAAAGTGCAGGAACATGCATTTATCTGTTACGCAAAATATTCCTAATTCTAATCACTGAGCACTATATGCTACATTAGTAACCTGCGAGCTAAAAGAAAATAGACAGCAGTGCTCTGATTGGTTGACTTAATGCAGGTGAACTTTGAAGTACTGGCTGCAGGCCAGCAACTAATATGGAGGAAAATCAAATCCCAAATCAAAGGACAGTATTTCCATCCAGAGGAGTATACTGGCATGAACCCTTGTAGAAATAACCGTTGCTCCATTTGTAAACATGAGAATAGAAATCACACTGTGAATATAAATTCAAAGCAGATTAGATTATTTGCCAATGGCAACTGCAATACCAAAACAGCCATCTATCTGCTGGGTTGCAGACAATGTCCTCAAAAGTACTATGTGGGACAAACAATTAACCTGAGAAATAGGTTTATCGCACACATGAGTTCAATTAGAAGAAAAAGTGACACAAAAGTACATCAACACTTTGACTCTCCGAATCACACATGTGAAGATTTAAGGTGGCTCGCTACTCGTGTAAAGTGGTAGTGAGCGCACATCCACGCGCAGCCAGGCAGGCCCTATCTATCGTAACGTCACCATTGCAGCTGATACTATTTTAGCATCTTTTTGAATTCTGATAATTTCATGAGTCGGCCGCTTCGTTTGCAGTTTGCGCCACTTCTATTAGGGTTAGAGACTTCCCGTTTGGAGCATTAGATGCGCTATGAAGAGTACTACAAAGAGCCGAAGTTTCAGCTTGATACATAGAACAGAAAAAATTTTTACAGGCGATTTTCCACAAGCAGGTCTACTTTCTCAAAATTGACTTGGTGATAAAAAAAAAATTGTATATCAATTTCAAGTGTGGTAGGAAGGGTTGTCTATATTATCTTATTGTTCCCCACTATTTTTGGAAGTAAATGACAGGGAAATAAAAAATCCTATCTAGTCAATTTTTTTTAGCACTATGATTTATAAAAAAAGTTAAAATTGCCAAAATCAAAACTTTTATTCCGAGGCACTTAGAAAGTCCTTTAAACTAAATATATATCTCTTTGAAATTGTCATCAGCTTTTATGTACAAGAAAGTCAGTCCACGCACACTTGAAAAACACAATGCTTCATTTCATAATATCGGATTCAGTGCCACTGAATGGCAGGGAAAACTTGTCAGTAAAAACGTTAAGAAAAAGCATTGTGTTTTTCAAGTGTGCGTGGACTGACTTTCTTGTACATAACCTCAAATATTTTGGAAAAAAGGCTGGTAGCAAATACTTCCTTTTACATATCCTTGCTATAAACTATATTTTGGAACATTTTAAACTAATTTTAAGAAATCCTATCTTGGAAAGTTCACGAGTATCGAGCCACCTTAACTATAATAGTTTTGGAAATTCCTAAATCAGAAAAGCAAGAAATATTGGATAAACTTGAAAGACAATCTATCACAAAACTTGATACTTTTCAGTCAGGCCTGAATTCAGATGCAGGCAACCCTGAAAAGAATTTTTGTACTTTTATTCTACAGTACAATCCTCTCTCAACTAAACTTACAAATATTGCTAAAGATTGGTTAGAAAAATTCTGCCAGAATAACTCTAGATACAAAAAACACCCAGTTTCCTTAATAACAGCAAATGCTAAAAACAAGAATTTGTCTCAAACTTTGGTCAGGTCATTGCTCAAATAAGTCCCTACATTTATTGGGCCTGCAAGCCACCATGCCTCATTATAAAACAAATTTCTTGGAGGTATTTTTGCCTAATTTTGAGGAAGTGTAGCAAACAACAATTGACAACTCTATGTCTAATTATTTAGTTCCAGGGACAATTGGGCCTATATTAATGGTTTCTGGTATCAACTTTGAGGCATCTCCAATGCATAAATGACAATAAAGCTCCAAAAATTGTTGAAAACTTAAACAGGCGTTTTGCATTATAGACACTGTACTCATGTTCAATTTTAGAAATAGAACCAATTGGATAGTAAAGCTGATTTTTTCCTCATATTATCTTGAGAGGCATATAAAACTATGCTAGAAATTTGAATGTTCCCAACAACTGTCAACATGTATTTCAAGTGCGTCAAATAAAATCAGGTTTTTCTGTTTATTTGCTGTGCCTTGGTTTATTTGAATTGTTTAAATTTTAGTAGATTGGATGGATTGCAGAATATCACGAGGACCTGCAAAACAAGTTTCAGCACTCATTAATGAGCCTGTTTCCTGTTTCCTGTTTCCAATCCTATAATGTGGCAACACATTCTGAGCATTTCAGTTTCCTGCCATTTTTGGAGCTCAAGCACAAAGATTACATTGGAGAAACATCAAATCTGATAACAGAAACTCAATATAGAGTTCCAACTCTCCTGGTAAAGCAAATGTCTGACCTGTAGTTGTAAAATGTGGCTCTTGCCACTACTTCAAAACCAGCCGAAAACACTTTTCCCAAAAAAAGAAAAATCTCCCGATATTTCAAATCATCATATCTCCAAGACTATTTGCAGCGGTTTCAGTTCGAATGGCACCAAAGACATTGTCAGGACAGAAGAAATGTATAATGTCACAGTGTCAGGGTGAAGAATGCGATCAAAATAGATGCTTCAGCAGGACAACAGTCCAAAACCATCCACTAATCCTGTTCAATAATATTTTCAGGACAATTGGGAAAAGTTCCTGGAGTGGTTTAGCACCCAACAGACTAGAATATTATGGACAAATTATGAGTTAATCTGAGACGGACCATGCCCTATTGGAGACCAACAATGAATGTGGAGTTACAGAAAATCTATAATGCAGAATGGACTGAAATTGCTGCTGATGTAGTCTGAAGACTTTTGAAATACTGAAGTAAAATCCTGCAATCAGTTAGTGATCCTAAGGGGGGAAGTATGTAATATTACAGGAGGGTATGTAAACTTTTGAAAATGCCATAAAATGCTATTAATGAATAATATCAAGGAATTTCATTGATATTGAAGTGTCAATGATTCAGAAGTGTGCGGCCACATGGAGTATAACTACTGTGCGACTTTTACATTGTGAGCAATAAGGCCAAACATCAGTTCATTTCCACGGTTGTCAACTGGACATAAGTGTCTGTTCCTCCTTGATTTTCACATCATTTGAGGTAGGATGAGTTCGTGCTTCCACCAGTCGACTTTAGTAAGGTCTCCATTTAAGCATGTAACTCCTGGAACTCCTTGACATCCTGCAACTCCCGCTATGTGCCACTAACTCCCGCTAACTCCTGCTAACTCCTGCTAACTCCCGTAGCTCCCACTAACTCCTGCTAACTCCCATAATTCCCAGTAACTCCTGCTAACTACCGCTAACTCCTGCTAACTCCCACTAACTCCCGTAAATCCCACTAACTCCCATAACTCCCGCTAACTCCTGCTAAATCCTGCTAACTCCCGTAACTCCCACTAACTCAGGCTAACTCCTGATAACTCCTGTAACTCCCATTAACTCCCATAACTCCGAGTAACTCCCGTACTTCCCACTAACTCCTGCTAACTCCCATTAACTCCCTTTTACTCCCGTTAACTCCCACTACCTCCTGCTAACTCCCGTAACTCCCATGACTCCCTGAAGTCCCAAATGCAGGCTCCGTTTGGGAGTTACATGCTTAAATGGGCCTATAGCTCATGCAGTACTCAGCACCAGGGAATTGAATGATGCACAAACAAGTTCCTTGCCAAGCATTTATCCCCTTTTCAGAAATGGAAATAATAGTAGAAGACAAGTTACTTAATTGGCTGTCTCTGAGAAAACCATGCAGGTTGAACAGTAGACTACAACGTGACCCAAGCCAGATTTTAACTAAATTTTTTCCAAATGCCCTTTTTAAAAACACAATAATGCTTGACCTCCAATCAAAATAAAAATCATCCCAAGAGGTGCGGAACTGCCCAAAACATATAATTAGACACTAAAACTGTCAAATTTGGACAAATCTTAGCAGAATTATGATATTTTTAATATTTTTTGTGAAATGCAAAGAAATTTGCCACCCTCCGCTATCTAAAAATGCTTATATCTGGCTTATGATGGAGTGTTCCACGCTACAAAAAGTGAAGTTAGAATTTCAAGTCGTGTGCAATCATCCTCCATCATAAAATTTTCAAAAAGTATTTGTGCGTCACACTTGACACCCTATTTACAAGTGGGGTAAGATCAAGGAACGATTGAAATCATAGAAAATGGACTTAACCAACCTTTATTATTGTGTTTAAAGGGCGTTTGGTGAAAATTTTGTTAAGATCCGGCTCGGCCGCGTTGCACGGTTTTGCATGGTTTTCTCAGAGACAGCCAATTAACTTATTTTCTCATCTATCACACCAGTGACATCAGAATCAATGTTTACTTTAACGCAGGGCTTATACTCACTTGCATACTTGGGACTTCACATAGAAGAACCCTACAGCGCACAGGTATATGTTGCCACACAAGGGTCTCTGGCCCATCGGCTCGTTGGTTTGGTGTGCCCCTTTGCATCCGTTTGAGCATGAAGTTCTGCAGAAAGTTGTTCACAAAAAAAAAACATTATAAAAATGTAAAATCATTACTAATTACATTACTATCAAAAAATCTCCCTCTCTTTGTACATCATGCAGGTAACTGTTTTCATTCCCAATTTGCCATGACATGTGAATGTTTACACTAGTCATATATATGATAGCTTACACACTGGTCAATTAGCAATTTTTTTTCTTTAAAATTGAGAAAATTGAAAATCTGACAGCTTTTTTGAAGCCTTCAACAAATAGAGTCGTCAAGCCAACAAAATGCAATAATATTTTTTTAATCCAATGCTAACACTGCAAACAACCACACCTAACTTACCCTTTAATACAGTTGAATTATCTCTATTTTCCGAAAATTGCAAATTAAGTTTTACCAACTCAAGCTTTTATTAGGACTGTCATCGATACGGCCGAAAGTTTTCCGAATTGATAACGTATCGATACAATACCACAAGCATCGTATAATTTATATTCACTTCATTTAGCCTTTTTTATTGTGAAATATTGCTAGAAATCCAAAAGAATTCACCTTGTGTACATCAAAATCGTGCCACCACTCCTCTGTTCTCATCTGAAATCTCGCTAACAAGTCAGTGTGATTCAATATGGCGGACGTGGTCAACGCAAATTCGGAATTCTTTAAATATTTTACCGAAAACTCAACAATAAAGCTGGATTTTTGCCTTTTCTCGGGTATGTGAAAAAGAATCGATACATTCGATGCATTGGAAAAGTCTTTATCAATAATCGCATCGGAAAAATGTGGTTTTCAATGATATCCGTAGCTTTTATCATTGATTTTTTGGTAAAAACACAGGACATCCTAAATTGTAGGCCTATCAGAGATTAACTGTACCCCGCAGTGTTACGTTCAATTGGGAGATATCCAGCGAGAACTGAAGACATGTTTGTATGACTTAGATGTAAACAATGTCATTGTGACTGACTCCTGTTTTTTTTCACAATATTATATATCACACTTAAGATGTCAAATGCCATTGCAATAACAGAGGGTTTGCTACAAATTTACAGGTACCATGAAAGTGCGTGTTGCCATCAGAGGCGCAACCAGACGGGGAGCGGGGGGCGCAAGTCCCCCCTGTAGCAATCCTTGCCCCCTCTTGCCCAACGTGAGTGATAATATATGACAATTGTATTTCTATGTTTCCTTACTCATTCTGCTATGTATGTCACATGTAGCCTACTGCTTCCATTATAATAATTATTGTACTAGCATAACACCCGTGAAGGCATGTGAGGAGAGGGACGAATATTCATAGCAAAATGATCACTTCAGTTTCTTTGACTGTAATTACAGACACCAAACGCGGCTAAGGACCTTGTAGGCAATGTATATAGGCAAATTGCATGCACATTTTCAAAACAGGTCAATGAGTAGTTTGGGAGGGGTAGATTGAGGAGTCCATGACTTTTAAATAGTATGGGCCTATGAGATAATAAGAGCCAAGTAAGTTGCCGGTAGATTTGATGGAGAAAAACAACAAAAAGATAGATAGATACATGCATTTTTATGTTGTTTAGGATAAAAATGTACTGCATGGATTACCCGTAGATGCAGATTGGAATAGAAGAGAACAGAGCAGAAGAAAAGGGACAACTGGTAGAGACCTTGCTGCTGCTGCCCTCTTGTGTATTGTGCATGAATCAGCTTAATAGTAATTATCATTAATTAGGACATTTAGAGGAATGCGATGGCATTGAAAAGGGGAGAGTTTTGCAGTAGAAGGTCAAAGAAGGTTGAGTGTAAATAAGAAGATCAGGCATTGAGTATAACTTGAGATAAATCCAGTACGTTATCATTTTCATATAAGAGATTTTGTCTGGTTAAAAGTTTTGGCATGTAAATTTTTTTTGCGAGTTTGCGCATATGCCCCCCTCAAAGACCGCTTGTCCCCTCTTGCCCCCCCCGGAAAAAGCCTGGTTACGCCACTGGTTGTCTTACAACAATGTAATTATACATTATGTATATAATGAATCCTGTCACACAGGCTAACTCAGAAGTCCCACTGCAGAAATACACCTGCCAGTGTGTAGATTAGCCTTTTTGTAACCAGAACATCTCATTTCATGTTTTTGTGCCATTTTTGCCCTATTTTTGACAATTTCCGATAAGGGCAGTCGAGCATGTTAACATGCGTAACACAACCAAGCCCCATGCAAAAATCATGTGTAGACAACTAACGTACTGTTCATGATCTAATATCAAGTCGTTGCTTCAAATTAAACGTAATCAGAAAACAAACGTAGCCATCGCAGTCACTATTGTGACGTCATCATGTGAGGTCAGTGACCCAACATAACAATGTACCTGTAAATTTTAGAGAATTAGGCAGATTTAGCTCTAAATTGCAGAAATTCTGTTATAGTAATTATTACCACATATAGTCATATTTGCGGCCTGCTGCTGCATTAAAAGTGACGTTTGAAAATTACCTTATTTGGCAAGTGGTTACATGACCTGCGCATGCGCTGCAATGACACTTCCATGTGGACCCCGTCAATTATGGGTGCTTCCGCCCCTAAACCCCTGTAGATGATCCTATTATGGCAAATAAAATCAATCAGGCACTTAAATTTCCAATTTAAGTTATCTAGAAGGTGCCGTCGGAACTTAGTGTTGCGCCGTGACATCATATTACACGAAAAGAGTTGGTTTTGTTTATAAACAAACAGCTGTCAAAATGCCGCTTGTGCATGGCGAACTGTTCCAAGATTTGCGCCGACGAGGATTTACTGATTACGTGGCTTCAAACCCAAAGGTTAATCGGAAATTTAGAAAATGTATTGTGTCAAGCCTGTGGAACAGGAAGATATCATTTCAAAAAAGACAAGTTATGTGCTGGAGATGTGGGTGTTGTCGGAAGAAATTTTCCATCAGATGTGGCAGCTGGTTTGAAAACTCCGAATAGGAAATAAAGCAAGTTCTCAAGCTTATGTACTACTTCGTCAGAAAAATCAGCAACATCGTGACACAAGAAGAAACAATCGTTTTTTTGTGGTTAACGTGGGGCCAGCCGCCCCCACACCCCCTCCAATTTGTTTCTATGGCATTTTTTCAACAAACTGTAATTAAAAAGTGACTAAACTTACGTTTTTGTCTCATCTCACATGCGAACTGATGTTTGGCTTGACTGTTCAGCAAAAACTGGGACGACGGTAGAAATACACATACTCACGTGTAGATTGGCCCTTTTGCAATATGATAGTCATATTTTCACGATGTTTTGAGGTCTGTTTTTGCCAATTTTCGAGCTTGTTGTTTACTTGTTAGTTTCCTGACGGCATGACGTCACAAACAGCGGTTACGCCACAAGAAGGCACTGCAGCGCAACTTAGTTCCTGTTCACATTATCTTGTTTCCAGGGCCAATTAGATCACAGAAACTGATACATGCTGTGTAATAGCAGTGGTTCCCAGATTGGTTCACATGCTAGATGAGACAAACTGTATTTTGCTTCTTTTTGCGCCACCAAAAAAAGATCGTCGTCATCTGTTAATTGCGTCAGGTAAACATTCCTTGCATGGTTACAATGACTTGACGTCACGAATCTATTGTTCTCCGAATATGGTCAATTTCACGGCCCGCTAAAGTGAAGCATACCCAAGTGAATCACACCTCGAAAATGTTTTGCTTGTCAAACACTGACACAATTTTGTATCAAATTGCAAACCTACAAGGTCTAGACATTTCATAGATCACAAAAACAGTACATCTGATGTTAACAAACTTACTTTACTTGAAATGGGTTCCTCTACCAGTGGCAGTGTATGTTAATTCTCGTGGGCCATCCACAATCTGACATACTTCTCTCCCTTGTGTTTGCAGTTTCACGTATCGTGGCTATTGATGTCGTTGTGGCAACACACGTAAACAAAGCGCGGAGAGTGTTGTTTTCCACGTGCACTTGTGGCACAATCCCAGTTAAATGGGCAAATTCCAGTTTTAAAAAAGTGAAAAAGTGACCATTACGGAAACAGAAATTTTTGCTCAATATCTTTTTTACATTGTCAAGAGGCGCAGTTTCTGGAATATCTTTCACTAATTTTAACTTTTATTTTTCTCATTTCCAATGCAATTTCACAGGTTAAAATGAGAAATGGTAACTTAATTTATACTGTTTAGAACTAATTTACACATATTTGGACACTTTTTCTCTTCTCAGTGCAAAAATAATCATCACAAATTCATGAAATTTACCAGAGGATCTCAGGCATCCAGGGCCTACAAAAAAAAAAAAAATTATTTTTCTATATCTATTTGTCTTTGCTGTGGGCTATGGTAATGTAATTTACATCTAAAAACGAAAAAATCACTTTTCAGCCTTCTTTGGCCTGCTCTGAAGTGAGTTTTCAATATATTTCAAAACCGTGAATTGGACCAAAAACTAGACTTTTCAATATTGGCAATGAAGTGCTTTTATTTGAGAATTGGCAAATATTAACATGATTAAAGTGGCCTTGAATCTTGGGAACGTAATTTACAAGAAATATGTGACTTTTTTAAATAACCCCAAAAACATATTTATAGATTCCAAAAAGAGTTATGAATTCTTTTCTATGAAGGACATTATTGTTAGGCACATTTCCATTCTTTTCTCAAGTCAATACCACCAAAAATAGTGCCATATATATATGAAAAAACACAGCCGTTTTTTGACCATTCAACATGGAATTTATCCCAGTTCCTGTCACATATTGCATGTATATTGTATATGACTAAATTTCTATATAAGTATTCTAAATAACTGCCAAATTTCAAAATTGTAAAATTATTCTACTAGAAATGACAGCCAATACTGTTTGAACATTCTTTATTTTTGGAATTTGCCCATTTAACTGGGATTGAGCCTTGTAAGAATTATCAGAATTTATCCAGCAATCTGACTGCTCCTTCGTCAAGTCGACATTTTTGTTTTCGCCATGTACACACGTGCTTGCGTCAAGATGACGTTGTCATAGCAATGGGCGTAAACAAAGCGCTGACAGTTATTTTTTCATTGAGAAATAGAACATTTTAAGCGATAAAAAGACTGTTTTTACCGAAAACATTCCTATAATGTGTGTCTGATAGTTATCAGTCACTAATAAGAACAGCGCAATGTAAATAACTTGCAGACGAGAATTTCCTCAAAAAAGAACAATTTCTCTTAAGTACGCATGCTCAGATGTACAAAAATTTCTGATCGTATGGTATTTCAAGAATGTCACGTGACCAGGTTCCCCACGGCTAGCAGGCTAGACAATGTTTGGACAGGCTAGACATAGCAGCTTGCTTGGCTGGCTACGCCAACAGCTGCGCTATAATTATGCTATTATGAATCAGCATTAATAAGTGTGTCTACTGCTTGTGTCAATTTTGTAGCTGGAGACATGGCTTTAATAAACAGATTCAGATTTTTTTCAGATTTTTTTATTATCGCTTATAAATTATACAAAATTATAGTTTAACACAGTTTGATACCCGAAGGCATAATTGCCGCTCATGGGGATCAAAAAATATGTATAAAGCAATATTATTATAATAATATAAACTAAACGGTAAGAGAAAAAAAAATTAAAAGGAAACAGAAAACAAAATATGGAATGTGATAAACTTGCATAATCTAATGTTTCAAATGCAGTCCAGTCATATAATAAAGTATCCTGTAACCACAAAATCTCTGTAAATTCGATAAAGGCATTCATATTTTTGAGCAGAAAAAAAGAAACACCATTCAAGAAATTCTCAACAGGTGGCAGTCAAGTGTGAGTGCATAATTCATGACAAGTAACCCATCGGAAAAAGGGAGGTATGGATATTATACAGAAATAGGTATCTGTCCTGGGATTCATCCAGGTCAGAGCCTCTTGTGGATAAAATTGGATAAAATTGGAACTATTATATATTTTTTAATTGGGCTGTAATTACTTGATTGGAGCACCGTCAACTGTTTTAATATGGGTTATGAGATGTTTAGAACATCCCCCAAAAGGATTTTTTATTGCTTTTGCTCTTCATTACAGCGTTCATCCAGCAATACCTCTTGTATGTGGTTCAAATATTGGTTCTGACCTATCCCATGTTTATTTCTTAATTGGACTGTAATTAGTTATTGGAGCACTGTAAACTGTTTTAATATGGGTTATGAGAGCTTTAGAACATCCTCCCAACAGATTTTTTATTACTTTTGCTCTTCATTACAGCGTTCATCCAGCAATTCCTCTTGTATGTGGATCAAATATTGCTTCCGAAGTCTCTCTATGTTTTCATTGCTTTTAACCTTCTTTTACCATGATCAATTAATTGATCTAAGGTTGTTAATTAGTGTGCTTTCATAAATTTTACGATAAAGTTGATATTTGTTTCCTAATTAACATGTATAATGAGTATGTTTCCGAAAGATTTTTTAGAAATTATTGTGAAAAAGCAGTCCTTTCTCATCTGTTTCTGCTATAGACAAATTTTCACCTTTCAAAACGGGGTTAAGACCCAAAAATAGCTCTTATAAAAAAGGCTAATGATTTAATATATATATTTATACATACATTATTAGTTTATACAGACAAGATTTAGTGAAATCCCAATCATAATGTGAGAAATGAAAATAGTGCACTTCAAACTGTGCAAGTATGTCTTTTCAAATATTTATTATAAACTTTTGTGATATTGTATTTACTTTTCATTTATTTTACTTTTTCAAAAAGAACAATAAGAAGCTAACTGATTAATAGAGAATCTGTAGCACTTCTGCAAAGCAAGGACTACAGAGTACAGAAGTTAAGGGCTATGCAACTTTTGGTAGTTTGTCAAATTGACACCAGATGACAGGAGTGTCTAGAGTAACATAATTCACTTGTTCACTGCTTGATGTCGCCTCTGGTATTGTAAAAACTAGCTTTTTTGCTAGCATTTGCAAAACATTGCTGTTAATTTGCTGCCTTAATGGCATTATGCTTTTTTTTTTATAGTTTTGCTGATATTTTAGCTAAGGAATGTTAAAATTATTGTCTAGGGTATATATAGACAGAACCTTTGCCATCATGTGGGACATATTTTTAGTTTTAAATGTAACTTCAACCTTCAAATATATTTGTCTGTTGTCAGCAAAAACAAAGATATATATTTGGTATAAAATAAGTAGGGGTTTATTCAGTTACAATTAAGTGGTAAACAAATGAGAAGTGTACAAATATACATTGAAAATACCTTACATTTGTATACATGAAATGATAGATATGGTGGACAGTCAACGGTGGCAAATTAATAGATTATTGTGATTGTTGTACAACAATGTTATTCACTGGAACATCCACTGATGAAGACGATGCGAAATCGTCGAAAATTCTGACAATTTATATCAATTCTCCTGAAGGTAAATTCATCAATATAATGAATCCGGAGATCGAGAATCTACATTCAAGATAAGTCACACTTATGGTGGTTTTAGAACAGATCCTCGGTAAAATTTTGATATTCCTTCATTTTGTCCGAGATATGTTTCAACAACTTAACGAGCTCCATCAAGACGAAATCACTGTGCCTGTAATTAGCAAATCAACCACAATAGAGTGGATTTGCTAGTTTTTCTCCAAATTAGCAAAAATACTAATTCTTGCATTATAGGCTAGGTTAAGATTTTGATTTTAACTATGTCACGCATAATGGAAAAGGGTATTTCTGTATATACCCTACAAAATTTGATATTAAATCACTTTTGTCCAAGGTTTTGTTTGAATAACTTAAGAGTTCTATCTGGAAAGTATCATTTTCAGTATTCCTGTTCTAATTAGCATATATGTGATTAGTATTTTTCCGAAGATTTTTGAGAAATTATTGTGAAAACAGTAGTCCTTTTTTCATCTGTTTCTGCCATAGAGAAATTTTTACTTTTCAAAACGGGGTTAAGACCCAAAAATAGCTGTTATAGAAAGGGCTAATGATTTAATATATTTTATACAAACATTATTAGTTCATACATACAAGATTTAGTGAAATCCCAATATTAATGTGGTTATATTGTAAACCTGTTTGATTTTTCTGTTATTTTTTCCTGTCCATCTCCAGTGGCGGATATATGGGGTGAATGTTTTTACATGTTTTTACATAATTTTATTATTATACTTGATTTTCATGTCTGCAAAACGAGTTCCTGAATAAGGATTAATAAAGTTTTGGTTATTGTCGTTGTCATGGTCATTATAAATTATTGTTATTGTGATGATTTACTTATATCATCTATGTATTTTCATGTTATTTCAACTTGCAGAATGCCTTTATTGTATTTGCCGTCTTTTTTAATGATGTATATTCAGTCATTTCTATCATTGTATTTATAATGACAGACAGACAGACAGACAGACAGACAAATTCTTTATTGACCTGTGTGAAAAATATACACCCAGCCCTATATGGGTTTACAAGTCATCAAAACAATTCAAAAGTAACTTTAACAACCAATTTTCTGAAACTACAATATCAACATTTACAATCAAATATTTACAATATTAAAACATTTGCTATCACATATTTACATTATTTACAACAAACTTCTTCTTCTATGGAAATAATATAATGTGAGCTAATGTAGAAAACCAGGTGTGGAGAGCCCTGTTGTGCAGGGCTCTCTTGGTAGCAACATGTGTTCCTAATGTTCAGTCTATGGTGTGAATAATACATGTGCTGACACCTTGTGGTGTATTTCACACTGCACTTTGGCGTCCTCTACAGTTTAAATTCAATAACTGCATTAGTTCGGGACAGGTTCCAGGATACAAGTCTTGATTCTGTCCATTTCCATACATGGAAAAAGGTTACTGTACTTAGCTGCCATCTATGAAATATTTCAAGAACAATTTGCCTGTACACACATACTGACAAGCGGGAGTTCACCCTAATGACAAATTAATTGATCAGTGGTACTAAGAAATTAGAATAGTACAATGATTATGTCAATGTAGTCTTTTATGTTCTGATTTGATATTACAAAATTCATAAGATATGTGTCTTAAAAGCTAAAAGAAGTTGGTTGTTTTGTTCACATAAATTGACTGGTCAGCATTCTCATTTAAAGGAGGCCTCTTGTCAGAAAAACTGATCATTTTTTTGCCATAAGTAGGGACTTTAGATATGTGTGGAGCAAGATAGGCAGTTCCCGAAGTATTTCTCACCCCAAGTACTGTATTATCATTGATTGAAGTGCAGAATTCCTGCCTGTCCAGCCACAGAGTCAAAATGAGGCTGAAGCAGTCAAGAGACGTGACGTCACAGACTGGGTGGAAAAATTGATCTATAAATAGATCATGACGCAATCAAACAGATAGGCCTACTGTTACAATGATCAATGCACATTGCGTGGCTCTGCAGACCTGTTGGCTGTGTTACTGCTATGCAATTAAAGGCCTAAGACACAAGCCTGCTTGTGACATAATAAGCACCATGTGCCAATATATTGGGCCTATATGCCAACAGGTGAACATTCGTATTTATATTTTAAGGACATTATTCATTAAACTTCTTCACAATTGACAGTAACTGTTGTGAAAATAAAGAATAAGTTAATGCATCAAATAGCTAAATGTTGATAGATATAGATCTCTGATCAGATCATTATCTATGATCACCCAGCATTTGTTTGTTTACATTTTTTATTATTTTCTGCTGACGCTGCAAAATGTTGATCCTTTGCACTCTCTGGCCCCCGAGAGCTTGATGACCAATCAAGTTGTTATGTAACAGTGGCAGTGCCAACTCTTCAGAACTCTGCCGCTGGAATGTTGCAACTCAGAATTACATTTTATGCATGGGGCATTACAAACTGAAAAAAACTAAAAACAAGAGGGTTTACCTATTTATGATTTATCTGGACAGGGGAAAAGGTCCATACATTAGGCTTATTCATGATTTAAATCTCCTGTGAACAGTTAATGTACTCCCGGGACAGCACAGTCAGCACTGAATTATCTTAAAATTACGGTACCCTAGCTACAGGTGGAAAGATTTTTTTTTTCATCAAAAATGCCATAGCCCCCCCCCAGACCATCTGGTCGGCCTAAATATAGGCCTACAACGAAATAGCCATAGGAGTCATAGGTCGATTTGATGGTGCTGATTGTGACTACAATGCAGCTAGATATCAAGGCCTGCGTGACAATGGCCTATAATAGGCCATGCCTACATGATACTTATATGCGCATTGTCCCCTCGATAAATTGGCATTCCAATCTGGGCAGTTGACATGCTCACAAATCAAAGAATAGGCCCTCATGCAAATTTGCCAAAGAGTTTCGCCTCCTTCCTGACTCCACCTGTACTTATGTTTTGAGAAGCTCTGTAAACAACTACCACAACACTCCAAAGTGTAACGGCATAGGGGGCCTATAATTTTTGCCAATGCTGATTGAACAATTCTGATATTGCTATCTGTCATCATGCTGGTCAGAGCCCAGCTCCACATTTTCTAATCGGGCCCATGCACCCAGGTAGTAGTAGGCAAACCTTGCAGGCCACGAAGGGGGCAACCATTTAACATCAAGGGGGGGGGGGCTTGGAGTTGTTGTTTTTCAAGTATTATTTTTGGCCAATCTTGAAATAATATAGGCTACTATAGGCCTAAAAAAGGCCTAAAAAATAAAAAATTGAAGTAGGTTCTCTGCATGTTGCTGGTGTAACCATTGCAGTCAGTAGAGGATCCGAGGGGGGGGGGGTTTAGGGGTTCAACCCCCCCCCCCATTTGGCCTGTACATTTTAATGTTTAAAAAAAAAAAATTCCAGACATTTTTAGTACATTTTTAGTACATTTTCAATTGTAAACCCCCCATACGACATTTTCTGGATCTGTGTAACAGTGCAGACCTGGGCCTAAGTAGCATTACATAGGTAGGCGTGATAAATCTATGATAAATCTAAAAATACATTTCACGCTACCCAGTTCAGTTCTGGCGATCGGTCTTTATGACGTCATTACTCTAGCAACAATTACTTTGGCTGGCTACCCAGTCAGTGACGTCACGAGCTGGGTAGCCAGTTTCTGTCTTTTTTTTTGTGAGGAGCAGTGTTATCGCTATAAAAGCTACTTTTATATGGTTAACTTGGATATCAATGATTGGAATCAATTTCCTAAGTAATAATCTACATATCTGGAGTTGCAACCCTTGATCCTTAGAGGCGTACTTTAAATAATGCATGGGGCCATTCTATATATTTATATGCATTAATTATAACGATTACATCTTTATCATAAATTAACGTATTTGATATAAGGTGTTACAATTGACTTTTATATACATTCCCCTACAATTCAGAAGAAGAGACCAAATTAGTTTCTGTCCAGTTCCACTTTTGAACTTGGGCCATCCTCAAATTTAGGCGAAAAATGTATAGCAAAAATGCGCTGTAACGTAGGGGACAATGTGGTAACGGAGTGGAAGTTTAATGTAAAAGCTACTGTAGGAACATCACCAAAACAAAAAGCAATAAAAGAATGATGTAATTATTATTTACAGAATTACTTCATCTCATATTAATAGATTTGTTGGTCCCAATGTCGATTTCAAGATTGCTCATGATCTGATGATAACTTAGTGGACAGTAATGGAGTGGAATGATTTCGTCCACTGGCTATTAAAAGGTTGTAACTCAAAAAATGACATTTTGAGAAAAATGCAAAAAACTATCAAGAGTGTCTGATGGGTTCATAAGGGCAGGTACGTTGGAAGTAGGGTAACATATGCTGACAAATCAAATATTGTAGTTCATTTGGAGTACTTTGCTACAGATTTAATTCATATATTTGGAGTAAATAGCAAAAAAGTGACTTACCACCTTTTAATTCTTTCTGAAATCTTAAGATCCAGTGCAAGAAGGATGTAAGTTAAAACTTCAAATGGCCTTTTTGCCAATTTCAATCGATATTTTCTGCTCTTGCCCTATCCAAAAACATTATGGATGCCATTACTAAGCATATGGTTGAGTTTCAGGAAATTTTAAACAAAATTTTGAGTTACGCCCTTTTAAACTTTGCCAAATTTGTCTAAAGTCTCGCGACTGCCCAATGAAAGGTCGTAAGTGCTTCAATATCAAAAGGTTGTAAGTCAATATTTCATGGATATTGCAAAAAAAAACACAGAAATAATTATTATTTGATGCAAATTGTCGGAAAATTGTCCTAAAATGGGTTATAAAACCTTTAGCATTTCAGATTTCCATATTTATGTTATTATTATTCCACTCCAAATCCGAAGCAATATGAAGTATTATTTCTTAAATGCTTATTGTTAATTAAATGCTTGTTGTTAATTGTATTACTTTACTCCAACCCAAAAAAACTGAATTTACTCTCTTTTTTTACCTTCAGTTGAGGGATTTAAGTTTGAAGAAGGTATTGTAATCAAGTGGGTAAAATGTCTGTCCGCTGGCCGAGCGGGCAGGTAGGCAGGCCACGGGTTGATTGAACATTTCTGGGCCAGTACTCAGCCCAAATGCAAGTACATCCATGGATAAAATTTAGTATACATGTAGCCCATATGGTCCAGTTGTGCCTATCTAATTGCTGGATATTTGATACTTTTTGAAATATTGAAATATATCCGGGCCACAACTCAATCACTAATGCATGTACATGGTTGAAACTAACCCTGTAAGATTCAGGCACCAACCAGTTATCATCTTCCTAATCCCCATGTGGAGAAAGACCAAAAGTCACGGATGCAGTAATTTGATCTAGCATTTAAAACTGAGGGTGTATTTGGGGTACAGGACAGAAAGTGTTGACTGTTGAGAAATCTGAAAAGGGAAATTTACCATAATTTGGCCTTGGTTTATTGATGGAAAATCTGTAAAACTTGAACCGCTGCACTGAAGGTTTTGAAGACGGGAGGTCCGGTATCAGTTTTCAGCATGTTTTTGTACAATTGAAAGTGATTGCCTTTGGCTTCATTACTTAGCAGTTGGTGAAAACTCGGGATGGTGTGCACATTGAGGGCCACAATTTGTACATTGCATGTAAAACTACCACCATTATATTCTATGTTTCAGCCAACTGTCATAAAAAACTGACCAAATGAATATTTGATTGTGTCCACACAAATTATTTGTGTAAATCTGGCACAACTTGAAACAACCAAGAAAATTTTCATAACTACTCAATGTGTAATTTGATCAAAGAAATTTAACTTTTGTCTAATTTTGCAAAAAGGGTGTTAACAGACATCAGATAATATTGCTTTTGTCTGTTTCACACAAATGTTAAGAGTTATGAATTGAACTATGAACGATGGCCTATCGTCTGATTGTTGAACGAATTATGTAATTGATTTGGAAAAAAACTACAAAACGTTATGGTTACAATCCAAAATGTATTACCATGGAATATGGAATTCCACATTACTGTTGCATCAGTGAGGTCATATAATATCTACCAAGAGCAAATTGGGCCAGAGGCTAACTCATAACATTAACTCCTAACATTCAATATGTAAAACATGGGTTACCTGCCGTAAAAATAATCTGAATAATATTTGATAAACCTGCAGTGTACAGTTTCTGTCATCCATGCTGAGAAGACAGATGGGATTTGTTTCATGAGATGATATCAACATGTAGACAAATGATTTATCAACCTGTGTCTGGTGAAATGGAGGCTCTACAAAGACTGGGATTTTTACCGCCAGCAAACTTTAGTTCTAAGAAGGTATTATATACTTTGGTCAAATGTTGTCCATCTGGAGGTATATACTTTTCACTATTTGGCATGTTCATGAATCTGTAAACCTGCAAAAACGAACATATACACGGATTTAGCATTCGTGTAAGTGTAAAATATTGCTTTTCACAAATTTGTATAGATGTAATTACGAACATTGCAACCTTAAACTTGGCTAAAACTAACTCTAAACCTAATTTTGACCCTGAAACTGAAAGATATAACACCTCCACGAATGTTAGAAATGGCAGGTACACAAATGAATAATAAAGCACATACACGAGTGTTAGTTATTACACAAACACGAGCACCTGTGCTTGTCTTTTTATGTCCACAAATTTGTACATGCTTGTTTTCACACCTCCACAAATTTGTGTACATGTCAAATAATGAAAAGTATATACATGCCATCTGCCGAGCGGGCGAGCAGGCGGCTAGCGCTCGGCCACCCACTAGGTGTACATGGATGGAATTTGGTACACAAATAGCCTATATGGTTTAGTTGTGCCTTTTGATGGTCTGTTGGATTGATATCCTAAACTTTTTAAAATATTGAGAATAATATGTATAAAATTGGCCACTTTTGCAAGTGCTTGGATGAAATTGATACCCGTATCACCCAAATGATGTAGTTGTGCCTTGTGATGGCCTGATTGACGAATATTCTACTATTTTTCAAATATTGATTTTTAAAAATTTTTACTTCTAGGTCAAATCTTGACCAGTATTGCATGAACAAATTGTGCTTGGATAAAATCTGATACAAATGATCGATGTATTTTTGGGTTTCCAACCCACAGCCCACGATCTACACCTTGTATATGTAGGAAACTGCTCTATAATATATGGAAATTTGTGTAGTTAGGCCTCTCCATGGTTTCTCAAACACAAATCACTGTAATGGTTTCTTTGCATCTTTCAAAAGGGTTGTTCGCTGAAGGTTTGCTGCTACACAGCCTACGTTTGAATTAGCTGGATTCAAATAAAAAATTCCTACATGAACCAATTGTCTGGAAAAATGAAATAGAGTTTAGTTCTGCGCCTTCAAATTCTCAGATTTTTAACAGAACTTTCTCATGAAGTTGCCATCTTTCCACCCAAATGACTGAATTGTAATTTTCAAAATCCTAGAAATGAAAGGTTGTAAGTGTGACTTAGGACCACATCAAAGGGAATAATAGAATGCAAGAAGGTTGTAAGTCTTACTTACAACCTTCTCTGTTTTTCACAGTTGTAGCACCCTAGATCGTAAGTGGGAGTTACAACCTTTTAAAAAAAACAACATCTGTTTTAATGGTACTTACAACCTTTTAAAAATATGCAATCATGTAAACGCAAAAAGGTTGTAACAGAAAATGTTTAATATCTCGAAAACTAAAAATGATATTTTTCTGGAATTTTCACAGCGTCTTATTTTTCTTTATCTATTCCCTTAATACTGCAGAAAGGTCGTAAGTGGCACTTACAACCTTTTAATAGCCAGTGGACGATTTCTTGCTTTTCGCTCAATACTGTTTTTTATTTGGAAGATTAGATAAAATAATTGCAGACTATTAAAAGCTGTCACCCTCAGCAATGTATATATGAACTCACAAAACAATCATTGGGAATCTTGGACATGAAGGAAACGGAGTGGACAAACTTAGCCCTGGGACTAGGGTGTTTCAGGTGCCCCCAATATTTTCCGATCATGCTTGACCTTGGTCTGGTATTGCGGTTTATATAGTAGAAGTCACATGTAAAATTTTGGCACATGCTATAGATACCTACCTTTACCAGAATTCACTTGAAGTTTATAATGTAATTCCCCATTGGCGAACCTGCAAATTCTCAAGATATTTCAAAAAACAATGAAGAAATCAATTTTTTTTTCTCAATCCACAGTTCCTGAGTAACTTTTGGGAGGGAAATTCAAATCTGGTGGTGTTATTTTTTGTATAACCCCATTTACCAAGCTACCAGAAGCTGTCAAATTTGTGAAAATATGCATAAAACGGCAGAATTTTAGGAAATTCAAAACTTTCTAGCTCATTAGGAAGACCTGCTATAAAATAGTTGATGCCAGATTTGAATTGCCCTCCCAAAACTTACTCAGAAACTATGGATTGAGGAAAATATATCTATTCCTTCATTGATTTCTGCAATATCTTCAGGATTTGCAAGTTCGCCAATGGGGAATTACATTATAAACTTCAAGTGAATTCTGGTAAAGGTAAGTATTTATAGAATGGGCCAAAATTTTACATGTGACTTCTACTATATAAACCGCAATACCAGACCAAGGTCAAGCATGATCGGAAAATATTGGGGGCACCTGAAACACCCTACCTGGGACCCATGCGTAGCATGGGTCCTGGGTCATCCCATACAAAATCTTGAGATTTTGACATGCTATCGGGAGAATTGAGCGGGATTGATCAATTTTCAATAAATCTTCACAAAATCAGGAATTCTGCTTCTCAAGATATTTTGCTTGTGACAGCACTACCTTGAAAGTGACTCTTCCAAGAGAAAGGACAAATAAGTCACTTTGAATATTAAGAAGTCCATAAAAAGTAACCAAAATTCATCAATCTGATTGAGATTACACTGGTGATGTCACTCGGTGTTTTTTGTGACATCATAATCACAGTCAAAAATTGACCAATCAGACAACGTCATTTCTTCAATGCATAAAGAGAAAAATCATTTCTTTTGATTCACAGGATAATGGCCAACATATTGTAACATCAAATGAAATAGAAATAGGTGCTGTCAGTAGGAAATTTTGCTTAGTTTTAGATGGTATAATTTAAATTCACATATTAATCATATTTTGTGAGATATCTCAATTCTCCCTGTCTTTAAAATCTCATGATTTTCCAATGGGACGATTCATGACCCCTGTCCCAGGGGTCCAGGGCTAGGACAAACTGTTAGTGAGAAGAAGAACATTTGCTATTAAAATTATGACTTGAATATGCACTCACCAGCAAAAGAAATGCAAAACTTGATTTTTGGCTCATAATTTAGCAAAAATCTTTTGTTGGTAAAAGCAAATTATATAATATTGATCCTAAATTTTTGCAACAAAATATGACATTACCAACAAGTTTTGCCAAAAATAATGGCACAATTTCAGAGAATGCTCAAACTAAAAGCTGAAAAAATAGCACAGCAACTCTATTTTTTAATAACAGGACAATTAAAAATTGGAATTTTGAGGATATGAAAATGTGGCCGAGAAAATCATTATGGTTTGGAATAGACCTTTTTTAATAAAATCACTACGTTGTCTAAAAATTGCCACATTTTTTAAACGCAAAATTCACAGTTGAAGGCCATATTCTTAAAATCACATTGAAATGACTGGTATGCAATTCTAAGATTTAAAAAAAGCAAGTGTATCAAAGTGTGAGATGTTCCAGATGATTAATTCCAGGCATGGACTGAACAGGTATTCCAGTAAAAATGTTCCAGGTCGATAATTCCAAGCAAAGTTTTCCATAGGTTGAATTTGAAATGAATTGAATTAAAAACTACCAATTGTAGCTCAGAAGTTGCATGAAAAACGAGGTCAATTGGCCTTGAGGCCACACCTACTAAAATAACTTGATTGCTTTTGCACTGTTTATTAGTAGGTCACCAAGACGCCATCATGCCATTCATGGACATTACCGACTCACCCATAACAGTCATTTGGGCAGTTATAGCCGAGACAGAGCCATCGGTTCATAGAGCGAAGCGAGGTGTCTCTTCCCTTAAGGCTAACATGTGACTGGAGTGATCCAGATGGTTCAATCAAAAATTTTGATTCAGACATCCCATAATATGATCCTGGCATTTGCTTCTCTTCACACGTGACTGCAACGTAACTACCCTCTTCTTCTTCTGTTTGACATCCGCCTGTTTATGAAGCGAACCCAAAATTTTACCAAAAAGAATGTTTTCCAGAATTTTCAAAAAAAAGAAAAATTTCGAAAAAAAAAAAATGTTTTGGAAAAAAATAAATAAATAAAAATAAATAACCAAATTTCGAAAAATAGAAAATTTTCGAGGAAAACAAAAAAATCTCAACAATTTCTCCAACAAAACAAGAAAATTCCTCCCCCACAAAGTTTGAAAGAAAAAAAGAATCCAAAAAAAAATAGAATATTGTTAACCAAACGAGTATTTACATGTCCCGTCTTCTATGCTGTGGCATTATCATATTAACTAGAAGACAAATTGGAATTTGATAATCTACCTGACCATTGTAAAATAAGCTAGGGCAAGTCGTTTTATGAGGGCATTAGCCCCAAGTGGCCTTGAGAGGGAGAACTGCATATTTTGCTAGACATGCAGCAGCGCACAAAATTGTTTTGATTGATACTTGAATTGGGAGAGATGACAGTTTGTAGGGCTTGACAAGTCATGTCAAACAGATATATTGCACTTATCAGGCACTTTCTTGGCAGTGCCCTTGATGACATTTAGATTTGGCAGCAGACCTAGGCAAGTCAATCGATCTGTCAAATTTATACAGGTAACAGGTTTATTTTTCACGGCAGAAATATCGGAGATTCACGATGATTACCTAAGTCAAACTAGACAGAGCATGTGACACACACACCCCCAAAGTGACCTCCCGAGGTGATCCCCTCAAGTGACCCCTCAAGTGACCAACCCTTGAGTACTCCAGTGAGTTAATGTAAAAATTTAGGCAAAATTACCATAAATCTGAATTACTCAATTTTCTGTGAACACAAAATAATAATTTCCCTTAAATATTCATGAAAAATAACGTTTTTTTGTCTCAGGCTGGAAATATTTGTGCTTTCATGCAATTTCAGTCAATTATAGGCCTAAAAATAGCCTATAAAGAGCCATATTTGGCACCCACCTCTGGAGCCACGCTATGGCAACAGCTATAACAAAACTAATAAAATTAATAATAAAATTAAGAATTTTTATAGCGCTGGTTCCAGGAACACTGCTCACCACCGCTTGGGAATCTTAAACGTAGTATCTTTGGAATAGATGTGTTTTCAATTTTTTCTTGAAGGTTTGCAGAGAATCAGACATTCTTACTTTATCAGGAAGGGTGTTCCACAGCTTTGGTGCTGAGCATGAAAAGGCTCTGTCTGCCATTTTATTTCTGTTACAAACTCTTGGTGCAATAAATAGCAATTTGCCATTGCTCCGTAAGTTGCGTTTTGGATATTGCAGATGCACAAGTTTCTGTACGGACTCAGGAGCGTGATCATTAAGAGCCTTCCAAGTTGTAGTTTGAATTTTAAATTCAATTCTTGCAGGAATTGGCAACCAGTGCAAGTTTTTCCGATAGCCTGTGACACTGTCATGTCTTTTCAATTGTTCAATCAAACGGACAGCAGAATTTTGTGCAACTTGTAGTTTCTTCATCAGTCTTTTGCTGATGCCATGCAGCAATCCATTCCCATAGTCTAAATGAGGAGTGACCAGCGCATTAACTGCAGTTTTGGTTGTATCTCTATCCAATGCCTTCCTAATCTTTGAGATGTTTTTCAAATTGAAGTACGCATTTCTACACATTTTATTGACTTGCTTCTCCATTGTCATCTCCTTGTCAAAGAATACACCAAGATTCCGAACACTGTCCGATGCTTTGATTTCAATGTTGTTTACATGGATCGAGGAGACCTTCAATTTCTTCAGGTGATGACTTGTGCCAATTATTAGAAGTTCACCATTATTGCAAAGCATATTTTCGTGAAGGAAGTTTCTGATTTCTGTGATGCACTTCTCCATTTTCTTTACAGCATTAGTTTGATCATCAAGGAAGGTTGGTTTGAAAGGAAGTATAAGCTGTTGATCATCATAGTCCAGAAGCCAAACCCAGAAATGTGACATCCAGTAAACACCCCTGAGTAGATTTAGTTTGACACTTTATGATGTTAGGGTACCCCAGCCTGCATATGGCCAGGGTGGGTTTACTCATCAACTGTGGCGCATAACCCGGTAATGCGGCTATATGTCCGGTTACGGACAAAATTTATTGAAAATTCCAAATATTGAGTTTTGAGGGCCTAATATTGACTGAATCAAACTGGAATTGGTTCAGATATGTGTAGAATAATTGGTTCCATGTTACTAAACTAAAAAATGTTACATAGTTTCTTTATTTTGTGATTTATAAGGAATCTATGGTCATTTTTCATGGAAAATTCGCTTCATTTTCAGCCGGGCCTAATTGCAAGTCTCTCCAGAACTTCAGTTCTAATGCAGATATCAACATGGTTCAAACTGCAAAAACTTCCCCTTATTCTCAGCTTGCCAGTGGTGTTACATTCATGGCACTGTGATGGATACTTTCTCTGCTATTAGACTTTAAAGTGATAAAAGTTACCCTACCCCCCTTATTTTCAAATTTATCACATATTCATAGATTTGCAGAAACTTTCATCCTCAGGTTCTTTGCAACAAATGAATTGCTAAGGTATGTAAATGTCCCATTTAGAGAGACTACAGGTGAACACAGAGACCATGTATACATTTTAATTAATTATATATCATGTTTTTATGGCCATTTTTATACCAATTTTGTTCGTTTTACGGATGGATTTGAGTATTATGTCAGCGAAATGAGTAAAATGTAAGATATAAGATAGGTCCACAAGTGTTACAAATATATACACACATTTGTATGGCATCTGATAGGTATTCAAATCACAATTAACTTTTGAAAGTTCGCAAACGATGCCAAACGTTTCATGCAACCAGTTGAGACAGGCACATTTAGTTCGGCTGAGTTGGCTTTCTAAGAGCTTGTCCGCCTGTGCATTTGATCTTCAGTTCAACATTATCTTTACCTCCTCAATATTTTCAGTATCCATAAAACCAAGTTGGCTCATAGTGTTTTTTCATAGCTCAAAGATGGGATATAACATGTTTTCTCAGATTTTTTTATTTCAGTACAAGTTTATCAGGTTGAAGATATATTTTGCAAACCCGTGGTATCGATTTGACTTCAAATATGAGTTAAACTATTTATATATAATTTGGTACATATCAATGTACTGAAAGGTTCTTAAGCAGCTGAACTTTCTAACTGTGTTTTGGTAGATAACTGTCAAACCCAATGCCCAATATTTTTTACTTAAGTTACGCCATTCTTTTAATTTTAAATACCTAATTCGATGCGATGTTAATTAATCTATGACCCATAGGCCTGCGAGATATCAATTATAAAATGTCTAGTATCCATATCTGGCTGTGATAAACTTTGCCAAAGATCACACAATGTTGAAATGCATATTTCAAGATTAAAAAATAAAATAGACTATGTAGATACATCATACATGTCTCTTAAATTACTTTAAATCATATATCACAGGGAGACATACAGGCCTATGGTGTATCATGAAAAATCAGTACATTGTCTAATTATTCTAATGATCACTTGCACAAAACAAACATGGCAATGACATTACATGTGTCCAGATATTGGTGTTATAAACTTTACTAGAAAATGACTTCATGATAATAGTGACAACAGAAAATACATTTTTCAGAAGACAACACAAATAAGTGCAAATGCTGAGGTTCATTTGGCTCTGCAAAATTCAGAAATGCAAAAATAATTCACAAAAACCAAGTCAAGAGTGAACATCATCAATATTCCTCAGAGTAACAGTGGCTGTTACTGTTATGGCTCATGCCACAAAAATGTATTGGCAGTCACCATTGTTTAGGAATTGTAAGCTTCAATCCAAGAAATGTCATGTTTTCTGCAATTCCAAGTCTAGTTCAGTTGGTGGAGCAACCACATCTAGTCAGAGCAAGTAATACACTTGGTGCAACTTCATGCTTGTTATAAGTGGAGGAACAAGGGTGTCAAAAGTCCCATTCTCAGACAAACATCCAACAAGTGAACTTGAGTGAAATCGCATCATATTTAATTAAGTTCAGTGGGACAAACATGGAACATCAGCATATGACTATTGAGTTTCCAAGCAAAGGTTGTTAAACCTTTTTCTGCTATTAGGAATGGAAATGTGTACTCTTTGTAAACTGCACCTTTCATCTGGGGAAGTAAAAAAAAAGCATATCACTTCTGGCTTGCTCTTTACAGCTTGACTGAAGAGATGATAACGAAAAAATATCAATGTCTGTTTGGATCACCAGCAATGTCCATTCTGACTCAATGTTACTGGCTCTGCAGCTATTTTAGCTGATATTAGCATCTGTCGGAGGCAGATGTTATGATGAAATAAGGCTGTGAGACCACATCAATGTACTACCATACTCTTTATATTTACCAGCTGCTACTAATTCAAACTGCCTTCATTTTGAATCATTTTAGTGCATTAACTGGTAATATTGGGTTAGCTTCAGTGCAGCCCACATTGTGTGCAACGGTGCTTATATTTATGCGTCTATCTCTGTCCTTGACACCAGTCATCATCCACAATTCTGATTTCAGGGCCTGCATGGCATTGCCAGAACATCAAGTTTCAGCATCTTTGACAACAAACTTTTGAGACAAAGAATATTGTGTTTTACCTTTTGAGTTTTTGACAGATTTGAGGCATCACTGTCTATAAAATCACATGAATATGCCAGAATGAACCCCACCCCACTCGTGATTACAAACAAAAACACCCATAGCCCAAACAGCAGGAAAAATCATGTCAAAGTAACATTTGGATCACAGTGGTATTCATTTTGTGACTACATGCAGTTATGAGTTCAGTAATGCATCAGACTGTAGAATGTCAGGTCACCAAACAGTTGAAGACCTAGTAGATCTTCGGTCAGTCCATCAAGAGGCTGATCCCTGCTTTTATTGCATGCTCAATTGCTCATTACACAGCAAAAACAATAGACAAGTTTATTAGCTGATCAGTGATCACAGGACACTGCAATAAATCTGCTCCAGCAAAAAATCAGAATTTTGGCTGAAGACTGAAGTCATGGGCAGAAAAGATACAAAAGTATCAGCCCCATTTCACACAAACTGGGCAGCACTCAAGTTCATAAACTGCAGGATGTGTAACAGTGCTGTTTAAGTGAATGAGGCAGGAGAAATCAAAGAGTATGATAGCTAATGACCCACACTGGCCCAGAGAACTAGCCTACCTTGAAGACAATCAGGAACTAATTCTAAATACTACTGATGCCAATGAAACTTTGATGGCTGTACTTCAAGGTTGTAATTCCTCAACAGACATCAACCAACTTTTCTTCAGAGAAAGCAAGTCAGGAAGGATGACCACTACAATGTCATGGCTCTGTCTTTGCAAAACTAATATCACTTCTTGTTTTAGTGTATGGCTGGTCATAAGAAGTATATGCTATTTAATATGGTTTCATGAACACTGTAGGCCCGTGGTCCCCTTGGCTTTGAACTTTGGATTTAAGCTTATTGTTAAAGGTTATCCATTGATTTCTTAATCAAAACATTTCTTTTGCAAAATTATGCTCGTTCTTGACCTTCTTTATCAATATCATGGGAAATGCTTTGACATCGCAAGTCGCTCATTTCACAGATATAAGAGTATGTTGTGAAGTTTCAGAATTTAAATAGTGACTAGTTGAACTTCTTCACATACCATATATATTATACAGATAGTGGAAGGTGAGGAGACTAATATTACCTGCTAAGACCAATAAAGCTCAATATTGATCCACTCAACATCTACTATTTGTTATATTCTGCACCACAATTTTCAGACTGATACATATTTGTAAAATACCGTAATATGGGGTGAATTGGGACAGAACTGGCCGTTTTTTTGTCATAGCATGGACAAAAATCAATCTAGAAATCAAAATTTGGTGTCAAATTGTGTCTGGGCAAAAGTTCTAAGTACCCCTAGAAGCTTGAAATGATATCTTAAATTCCCAATGCTCAAGGCCCCGAAAACCACTGTCCCAATTCACCCCATACTTTGGGGTGAATCGGGACAGTCCATTATTTCCACTATAGATATACTCCCTGCCTACTTTGAGTGATTGGTACTTGTGAATAAATATTAGAAAACATGTTAAAGACGTCAGAAAAAAAATTGGAGGAAATCTGAAATCAATTTTATTGATAATATGCACATTTTTAAAAAAGTGATAAATGACAGAAAACTGTCATAGATTGAGTTTTTCTTCTAATTTTTCTTGTAATTGTTAATTCTGGACTAACTTCATTGCAAATGATGCCACGTTCAATATTATTCTTCAAAAAGGCAAAAATGTGAAAAAATATTATTTTGTGTATTGGGCGTCAAGCCAAAACTATGGCATGCATATTCATCATTTTTGGGTAAATATGGTATCTTTTATCCTAGTTGAGCCTTTCATAGGTCTAATCCCCTTGACATTAATACTTTTCTCACAATCATTGAAAAATGTTAAAAATTGTTTTTTGTTTGTTTCTGGGACAGAACTAAAAATAACGTGCAAGCACTTTAACAGCTGCTTGTATAGATATATAAGTTCAAGTATCTATAATTTACAAATCTACTATATAAATCTATCTATCTATCCATCTATCTATCTATGTATCTATATGTTCCTTCCTTCCTTCTTTCCTTCTTCTCTTCTTTCTTTCCTTCCATCCTTCCTTCCTTCCATCCTTCCTTCCTTCCCTTCCTTCCATCCTTCCTTCCTTCCTTCATTCCTCCCTTCCTGCCCTCCCTTCCTGCCCTCCCTTCCTTCTCTCCCTTCCTTCCCTCCCTTCCTTCCCTCCCTTCGTTCCCTCCCTTCCTTCCCTTCCTTCCCTTCCTTCCCTCCCTCCTTCCTTCCCTCCCTCCCTTCCTTCCCTCCTTGTCAGAGCTCCCCGGCAACACTAGCAAAAGTAGGTCAGTGTGACCCAGTTGCCACGATTGACCTTTGACCTCAAGATAGTCAGCCTGTTTGTTTTCTTTAATGATTTTTTCCATCTCAGAGAGGCACCAAAAGTTGATGGAAGCAAGATAATATTCTATTCAGACTGCATGCCAAGTTTTAATGACATAGGTGAAACAGCACGACCAGGGCAGTTGTCATAAGTTTTCCTGAAACTCCTCTCGTAATACAGGCTGCAAGCAGCTGTAAAAACTGCAGTACTTTTGACACTGAAATTTACATATTGTATGTATTAAATACCTAAGATGTGTTTTTTGTGGGTCTAAATGCTCTGAGAAAGTTGAACGGACGACAATTTACCAAAAATATGAAAAAATACTATTATTTTAAACTTGTATGATTCAGTCAATTTTGAAGTTAAATCTATGAAATTTTCCAAGTAGGTGTCTAACTTATGCCTCTTTAAACATCTCTAATCAGTTGAAATGTTGGTCCTATATATTTTTACAAAAACCCAAAAATTCGAAAAAATCACAATTTTCCCACATTTCTGTGTGAAAAGCCAAATGGCAATGGGTAAGTTAGTTAACTTTAGGTCTTATTGTAGTTAGACACACTATTGACTAATATTCACAGCCATTGCATGAGTTGCTGCAATTTTTTTCCATTGAAATGTATAATTGAAAAAATGCAAAAAATCATTAAAATGTCTATAAACTCTCCATTTCCTACTGATGTCATACCAGTTGTTGACATTTTTTTGTCAAAATAAACCAGACATGTTTCACATCATCATCATGCTGATTTTGAGCAATATGAAAATTTTTATTCGCAGCAGAGGTCAATATTAACAAAATTAGATAAATATTAAGGATTTTCATATAATCATATGTCAGTAAATATTGGCCCTGGTCAATCAAATTTGCCGCAATAATGTCTAAATTTGACTTTTTCTACCTCTCCTCATGAAATATTATCAAGAGGAAACATATAAATTTTATATATAATTATGTGGATTTTCAAAGCATTAATTAAATATATTCAAAAACATGGATTTATGTGTTAATATTTCAAAATGTTGACACTAAATCTTTAACTCCCAATTATTATAACTTTATGGTTAATATCTAAACTCAGTGGTGTAAATTTTAGAAGATAAATTAATGTCAGCCCCTTTTATTTAGTTGTTTGCATGAAAATTAAATGTGAATGAATCAGACAGATTGGCTTTTGTTGAATGGAGCACTGGAGAAGTCTTGATTATGTAATGTTATGTCACAGGGTAGTTGTCTTCCCTGCTAATCCTTTGACAAGAAATAAACTCTCAATTCTAACTTAATGGTTTAAATCTAACCTCAGTTTTGTACATTTTAACATATGAAGTACTGTCAGCCTACTTTTATTTTGGTATTTAATGAAAATTAAATATGAACATATAAGACAGAATGGCAATAAGACCACTATGTATATATAGAGGGTTATTAAAGAAAATTACTTGGCATGCAAACCCCATTTCTACAAATTTCAGTGTGTTATTTTACATCTTAAGACATTATTGGATAAATCTGTCTTTTAATTCATTTTAAAATTCACTCCAATTGTATTTTTAGCATTTTAAAGAAATATTGTTTAGTGGGTAAAAGTGGAGACACTGTGTCTGTGCTGCATTGCACCCCTCCCCTCCAGCCATTCATGTTATGTAACATTGTGTCACTAATCCTCTCCAGTGACCAAAGTTAGGAACAAAGGAGCACAAAAGCAGTGCACAGCACCCTCAGCTTTTTAACAAATTTTCTTTTTTCTTAGAAATATGTCCAAACTGCATTGACACCAACTTTGTAGTTTTATATTGAACAAATAAAGAAATTTCCAACTTGAATAAAAAATTTAGGCCAAGTAGAAGCTGAGATATGACTTTTTGTAACCCATACAGGCTGTACACAGAGTTGGGACATGTTTCTTTTGTTTTGTTTTTCTTTACAGCTATTGTTATTCTTCAAAGTTTGACCAGCATTTAACCTTTGTATTAACTAGCAACTTGCTTAGTCTTAAAATATATATATATACTGGCATAAACCTTGTTTTAGTCTTACTATTTACAATGGTTTTGGTTGGAGACATCTTATCTATAATTTATGTTTTTAGACCCATATTCCATATTTGTAATTTATGATAAGAATAGCTAAGACTAGATAGACTAGATAGATGGATAGATAGATGGATAGATAGATAGATAGATAGATAGATAGATAGATAGATAGATAGATAGATAGATAGATAGATAGATAGATAGACACATGTAGATAGATAGATAGATATATATAGATCAGCCCATTCTCCACCCCAGAATGAAATACGTACTTTATGGACTTTTTGCACCTAACTATAAACACCGGTCTTCATTCTGAAGGAACAAGAAGGACGTCCTTCATTCTCATGTATAGATCACACAGCTGTTGAGAATGAACCCCAGTCTTTATTTCTGCACAATTCTACAAAATATAGGCTGGTCTTCATTCTCTCAAAGTCAGGATGAAAATAAAGGATGGTGTTCATTGCAAAAGCAACTTAAACACTGTATTTCATTATTTAACCTGTTGAATAAAATAAAGGACAGTCTTCATAATGGCCTGTTTCACAATATTGCGGGACAAGAGCATGTAGAACACGTAATACCTTCAAACAACAATAATATTTGTAGAATGTGGGCGGTTTCTTCACTAATATCTTGCAAATGATGGCCTGAGCATAGACTGAAAGTTTCGTAAAGCTATATTCAAAAGTTTCTGTTTCAAGGACCATTAAGTCGTCCAAAATTGGCAAAATTAGCCCATAATTTGTGACATGAGAAATTTAAGAGATTTACTTCTGTTGCAGTTCCTATCAAGATGTATATAGAAAACTGAAGTGCTATTACAAATGGCCTCTGGTACCTTACAGAATGTCCAAGTACATTTTTGTTGATTTAACACCAGTGACCCATCTCTCGGCTACATGTCAGCACACAGCGTACTTGTAATTTTTCCGTGTCCCGAAATGATACGCCACTATATTCTCAAGTGTATGAACTGTTTACAAAATATTCAATTGAATTTGCAATTTTGTGTTGCCTAATAATCTATATTAGTTTGTCATCTTGCCCAATGTTCAATAAATGCACACATGAATTGCGGAAACCCTTATGATTTTCGGTTTTTGTTCCGTGTCCCGCTGGAGGGCGTGAGTAATGGTAGTTTTGAAGGCTCCTTATTGCCTGTTGAAATGATCCAGGTACTTGTTAACACATGTGCTGATTTGAAGTCCATTGATTCATCATTGTGTGCATTTTTAGTTTTCTGTGCCAGTTTTTTCTGCTTTATTCTGCAAAAAGTTGAAATGTGTCCCGTCCCGTAAGTAATGTCCCGTAAGTTATGGCTTTCTGATTGTTGACTCTGGGCTCAACAAAGACTTGTGTAATGATTTGTACATTGTGCATATTTCAAAAATAAGCTGATCTGCACTTTTTAAGCACATGAAATTGATAAGCCAGCCCAAAACATTGGTGCAACTGCAGCTTATTTGGAGCATAATGCAGGATATTCTAATTCATTAAAGCTGTCATAAGTGACTGTAGTGATTAAATACAAATTAAAACCCACTTTAGTAATTGAAAATTTTAGCAATAAATGTCATTCAAGATGCTGTATCTTCAATTGTTTGCTGTGTGAATGTGCCTGTGATGAATGTGAAAAACAATTCTTTTGGGACTATCTAACATTGTTGTTTATCCCACTAAAGCTACATACAATATTATGTTTTGCAGAGTTCCTATCACCTCGCATGTTTTGGGCGGCTTTACATAATTTTATTTCTTGATGATTTGTTTTTTTAATATACTTCGTGCAATTAACGTCAAATGTGTATGTACGACACAAAAACGAGTAGGGTTTTCTAATTATATAACAATGCCGCAAGCCTATATATTGGCCAATATACTGTGAGAATTTTAGTTCAGATCAATGTCAATCTGACTCTAAACATGTTTAGGGCTAAATATCTGCAGAAAAATTCAATATGTTGCAGTTATCATTTGCAAGCAGTATCGGGACACAGGTCGAGTAATTAATGTGGTTTACGTGTACCTTGAAGTTTTTACCTAGATTCTGGGTACTGAAATTAATTTTTCAATTCACCATTTGTATTTTTTGGTCTTTACATTGTGTGTTGATATCTGTTAAGACCAATACGCCATGAAATTATACAGTTTTGTACTACAAAATAAAATCAAAGTTTTGTTAAAGAATTTTTATGCTTATTTTGAGATATTGTCGGTCTCCACTTTTTCCAGTGGCAGCAAAACTCCAATCTTGTTGCTTTTTGTGTCGACTAACTAATAGTTAGCTGCCAGCAAGGCAAAGAGAATTTTCTAATGTTTTATATGTGTCCTGTGATTCAAAAATGGAGAGAAAAAATAATAATAAATAATTGGTACTTTCTGGCAAATATGTCTTCATCAAATGAAGGGAAAAAGTGCCTATGCCTCAAATTTGCCAAAATCATAAACCTGACAGTTATAGCTTGCCTAAATAATATGGATGTATTGGAAATAATAAAGTTTATTTTTTGACCTCCATGTCACACTTTGTCCCGCAATAGCGTGAAACAGGCCTAATATGTTATCCAGTCATTGTTTTTACTCCAGACCAATGCATGGCAAAATGAACATCACTCTTCATTGAACTTTGTTCTTTCGTGTACAAATAAAAGATCAAAATTATTTTTGTAAATAAATGCTGGGCTTTACCTTTCAGTGAAATACAATATTGAATCCTACAACCCTCATTTCCACAATTGTATGCGGTTTGTTAGAGTGCAGTCAAGTCAATCCAGATGGAGTGGATCCAGGAATTTCCATGTGGGGGGGGGGGGGGGTATACATTCAGATTTTTTGTTCTTCTAAATAGAAGTATGAATACTTTATCAGATTTTAGGGGGCCATATCCTCCCCCCCTATCAGAACATAAAAAGCAAGCACGGAGTATCACAGCTGCAAAAAAAGGGGGAGGGGTCCTTTAAAGTAATACTCCCCCCCTCCTTGAAAAGTTTGGCAGTACTTGATGAGTAAAGTATTGACTAAAAACTATGCGAGTTTTTATAAGTGAGACAGCAGTGGCAGATACACGTGATACAGAGGGGGGCATGGGGGCAACCCCCCCCCCCCCGGTTTGATTTTATCCATAACTTTTCCACAAATATAATGCCTTTTATCATGATGATTTTTTTAAATATCAAGGCTTATAAAAATAACATATCATATATTTTTTTAACATAGTGCATTACCCCTTTACTGATGACCTAACCTTTGTGATATCCATTGAATGCATCATTGCTCAGGTCATTATCAGATTATTATAGGGGTGTTGTCTTATCTCATTATCATTTCTTCCAACCTTCCATTGTAATGCAGGTATAATAGCATGTATTATATAAGTATAGCTGACCTATTTACATATTTGTAAGTTATATTCAAAATTAATATAGTGTATTCTTATAACTATTACAGAATTGTTTTGAGTACTGTTCATTTTCTCATATTTTAATTATTTTACCTCAGACTTTTTGAAATTATCAATAATTCACCATTTTTTGTTAAATTTATGTCTTCAGACTAAGCAATGTTACCATACAATAATTTCAACTCTACCATTTAGCAAGGATACAATGCTTAATGATAAACTCTGTATTTGGGCATATAAATTCATAATTGTCATGAAAATAATTGGATATTGAGATCTACTCCCATTTTGGCCTTCAGTGGCATAGGGACACATTTTCTCACTTAAATCTATTAGATCTACCTATTCAAAAGTCGTGTTTATTGATAGCTTTCAGTCATGTTTAACATTTATTGCGATAACCATTGAATTTTAGGTAATATTCCCCGAGATTTTGATCAATTTAAAACTAAATTAAGTTATATATGCAATAGATACTGTATTTTCTCATAACAATACTTGTTTTTAATGCCATGAAAACCCCTTGTTGTTTTTTGTGAAGCAAACAAACTGGGGCTTTCCTGGAGCTCGAGTAAAGCCCCCCCCCCCCTTATGTGAAATAGAGGCCCTGAATAGGTGCCTATGGAAAAAAGAAAGAAAAAACAATAAAAGGCCTCCCTTGACTTAAGGCCACATATGAGTTCATCATTACAGCTAAATCAACTGTACTGTTTTTTTTTTTTCAAGAATTATAAAAATAACAGAGGCCTGTCTCGAATAAAGCCACCCCCCCCCCCTTCAAATAGAGGCCCTGCTGGGCGCTCAAACTGCTTGAAGGTCTTCTAATAAGTAAATTTGGTAGATATTTTCTATGGAGGAAGGGAGGATGAATGAAGGGAGCAGGGGAGGAGGGGAGAAGGGAAGAGAGGAGAAGGGAGAAGAGAAAAAAAGCAGAGGGGGAAGCGAGGAGGGGGAGAAAGAAAGAGGAGAAAAGGAAGAAGGAGATATGAGAAGGGAGGACAGAGAGGCAGTATAAATATTTCACATCATTACACATTATTTGCTTGAGGAAGAGAAAAATATTGTTGTGTTATTTCGATTTTGCAATAATTCAATCACTCAAATTTCATAAATGGAAATTACATCCGAGAATACAATAATATGTCAATTTGATGATGTGAAGTTCGACACAAATCTGCAGACATTTCCAGCTTCAATCAGTATGAAAGCCCCAGCATCTCATCATAAATTATATATATTTATACAATGTTACAAGATTGCCAGGATTGGTACTGGTAAAAGAAGGTCCAAAGAGGCCAATTCAGCAAAAAGCAGGTCCATTTTGGCAATTACCTGTGCCATAGGCATATCTATATCAGAAAATGAATGACATCCTTTATCTTGTACATGTACCTTCAAAATTAAATACATCCTTCATATTCAAGTGACAAAAGTCCATAAAGTACGTATTTCATTATATGTGGAGAATATGTTGATATAGATAGATAGATTGATAGATGCATACATAGATGGATAGATAGATAGATAGACAGATAGATAAATCAACATGTCATCCAATATTCAGACATATTGTCTTAGTATCAAAAACACCTAAATTCAGCAAATGGGACTGAATGTGTCACTTTACGGAGCTTTTTGTCGTTTTTATTGTTATTCAGACCTATAATCTGACTGTCGCTTGGCCCTGTTTGTTTGTATTATCTATTTGCAACGTTGTTCCAGTGTTTGATTGGAAGCTGCTTTATTAGAATTATTCTTCTAGTTTACATGAGGGCCACCAGGGTGGTTTGATTGACTGATCTGCTGATTGAATGATTGCTTAATTAATTGTTTGACTGACTGATCAAATAATTAATTTCCTTGTGCAACTGGATTTTAATATTGCATTAATAACATACAGTATTTGTACATTACTATTAGATCTGTAGATTTCAGAGAATGGGTGTAGACAAATTTCAATCATATCCAATAAATTCTAATTTTAAAATTAATGAAATTTTAAAAATTAACTTCTGTATGCAATAAAAGAACAGTATTCTTAAGATGGATGGATGTTTGGGGCTTTACATCCTGTATTTACACACTTGGTGGGCTAATTAATTAGGCCAGGAAGAGGGCACGGCAATGAGGCAAAGGATGATTGAAACAGCCATCCAACATTCCAGGCCCAGGTGACCCGGCAAGAGCTGGATTCGAACCCTGGACCTATCGATTGGCAGTCCAGCACGCTACCACTAGACCAACCCTCCCCCCTCAAAACCCTGTCTTTGTTTACGAATCAAGTATTGCTTAAGTTTTTTTTAACTGTATTTAAGTGTCTGCTCTGCAGTTACGGAAAGTCAGGGAAACTCATGAAAAACATTGTGGTGGTGGAAATTCAACAAATTACCACAACAAATCTTGGCCTGATTCTCGCTTAAATTTTTACCGATTTTCATTATGGCACATGCTGTGACCTGGTGGAAACGGACATCAATTTGAAGTTTTTAGGGACCTTGCCCCCTCAAAGCCCGCGCCTCCTGAGGGCAACTTGATTTCACTGCCTCCAGAATGCCCACTGATTAGCCGAGGGTATGCTGCCGCGCAGCCTATGTTTTAATATGAAATATACTTAATTGTTCCCATTATTTACAATGGGCATATCTATAAAATGACAGATTGACATTTCAAGAATTTAGATTTCCTCCTACCCAGGCCTTCCCTTAAGTAACAGGCAATTAAGTGCATTTTTGCTGCTAAGAGCATAGGGGCACGCCAATATCACTCTCCACACACCAATTACACTTTTAAGACACCAAAATCATTATTTATTGGCTTATCATGTGACTGATCATCTGGTACATGATTGGCCTTAAATTTTTGATGAAGTATATATATATACATATATATATGGGCATATATTTTTTTACAGTTGTGGACCAATCTAATGTTGATATCTTACTCATTTCACTGACATAATATTCAAATTTATCCGTAAAACGAAGGAAATTGGTAAAAAAATGGCCATAAAAACATAATATCTAATTACTTAACAATAGATAGGCCTACATGGTCTCTGAGTTCACCTGTAGTCTCTCTAAATGGGGCATTTACATACCTTAGCAATTCATTTGTTACAAAGAACCTAAGGATGAAATTTTCTGCTAATCTCTGAATATGAGATAAATTCTAAAATAAGGGGGGTAGGGTAATTTTTATCACTTTAAAGTCTAATAGCAGAGAAAGTATCCATCACAATGCCATGAATGTAACACCACTGGCAAGCTGAGAATAAGGGGAAGTTTTTGCAGTTTGAACCATGTTGATATCTGCATTAGAACTGAAGTTCTGGAGAGACTTGCAATTAGGCCCGGCTGAAAATGAAGCGAATTTTCCATGAAAAATGACCATAGATTCCTTATAAATCACAAAATAAAGAAACTATGTAACATTTTTTAGTTTAGTAACATGAAACCAATTATTCTACACATATCTGAACCAATTCCAGTTTGATTCAGTCAATATTAGGCCCTCAAAACTCAATATTTGGAATTTTCAATAAATTTTGTCCGTAACCGGACATATGGCCGCATTACCGGGTTATGCGCCACAGTTGATGAGTAAACCCACCCTGGCCATATGCAGGCTGGGGTACCCTAACATCATAAAGTGTCAAACTAAATCTACTCAGGGGTGTTTACTGAAACTTTTTCTAAGCCTCTTTTGAGAATTGGCTTCTGGACTATCAGCATACTTCTCATCCTCAATTTGATTTCTTTTGGCAACTTCACTGACTGGTGCAATGTATGAGTTGAAAAGTATCGGACCAAGTTTCGATCAAAAGATTTATGGTAATTTTGCCTAATTTTCAATATTGTTTTCTGAGGTGTCCAAAAACAATTATATGGAGGGACAATTTTGAGATAGCCCTTTTTTTGGCTAAAAACAGGCAAAACGCTGTTTTCCCGCCAAAAACGAGGCTGACTTTTTTTTGGCGGGAAAACCAGTTTCTTGCTATTTTTAGACCAAAAAGGGGCTATCTCAAAATTGTCCCTCCACAAAATTGATTTTTTAGGCCTTAAAAAACATTATTAAAAATTTGTTTTGTTATAGCTGTAGCCATAGTGTGGCGCCAGGGGTTCGTGCCAAATATGGCTATTTATAGGCCTATAATGCGCTGAAATTGCATGAAGACAAAAATAACTCCAGCGCGAGACAAAAAATATTAATTTTCATGAATATTTTTAAGAAATAATCATTCTGGGGCTTAAAATAATCACAGGGAATTAAATAATTTGGAATTTTGCCAATTTTTGCCTTAATTTTTACATTAAGTCACTGGAGTACCAACCATTGAGTGAACCCCGAGGTTACCCCCGAGGTTATCCCTAAGGTTACTCCCCAAGGTGACTCGCCGAGGTGACCTCCCTAGGTGACTTCCGAGGTGAGCAATGAATTTTGTCCATCATGCCAATGTAATAAGCCTCCCGATTGGCCATAAAGCCACCTGCATTTTGAGTTCACCTGTGTGTGGCAGGCAAGTTAATATGGGAAATGTTATTGACTGATCAGTGAATATCACATGTGTTATTGACCTTCCTGGAAGATGCATTAGCCCTAAAAAGAATATTCCAATAAAAATAATTTTCCAAAAAAAAATCCCCCCCAAAAAAGAAATTCTAATAAAAAAAGTTCCATAAAAAGAAATTCCCCTAAAAAAATTAAAAACAAAGGTTATCAATAAAAATAATTTCCTAAAAAAATATTATCGTGGAACAAAACAATTATGGACCACAGTTTCGGTCAATATCAGGTTTAACATACCTGACCAAGTGATAATCACGTCGGCCTTCTGCCCTGGTGAATATCACTGGTCAGGTCCATAAAACATGATATTGACCCTAACCGAATTCCAATAATTGTATAGTATTTCAAAATGGTTTGCCTATTTTTCACAAAATTGCTCTTGAAATAAAAAATGGTAACATTTTTTGCATCGTGGTATGTAAATTTTCAGGCATAACTATAAATCATTGTATTATCTACATGGCGAACTGAATGAAATGGGACCAGGTTATGACTGGAATGGATCAAAGTTGTTTTCTGTCAGCATCTCAAAATTTGCATGTCACCCATCAATCATTTTAAAGCTCTCAGAGAGATCTATCAACCAATGTAAGAAACATATCCCTGCCACATAAACCAGCACTTGAATAGCCCACAATGCAAATCTGAATCTCAAGTCAGACACTTAAAAAAAAATATAGCTGGATTGCCATTTTTGCTGCAGGAACACGCAAAGGCAAAATCCAATAGACGCCTGAACAGACACAGCACTAAGCCGCGACAGGTCAGACACTCTACAGAGAACTATTGTGTTAGATCTATAGTGTTAGATCTTGAAAGATTAAGTAAAAGGTGAGAAGAACAATGCAAAAGGCTTTTCATGAAGATATGAAGGGTTCCAAGCACAAATTAAATGACTTATTACCTGATCAAAGGAACAGGCTCTATGATATTCGTGCTTTTAACAAATTTGAATCTGTTCTGTGGCATATTTACTTACTTACAATATTGAACTGTATTTCAGATTCCCTCACGAAGAACACTGATGTCCACAAAGTCCAAGGAGACGCGGGGGTAGAGATGCAGCAAAACAAGCCAGAAGTTGTGGTCCAGACGTCAGCAGCTCTGAGCCAGGGGGATTCAAAATCACCTGTGCCTAGTTTGTACCAAGACACTCTGGTTTTAAAGGATGGAGAATACACTTCTGAATCCAACGATATATATGAGGAATTTATAAACGAACCCGATACTTTTGGAGAAATTAATGAAGAGAACCAAAATGCTTTGACTGGAAGTCTTACTTATCTCAACAAAGATGCACCGGATGATGATAACAGAATTGTCCATTTAACTGATGAATCAAGTTGTTCCAACTTTTGTGAGGATAGCCAAACCACTGTCAAAAGTCGGCGCTCAGGTCATTATGAATCTAGTACTTCCTACACCGAAGGTGACCACACAACTGTCAAACATTGCTACGAAATATTCAACATTGAGGAGGACCTGACAACTGATGATATCATCTCTTATTTGGAATCCCTTGCTGGTCCCATGAAAGATGTCACCGATTTGTGCTCCAACGAAACAAGTTTTATTGTGGAGTTCGAAAAAGATCAAGGTAGCTATATTATCTCTAATATTAAAATGATAACATACAGGTTTTAACTCAAGTAAATCTAAATGTCCAGTGTTCTAATTTTTCCTGTGCCTTCCATTGCCCTTCAAGACAGAACTATCCCCTTTTCAATTAGTCTGCAACTGGTTATGGTTTTGGGTTGGTTTGGGCAAATGGTGTGATAGCTCCTGTCACTGTATAAAAATGACATTTAATGCTAAGGTGTATGAAAGGTTCTGAACATTTGAAACCCGGAAGTGGAGTTTACTTCAGTGGAAGTCACTGTATGACATATCTGACGGAATGGGAGACTAGAACAATGGAAAACTAACCGAAGACTAATTTTCAACAAAACTCTATAACTTGTCATGTGATGATCAGCTTCTTCCCTCCTTAACAGAGTTCAATGAAAGGGGATTTTCTTTGCGAGGAAGGGTGCAGCAGATGTCTCTTACACTCAAAAAAGTCAGTGACACGATGGGAAACAACAATTAAAAAATTTAGGGCGAATCTTCATACAAGTGCATCAAAACATATGAGTTGCATTCGAAGCTCAAATAAAAAAATATAATTGACCAGAAAAGATAAATATCATTAAAGTCCATTCAGATATAATTATATAAAACCACAATAATATAAATTCAGATATATATCGTAACAAAACAACCCGAGTCAAGGGAATCTTCGAAACAATATCACAATCTGTTGTGTGAATTAATATCATTCAACACATAGTTTGCCTCTCCCCCTGGGTCCTTTCCACATTAGCCCCCTTCCGTTTCCTTATTGCGTCCCCTTTTCTGCATCTCAGTTCTCACATATTCCATATTTCCACCATTTTCACGTTACTGTTGTACAGCCAAGTTCCAGCTTCTACTCCCATTACCAGACAATATAGCGAGACCTGAAATGGCACAGTGGAGATAAATTTCCTCACCTAAATAATAAATTATATTCAAACAATAAAGAGACATATTTATTTTCCCAAAGTGTCCGAATTTGTATCAGGGAGTCCATTACAACCCTGTAATTAAAATGTCTGGAAAATGCATATCAGCTGACCTATCTATCCCCCTTTAAATAAAATTGAATATCTCAAATATTTCTTCTCCAATTTTTGTGAAAGTTGGCTGAACTATCTATAGGCCTGTATATCGACCCCAAACGTACGTATTTGTAGCTTAGTGATATTATTCCTGGCTGATCCAGCAGCCTTTGACTAAGCCTGTTTTCAAAAATCTGTGGCTTTCCCAATGGATATAAACAATTTCACCGAGAAAGAGCCGTTAGCTAGGGCATACCTTAGCAAGTGAGTTGATAAAATCTGTTTTTATTTAGTGGACAATTGAGGACTTCTTTTGCAACGCTTTCACATTTTAGCTTCCTAGGGAGACATCATAAATCATTTGAGTGCAGTTTGAACACCTTTTAAACATTTCCACCTCTGACCACAGAAAGGGACTTAGTGCCACTAAGTCCATTTTTTAATTATTGCATATTTCGAAAGTTCAAGACCTTAAGGTTTAATCCCTGTGAATATTGGAACTAAGCAGGAGATATTGCCAGTCAAAGTACAGGATGACGCTATTTGTGGAATAAAGTGGAATTGTTTTTGTTTTTGTTATCCTTTTTTGTCGCCGCCATTAGAAAATTTTACCCAGTGCAAGAAGGAGCATAGTGCTGTTATCCCCCCTTTGGCGCTGAAATTTACTTGAAAATGATAGTAAATATACTAGCACTAAGCTTCGTTTTGCACCGAAACAATTCGCAAGTATTAGCTTAATGCATCTATGCTCCTTTTTGCTCCACTGATAATGCTTTGTTTAATGCAAGAAGGAGCATTGGTCTTATTTCATAAAAAATAATAATATTAGCATCATTGTTTTATATACATTTTTAGAAAGTGCATTAGGAATGTACATACCAAAAATCATTCAAATCTGACCAGTACTGACCGAGCCAGAACTGAACTAAGCTCCTTTTTGCGCCGAGCGTTCGATTTTTTTTTGGAAAAGTGAACACTTCAATTTTTTTAAAAGAGGGGTACTCTCACTCAGGGTCTACTGGCTCAGACATAACTAAGCAATTAAGCTAAAAATAAAAATGCATAATGTCAATATTCAGGCCTATAAACTGGCCAAATTTCATAGAAATCGGAAAAGAGGTCTTTGAGATATTACCTTTTCGTAAAGGGGGACTTATTTTTGTTGAACCGTATCAATCCTGTGATTCTATCTGTATTTTTATCAAAAAATCCATCAGTGCAGGACACAGTGTCTAATTCCTCTGAAGTGAATTAATTCTAGTGCAACTCACCACATGCTTGATGATAGATGCACAAGAAGCGAATGAACCCGGTGTGGTAATTGAGAGTGTCCCAGTACAGAGTGTCCTTTGGACACATTTTCCGAGGAAAGACTATCCTCTGGACAGGGGGGGATCCAGAAAATTCCGGTGGGGGGGTCTATCGGGCGACCGTGGGATGATAAAATTAACATGTAAAAATAATAAAATTTTGGTCTGGTGGGGGGATGCAACCCCCCTATCCCCCTCCTGCGTCTGTCCCTGCCTCTGGACACAATTTCCTAGAAAGGAGTGTCCCTGGTCAGTTTCTCCTAGGAAATTCTGTCCAGTGGACATTGGTTCCTAAATCATGGTTGTCCACTTTAGGGATTAATGTCCCACCGAAAAAGGAATATATATTCTATGTCCTGGTTTCAAATGTCCCACCAAATATCCAGGATAATATATACTAGGCATGGAAGTCCTGGACATTATATCCTAGGTTAAGCAGTCCTGGACATAATATACCAGTAAAAATTGTCCAATGACGGACAAATATTCCTTGTGTTTTTAGTCCTGAACACCAAACCCTGATTCTGGATATTATAAAATGTCTTTCTGGACAAATATTCCTAGTAATGCCGGTCCTGGTCACAATATCCTAGCTATGGATGTCCAGGACACAATATCCTGGTAACACAGGTCCTTTTTAGGACCAATATTTCCTGGTTTTACAATTCTAGGACATTACTTTCTACTTTTACAGGTCCAAGTAAAATAAGTCATTTACCAGGATTGTCAGTTTCATTTTAAAGTGGTGGGGCAAATAGTGGTCACACCTTCGTGGCAGATGTCAGGGGAAAAATTACATTTTTTAAATTCAGAAACATGTATACTTCGGCAAAAAAGTGGTGGGGCATCTACCCCACCATCCCCATTGGAACTGACGCCACTGTCATTTACAGAACTCTTTCCGATAACTGGTAGGCCTTGACCCTGTCCAGTGGACAATCATTAATCACCAGTAATGCCCTCCAATAAAAAAACATTATTGTATAATTAATATACAATTATTGAAAAGTTGAGGTCTATACCATCGGTGGATCATCCACATCCAGCTAGTACTTGATAAGTATGTTTGCATTGATCACCATGTTTCAACTTTCTAATATCACACAAATGTAATTGTTAAAGCATACTCTCTTAATGTTTATTTTCTCATTCAGTGACAACCCTTCATCCGCAAATAAAACAAAAGTAAGTATGTCACTAGTACAAGGTAACTGATATAAATGAAGAAGACTTAAAAAAGGTGTTCTCAACTCTAAAAAACTCTGCTGCAGGTTATGATGGAATTCGTCCATCAGTTTTAAAATCAGTATTTGATCAAATAAAAGTGCCTCTCATACATTTAATTAACATGTAATTTCGTCATGGTGTATTTCCAGACAAACTCAAACAAGCTGTAATTACCCCTATTCACAAGCAAGGTAATAAAAAAATTGTACATAACTATCGTACAATATCAGTTTTAACTTTTTTTTCCAAAGTATTTGAAAAAATATGTATAAACAGCTCCATTTATTGAGAAGATAATGTGCAGTAGGATGAGGAGGAGGAGGAGGAGGTTAGCTGCAACCAACAGAAAAATAACTTCTATCACAATTTGGTTTACAATGTACATGAAACATATATGTGTGCAGCTAATCATTATAACAAATAACAATATTTAAACACATATCATGGAAATAGTCATTAGGTTATTACATCCTGTATTTATGCACTGTTGTGCCAATTAGGAAAAGAAGTAAATGAAACAAGGAAGTAAATCAAAAGTCATAAACCTCAAGAGTCATAAACCTACTCAACTTACATAAAAAATAGTATCGAATATTCTAAGCACTTACACAAATACTGAAAAATGAATTACTATATTACTGTGTATTGCATAATTATATAAAGAAATGAATAAAGACAAAAGTTACAATTTGTTTCTCTGAATATCCTTTTTGAAACATTTCCATGAATTGATATGAAGTGAATGAGAGTAAAATGCAGAATGAGGATGTGACCAGCAGTTATTGCTGTCATAACACAATCAAACAATCATGATAACCGTGAAAAGCATGAAAAACATTGAAGCTGGACTTTCATCATGACATGTTATAGAAACAATCAAAAACATAGAAACTGAGAAAATCATGATCAGAATGACCAGTGACAAATGATTGAAATATGAAACACAAGAATGATCAGAAAATACATACATTTATAGATACAAAAATGCAAAGAAAATTAGACATCGAATAATATGATACTTTATACAATAATTAAATGACAAATAAATCAAATAAATGAAATGACTAATAGCAATAATCTACAACAACCATATAAATAAATACAACATTTTATACTTACACCAGTATGGATTTCAAGAAGGCCATTCTACTGATCAAGCACTTGTTACGGTTACAAATTTCATTCATAATGCTCTTAATGATAAAGAACAAGCTATTGCAGTTTCAATTGATTTAAAAAAAGCGTTTGACACTATCAATCACTCGATCCTACTTCGTAAGCTGTCACGCTACGATGTAAAAGATAATGCCCTTTCTTGGCTCTCAAGTTACCTCGAGAATAGATATCAGAAAGTTAAATATAGTCCAACTGTTTTTTCTGAGAATGAATTAATGAAATGTGGAGTCCCCCAGGGTTCTACCCTTGGCCCTCTTTTATTTATACTTTAAATTAATGATTAACCTTGTACTAGTGACATACTTACTTTTGTTTTATTTGCGGATGACACTAATATTTTTGTAAAAGGCAAAAAGTTAAGTGAATCAATAGATATTTTTAATGCTGAGTTAGTTAAGCTATCTGATTTGTTCTCGGCGAACAAACTGTCCTTTATAAAGTACAAAAGTGAGTCCGAATAGAGACATTGTTTGAGTACAATATTTCAAACAATGTCTCTATTCGGACTCACTTTTGTACTTTATTATTTGAAATTATTCAGTGGAACATATGGATTTTCAACTGTCCTTAAATGTTCAAAAAACCAAATGTATTCTTTTTTCTAATAATAGGAGAAATCCTGATATCTTGATAAGGTTAGATGGTATGCTAATAGAACAGGTTAAAGTGATCCAATTCTTAGGAGTTTTAGGTTAATCACATAAATAACAAAATAGGCAAATCAATAGGTATACTATACAAAGTAAGGCGCATCTTGAATAAAGAATGCAAACTAAACTTGTACAAAACCTTTATTTTACCGTATTTAGATTATTGTAATATCATCTGGGCTACAACATACAAAACACCACTCAAACCATTATTTATTAAACAGAAACGAGCCCTTAAAATTGCTCTTAATTTGCATAATTTAACTTCTACCAATACTGTTTTTGAAATTGCCAAGGTTCATTCTATTTATGAAATTAATGATATCCATATATGCATTTTCATGTTTAAGTATATTAATAATCTATTACCATTAAGCTTTACAAATATGTTTCAACTGAGAAGAAATACTCCGTCATTATCAACAAGAAGTGCTTCTAACTTGTATTTACCTTTTCCAAGGATAGAGAAATTCAAATTTTCAATTTTGTATATGGGACCCAAATTATGGAATTCATTACCAGATAGTATGAAAAACTTTAATACATTAGTCCAATTTAAAAATAACATTAAGAAAGTCATGTTTGTATCAAACAGTAGGAAATTCTGAATCTAATTATATTTTGTACCATTATTTAGTTTACTAATATTTCTTGTTTAATTTCACTGTACAAACTGATTTATAGTTCTCTCTTGTGTGTGTCTGAACCATATGCCTATTGCGTAACTGTTTTCCCGGCTAACAAGCCCCTCGGGGTTTTACGCCTGCATGTGATTAGAACCGCAAATTTTGTAATTTTTATGGTGAAATAAAAAAATTTAAAAAAGGTATGTCGTTGTTGACAGATATTGTCTGTCATGGAGAAGATCCATCATATGCCAAGTAAATAATGACTGGGACTAAGACTCAGACTGAAATCAAAGATTAGCAACCTAATTATTTGTTGCATGACCATAATCATTGCTATATTAATTACATGAAATAGTCAGAGGAAGGACTTGAACCTGCAATGTTCTGAATTGAAGTCTGATCGCTAGATGATTTTGCTATGGGGGAAGGCTGCCCAAGCTGGTGATCCCAAGCTTTGTCTTTGAATGGTGTAGCTAGAAATCAAGGAGTGGGGGGGGGCCAAGGGGGAGCCAGGGTCTGAGCCGGGGCGCCCACCTTTTGTGGCAATTTTTGGGGCAATACAAGGGTGAAAATTAATGCCGGGACACAAGCCCTCTTCACAAGTGACGTAGGAACATTGACGCTCTTGTCTTTTGGCGACCACTAAATATTCTTTTTCAATTACTTTTAGGAGGAAATTACTCTCCGTAAATCCAGTTTGACGAAGTGCATAATGTTGATTTCAGCCATTCAAGTTGTTATGCACACGGAATCAGACTGGGCCATCATTTTAAAGGTGTGGGCAAATTGGGTCAAAGCCTTCACGGAAGGTTGCCCCTGGCAATGCTTAGGAAACACTAAGATTTTAGGAAAAAAAGCAAACAGTTTAGGTGGATCATTAAATAAACATATTCAAAAACTAATGGTTTCCACAAGATTTCTGTCGAAATATCAAATCTGGATCTTGAAAATTAGGCCAAATGTCAAAAGGCCGTACTAAAAAGTTTGGATGCATGTATGCCTATTGTAAGACAATTTCGTTGAAAAGGAAAATTGTCAAATGCCTTAGAACTTTCTGAAGGTCAACTGTCATTCTGGTGAGAATCTGTTATAATTGAGCGCCAGCTCAGATCACAAAGACGGACGTGCTCTGCTCAAATAATTTTCAAATTTCTCAAATCTGAAATGGGGTGGGGCCAGTGGGGGGGGCACTCATCCATTTGGGGGCCCCGCCCCTCCCCCCATAGCTCCGCCACCGGATTACAGTACATCAGTTCTATTAATAGGTACGGCCATAAATATAGGATGAACAATAATGAATGTTGTAGGTAGAAATGTCCAGGAAAAATAGAACTAGTGTACATGGTCCTGGACTAATCATACTAATGTAATATGTCCCAGACAAATAGACCTACGATAAGCTGTCCGGGATAAATGTAGCTAGGAAGTTCTGTCCTAGACAAATGAAACGAGGATAAAATGTCCTGGACAAATGGGTCCAGGATCAGATGACCAGGACAGCTAGATCCAGTGGCGTCCCTATGGGGGGCACAGGGGGGCACGTACCCCCCCATATTGGACCTGTGCCCCCCAGGTGCCCCCCATATGAACTTTCCAACTCTGGCTAAAATATACAATTAGTATAGTGGTTGCCCCCCCAGAGAATCGCGTGCCCCCCCAGGTGCCCCCCCACTCGAGACCCCCCAATTACGCCACTGGCTAGATCTAGGATCAGATGACCTGTGCAATGAAAACTAGTTAATAATGTCCACCTGGACATCTGAAACAACGTAAAAATCAAGGTTCAAATGTCCTGGACAATTATTACTGATCCATGCAAAAAAATGTCCTGGAAATTTGAACCAAGAGAGGACAGTATAAACCAAGGAATGTGTGACCAGAGTATCGCATTAAAAAATAAATGGATTGGTGTTCTTTCTCTATATCACTCTCATAGGCATAGGAAAGGGGGGTATAGGGGTCAGAACCACCTTTGGTCCAAAACTAGAGTCACATTTACCAGGTAAATTCCACAGTAGCGCACCACTTTTAGCATTTTTTAAAATCTTAATGATTATCAAATCATTTGCAATAACAAATCAGTAAGGTCTCTGCTGCACAAAACAAGTTAAATTTTGCTGATATGATATCATGTTCCGTTTGGAAATAATCAACATTTTCCTCAAATCTGTCCAGATTTTTTTTTTGGCCAAAACAAAATGGAAAGAAGCAGCTGCTAACTGATAACTCATACATTACAGAAAAAGCAAAAGCATGTTTTTCTGGCTTGTAAAGGTAGTGGGCAGTTGTTTTGAAAACATATTTACTGACACTTATGTTGAAGATGATTCATACTTCATATCTGTAAGACATTGCTTGTACATTGTTCCATCAGTCACACTCAAACATGATAAATTGACTTCACTCAGTGAATTATTTGTTTTTGGGAGACATTTTGCCATTGCTATCTAGTACAAAGTGACAGATAATTGGGCTTGAATTGTCTTCAAGATTATTCTCACTCATTTGTATAACAAATAATTAACCTTGTCCCGAAGTCGCGCTGAAACATGATAAATTGATCACAAGCAACTTACAGCTTTTACTTGTTGATTTTGATCATTATCATTTTGTATAAAAATTTACATAAATGAGCTTGGATTTTTCTTTTTAATTTCTGATAATTATTATGAGAAAAAAAGTTCTGAAATCCTGTGCCCTGAATCATAAAAATCTTACTTGGAGCATGGTAAATATTTTTGTGATGGAAAACTTGTTACTGAACTGTATGTCAGGCCATTCATTGTCAGGGTCTATTTATATTAAAAGGAATACAAAGACAAAATGTTCAGGAAAGTTTATATGTAACACAAGATAAACAACCCATAAATATATATTTTTTGAGAGTAGATGTCATGTTGTTAATAATAGAAACAACCAAGTGTTTCACAATGCATGAAAGAATTGTACAGCATAGATAAGTTTTCATGTCAGAGTAATAGTGCCAATGAGCAGTTTACTGGAATTGGCGCTATAAAAGTACTTAATATTATTATTATTATTATTATTATTATAATTATGTCAGTGCAGATTTTCAAATTGTAAGTTAGCTCAGTTGGTAGCACCCTGGGCTGCCGATCATTGCATGGGTGCACACTGCAGAGTCACACACTATCCTCGCCAATTGAATTGGGCCTATGTCTCATATCCTAATTAGCCTACCTAGTACATACATACAAGATGAGATTCGGTCATTCACCTGTACCGCATACAAAGATATAGTGTATCATCAGAGAAGCTCAATTGATTAATGCAACTGAGTGAAAGCTATGGATAGGCTGATAAAACAATTTTATATTCCTGTTCAGTTGTAAAGTGCCCCTGTCAATCTATAGGCAAATTACCGTAATATGGGTGAATCGGGACATAATTGGCAGTTTTTCTGTCATAGCATGGGCAAAAATCAATCTAGAAATCGATATTTGGTGTCAAATTGTGTCTGGGCACAAGGTCTAAGTACCCCTAGGAGCTTGAAAAGATATCTTAAATTCCCAATGCTCAAGGCCCAGAAAACTTCTGTCCCAATTCACCCCATGGTTTGGGGTGAATCGGGACACTTCATTATTTCCGCAATCAATACTCCATAGCTACTTTGAGTGATTGCTACTTGTGAAAAAACATTAGAAAACATGTCCAACATGCCAAAAAAATTTTTTGAGGAAAATCTGACATCAATTTCATTGATAATATGCAGATTTTTAAAAACGTGATAAATGGCAGAAAACTGTTAAAAACTGTGATTTTCTTCTAATTTTTCGAGTAATAGATAATTCTGGACTAACTTTACTGCAAATAATACCAAGTTCAATATTATTTATCAAAAAGCCACGCCAGTACACGCAAATGAAAATTGGTATGGTTATTTTTGGTTTATCCTGAAAATTTGCCATTGACCTGGATCTGCACCCAGGACCAAACGTACACATTCCTATATCCAGTCTTTAATTATGGTCCCTTAAAACCATGTTAGACTGATTTTAAAATTTGTTACAAGTTTATTGGCTCTAGTAATTAACCTTAATATGGTTCGAGCAAAGTTTTGACCAGCTTGTAAAACGTCAATCCTGCAGAGCCAAGTTTAAGGTCCTGCAGCTCATCACTGCCTGCAGTTAGAAGTACAAAATTTGATTACAATATTCGCTTGTATGTCTGCTATAAATGTGCCAAAAATCAAGTTCCTAAGGCCATTAGAAATAGGTTTTTTTGAACAAATACATCGTTTACCTGTTCTGTCCTGATTCACCCCAGTGTCCCTATTCACCCCATATTACGGTACTAAGAATTTCCTGATGGAAAAATTCTAGAGTTTCAGAATAGTGAAAGTTAAAGTTTTTAGAAAAACAACTGATAAGATGGTAGTGGAAGTCAAATCAGTATAACAACTGCCTGGGCTTGTCAATGTTCCCAGTTTTATTAAACACATCATTTGCATAAAATGGTACAAGCAACAGCTTCATCTTGGTATCATCCAATTACAGACAAACAATTACAGCAACAACCAATAACAGTGCAGTGGACTTCCAGCCCACATCCAGACATTCCCCCCACTTCCAGCTTCCCCCCTAGCAGACCCAGGTACACAAAACTTGCTCATTACAGCACTAATTGCTAATTCCTTCATTAGTGAATTCCCAATTATCTTGAAAGCCTAGCCCAAATTACGTAACCAAATCCTCCCACTAGTTTATCCCATTATGCCTGCCATAATAAGCTGCAGGTGCAGCCTGCAGGGAGAGCCTACAATGACAGATCCAAGAAGCAGAGTCATGCATGTTATCTAACCGGCCGAATGATCAGCTGTGGTATTACATGAATGACCATCTCCTGAACCTGACTGTCATTGAATTTCATGATTAATTCTGCCTTGATTATCTTGTTACTTAGAGGCTTGATTGTGTTTCATTATCAGTCCCTCATTATCTGATCCCTAATTGAGTACTGCAAGCCTGGGTTTACATCACAAGGGCCACCTGGACTTCTGACCAGTCAATAGTTGCTAATGCACTTGGGTGGCTTGGGCAGATCCTATTAACACTCAACTTCATTATCAGTCCAGAGACCATTGTCCATTGTCCCAGCCAACTGTGGCCTTGACAATTCTCAATAATAAAATTCAATTATTAATAATAAACTTCAATAGTAAAAATAGAACAGGTAATGTGGCAGGTAATGGCTTGTCTGCACAGTGGCCATCTTTACACTGCCTACGGCAATCTTTAGATAAAAGAACATAGTGATTTTCATCTACCTAAATGACCCCCCCTTTGGGCCTGTACATGTGGCCAGTGATTGCTGAATATTGAATTGTTGAGTTGTACTCATATGACGTATTGCAACCACTGGATCCTAATAAAACAATGCTGTTTAATCAATATTGAGGAGAAGCTGCAGTGTTTGTTTTATACCCTTCCCTTCCCCTGACTTCCAATTTTCACCCTTTTGTAACAACACATCCTCACGAACAACATTAATTAATACAGTTGATAAAATGATATGAAATGTGATGATATGAACAGTAAGCAGTGCGCAGCTCAAATTCAGTCAATTATGATATTAAGTTTAAGAGAGTTTGTGTTTTATGTTGCGTGATATTTGCATTAAAAAAGTCTGTTAAGTTGTGGTGCTTCACGTGGCCTCGAGATTTTTCGAAAGCCTCCCCTCCTGGGTGTAAGTTCGTCATCTGACTCCTAGGTTGCGTTCTAGCGTTTACATCTGACTCCATTTGTAGTTTAACGAATCGGTTGGTGTTGGATCCATTTCAGGAAGTAGATTGGGTCCACGAATCTCTTGGTGTTTGGTGACTGAAATTGAGAATTGTACGGCAGATTACTGTTCAATCGAGACAAGCTGGGAGTCTGCTTGCCCTGGGCCCACCAACGGTAGCAATTTGCCTGGTGTCGGAATAGGCTCTGGGTGGCTCGCAGAATTAATACAGTTAAAAACATTTTGTATATCTAAATGTGCAATACAGTTCTGACAAGTGGCTACACTTGCTTGTTGCTCGATACCTGAGCTTATAGAGTTTCACCTGTACTGGTGCGCCCCTCTGCAATGACCTAGTACCCCGCCTTCCAGAATTAATACAGGGAGCTCCCCAGAGCGTCCCCCAGAGAGTTGAGCCCAGACCAAGACCTGGTTGGTTAGAAGTGACAAGGCAATTAAAGAAGGGAAGCTGACTTGTTGTCTGTCTAAGCGCTTTAGACTTCAACAGGTGCACCGGTAGCGAAGCCCCTGAGTGGGGCCAAGGGTGTTACGAGCTTGACCTCTTGGGCTACCTGAGGTGTGGACCTGGCTGCGCCCTTGGCCATGGGGCAGCCCCTCCAGGTGCATTTCCCCCAGGTGGAGACCATGTAGGTGGTAGGCGAGACCTGGGTGACTGTGGTCTCATTGTGTCCCTTGATGAGATCGAAATGACTCTTTTTGATCTAATAAAATTCAATTCTAAATATTAAACTTCAATAGTAAAAATAGAACAGGTAATGTGGCAGGTAATGGCTTGTCTGCACAGTGGCCATCTTTACACAGTGTTGGATCCAGACATGATAGTCTAGGGCTGCCCGGAAGTGTTTTGCCATTTCGACCGCTGAGAGCAAAAAGGGACTTAGTGCCACTAAGTCCCTTTTTGAATTATAGCATATTTCGAAAGTTCAAGATCTTAGGATTAATACCTGTGAATATTGGGACAAAGCTGGTTCAATTAAAGGAGATATTGCAGGTCAAAGTACAGGATGACACTATTTGTGGAATAAAGTGGAATTTTCAAGTTTTTGTTGTCCCTTTTTGTCTCTGCCATTAGAAAATTTCACCAGACGCAGAAAGGATCATAGTGCTTTTATGCACCTTTTGGCGCTGAAATTTACTTAACAATGATAATAAAAATACTAGCACTAAGCTCCTCTTTGTACGGAAACAAGTCGGCGCAAAAATGAGCTTAGTGCATCTATGCTCCTTTTTGCCCAACTAATAATGCTTTGTTTAATGCAAGTAGGAGCATTGGTCTTATTTCATAAAAAGTAATAATATTAGCATCATTGTTTTTATATACATTTGTAGAAAATGTATATATGAATGTACATACCAAAAATCATTCAAATCGGACCAGAATTGACCGAGCATGAACTGAAAAAAACTGTTCAAAAGTAAAAGGCCCTTTTCTCAAAATGCCATTTTTCCACTAAGCTCCTTTTTGCGCCGAGCGGTCGATTTGCGTTCTCAAGTTACCGCATTTTCCCTTCAAAACACCACTATCTATTTTGGTGGTCTATTGCGGGCCGGGTCACCTAGGCCCAAACCTGTATCTGCCACTATAATTTTAGATGTAGAATATTGTCAGTTTTATGAAGTTATGGTCAAATTTTTTTAAATTTATTACTGCAAATATATACAAGATGTCAGGTCTATATAATTTAATAAAAATATTTTGATTCATGTTATTGATGAAATATAGTGTTAAGGTAACACAATGATTCACCAGAAAAGTATGCATTGTAAATGTAATACATGTATCTTACAGGTTCAAGATAGCAAAATTTTAAAAGTGACATGTCTACCAAATGGCATGGCATGTAAGTATATACAAGACGCCTTCTGGCCAGTCAGGCGACTACCTGCTGGGGTATGTAAAACCATGGAAAGATATTTAGTTAAATTTTTCTTAAGTGGTTTCAGTATTTCTACAATGTTTAAATACCTGTCAATTAGAAGAGTAAAAGGCACAACTATATAGCAGTGGTGGAGCCAGCATTTTGATGGCCTTGGCCTCGGTCTCCGTTCCGGATGAACAATCCTTAGCCTTGGACATTTGTCCGAGGCATATCTGAAGCCAACCACATAAATAAAGTAAAATTCGCCAGAAAAGTCAAACAAAATTTTCCTGTCAGTTAAGTATAATTATCAGTCAGCTTACCTTTTCTATGGGACCTATTATCCTATTAAAGTGTGATAGAATCCTTTTCTGCTTCAAAGACTAAGTATATATTCTCGGGTGAGAAACGTGTTATAAGGCTGTTCCATTCCTTGTGTTACATAAAGAAGTCTTTAATCTCCAAAAGTATTAATCTTTGAATTTCCTTCACTACTTGAGGTGCTTTGAAATTATTACATGTAAATGTCTAGTATGATAATGGAAGTGTCTGACCTACAACTCTACAAAACGGAATGGGATAAAATTTTTAACAGAATTTCCCAACATGCATCTATGCCCAAACAAATGTTCCAAATATCTTTCATATATATATACATACATGTAACACAAATACACTGCTGCTTGTAATAAATTGGAACCAAACAGCTCAGAGTATGTAAAATCATCTAAACAATTTTTAGAAAAAACTAGGCAAACTTTTCCCAAATAATGTTGAAAAGATAGTATATTTACTCTCTCCTAGTAGTCTTGAAATAAATTTTTGGCGGAAGGACTACAATGTATGATTTAGAAGTAAATTATAAAGGTTGTCAGATAGTTAAACAAATTATTTATCTTTTGCGGTTTCTGCAAAATTTTATTTTTTCCAGGCGAGACCAATTCCACGCCCCCATCCTTTAAAAAAAGGATTGATTGCCCCCTAATTGTTTTCAGTGCAGTCTTTTTTATTGAGCCATTGAGTTCGATCTTTAATTGCGCAGCAATAGCAATATTGTATGCGCTAAATATCGATAAAATACCATAATTTATGTTCAGCTGGTCTCGGTATCAGTTTCGATAGCTGATGCCACGGTCTCAGTATCAGTTTCAGAAGCTGAAAGCCTTGGACTTGGTCTCGGTCATGGATGCTCATGAATCGACTCCTACAATGCAATACTGCAAGAAGTATTGAATATCCATCAAAAGGCACAACTAGACCATGTAGGCTGTATTGTGTACAAAATGTTATCCACGCGTATGCCATAGGGTCCGAGTCCTGGCCCGAAAGCTGTCTATCAACCCGCTGTCCGGACGGATAACATTTGACCAAAGTGAACACAATACCTTACTCAAATTATGTTTACTGAAGGTAAAAACATGGCTGCATAATATGTCTGGGCACAGTGCAGAGTCAGCAGACGCAATAGTTTCAAAGAATGAATAAGATAAAGTGTATTTGTGATTAGTTTAAATGAATGCAATATTTTGTTCCCTCCTGTCAAATCAATGGATTTTTTGCATTTTTCAGCAGATAACCTTAAAATGGGAGAACATGAGTTCCTGGACAGTACATTCAGTGTACGCCCAATGGAGGATGAATTTAAAGAAGACAAGCACTCAAAATCGATTGTCGTCATGGGAATCTCAAGTGGCATCAATGAAGATACGTTACAGTTTAATTTCTCTAGTGTCACACGAGGAGGAGGACCAGTGGAGCGTGTCAAAGTATTCTCTCAAAAAAACGAAAAGGTGGCCATTGTCACATTCGAGGAAAGTTCTGGTGAGTTTAGAGATAATATTGTTTGAACGTTTATTTGCCCAATTACAAGGACGGAATGCAGTGAGACCATGATACTCAATCTCACTCTATTCATATTGCACTTGTTGACATCCAATATTAATTTTGTATAATATGCATGACTATAAAATGGATATTATTAAATGAATAAAACAGACTTTGGCAGAAAGTTCACTCTTGTCACATCAATTAAAAAAAAATTCAGATATCATTACCTTTTATCATTCATGAATAACTTAATGATACAGCCATGGCCGTTAATTTTCACTCAGCTGCTATGCTTCACCATGGTGCTATCATTGTGACCAATCACAACAAAGCAAATACTAGCTCAATCTTCACCACATTTTCAGGAAATATAGTCTTTACACTGTAGCAGACATTCTCATAAAAATTGTTGAATGAAAGAATGTTACATAATGACTGCATGGCAAAATACTAAATTAGCGGAAATGTAAGCATATAATCAGTTCTGATGCTATATATCATAGTTATAGCCACCAAAGTGTCTGAATCTGTTAGGTACACATCAAAGTAATCATTCATGACAAAATTACAAAAAGATACATGGCTTGACTGTTGGTTCATCGGATTTTACAGAAACCATATTGGCTATAAATGCGGCCAAATTCTAAGTAGGTGTAAAAAGATGGAACGCCACCTTATCTGGACAGAAAATTGTGTTAAATTCTTACCATAGATGTGGAATTTAATAAAACAAATGAAATTTTTATCAGAAATTTTTTTTTACTACTTTATTTTTACTTGGGAAATTAACAATTTTTGTACTTATAAACACTTCAAGCAAACTTGATCAGAAAATTTTAAATCTGCAGATTTAATTGTGATTTTGTCATGAATGCTTAATTTGGTGTGCGCCAAACATATCCAGACACTTTGGTCACTATTACTATCATGCAAATTACATTTTACATCAAAACTGATTATATGCTTAAATTTTGCAAGTAATTTTGCTATTTGCTTTACAGTTATATAACATTCTTTCATTCAACCAAATTTTATCAGAACACCAGAAAATATGCAATAGCTTAAGAAAAAATACTAATAAAATTTAAAAAAGAAGAAGACAATTAAGTAATCGTATAATTCAAATGAATGTTATGATCCTCAAATCAATCAATACATAGGTGGCATATTCAAATATAAAGAATATAATATATAATAAAATAGATAAGCAACAATTATATTTGTGGTTATCCTATGGCAACATATAAAGATATACAGAATATTAATGATTTTACGTGATTTGTAAAAAGAGACAACACAATTTTTACTCTGCCCATAGTAACTGACTTGAAAAATATCTTAAAACATTTGAGCATAAAATTCAAATTATTACATACATACTTTGAATATAGTAGGTGGGGGGGGGGTATTCTTAAGTTATAGGGGAGGGGAGGTTGGATAGAAAATCAATTTTGATAAATTATTTTAAAATTAAAATTTTCGGGAAGTTAATCTACTTCTATGTATATATATAAGGAGGCTAATGAAGGCAAACATTGTAATTTGGAATAGAACAATTTTCCTGATAATTTGACACAAAGTAGTTTTTAATTTTCTTGGAAAATGATTGTGGGGATGGGCAAGCTTTTGAAGTAATTGAGGAAGGTAGATTATTCCATGTTGTAGATATTTTATAATTTAGTAACTGTTTTTCTATGGAAGTTCTAATATTGAGACAATGAATATTGCTTTGTTGTCTTGTTTCATAGTGATGTACTTAATTGTTGGCTTGTAACTGGCTGAGAAAATATGGTCGTAGTATGTTTTTAAAGGATTTTTGATCAAATTTGCAGCAGCTCAAAGTAAATAAGTCTTTCAAGGTTAGCGCATGTAGTTTTTTTAAAGATAGGAGAAGTGTGGCTATTATAATGCTGATTGTCTATCAAGCAGACAGCTTTCTTTTGAAGTGTGATAAGACGTTTCATTTCTTTGTTTTGTATGTTTCCCCATGCTATTATTTCATAATTTAAATGTGGGGATATTAATGATGTATAAATAATTTTTAGTATGTATGAAGGGAGAGTATGCACTGTGTGCTGAATAACTGCAGACTAATGAAAAGAGTGGCAGAGAGCCCTTTTATAGATGGTCTGGCCAATCCTGTGACCTTTGACAGAAACAATCTATTTTTAGAACATTTCTGACAAGCCCTGACCTTTGACAGATGTGTCATCAATCACTCATCTGTGGAATTTGTGAAATGTGACCCTTGACATGACGTCAATCACTCAGCTAAATAAAAGATCAAATAAAGGTCATTAAAGGTCATTAACTGATCAATTACATTTCAATTACGGGCTATTAAGATCAATTACAGGTCAAATATAGTTCAATAATTAATAACAGGTCAATTAAATTTCAATTGAGGGCAATTAAGGGTCAATTAATCAGGTCAAAGGTCATGACCTAATTAGTATGCAACTAGGTCAGAGGTCAAGACCTAATTAGCATGCAACTAGGTCACAGGTCATGACCTAATTATTGTGCAACTAGGTCAAAGGTCACAAAGGTCAATGAGACTCATGAAACCCCCATAGTAGTATCATAGACTTACTGAATACAGCACTCAACACAAGGAACAATATTTAATAGAAAATAAGCACTTGATCCTCAAGTACAATTCATATTTTACAATTCAAATGATTGCACAAACATTTATTCTGTCTTGCTGTATGTTTACAAGAATGACCAATAAGAAGTTTTAGTCTTAGTCTTACATAGCCGCCACAATATGTATTTCAAAAACTTCCTTAGTTAGTAATAACTTTCTTAATTAATTCGAATAACCTTCCCAATTAATCCTAATTGCCTTCCCAATCAATCCTAATTACTTTCCCAATTAATCCTAATCACTTTCCCCATGGAACCCGAGCAAGGAGCAGGAGACAAGCACTTATCTTTCGAAGGTGGTATCTTCAATGGACAAGCCTGACTTGACGCCCAGAGCCATTCCTCCTCCCAGCCATTCATCCATAGTCAGTTACCAAGCACGTCTGCCAGGGCAAGGGATGGCATGCCATTATAAGCCACTGAGCCAGTCTTTGTTCTTCTTTTCTTGGGCAGCCAGGGCAGGTTCATCCTGCGCAGTGACCACTTTTTTCTTTCTTTTATAATTCTTTGTCATTTTGCTACTGAGGTAGCCAGTTTGTACCCACTGCAGCAGTTCACCAAAACGCCCTTTGTTTCTGGCTTTTGCCAGAAACTTGACGGTGCACCAATGGCTCAAGACTGTATGGAGGCTCTGGCAACGACTTTCTACTTAAAACTGGCTGAGTTCCTAAATTACATATATTCAAAACATTGAGTGCTGTCAGTTTATACACTATTTATAACAAAAATCTCTACATCAATATGACTATTGCAAAACTATGATTACTACTTAAGTTCGTCAGTTATTGTACATACCTTAAAATGGGTAAAGTTGGCAATCCGTGGTAAAGTAGGCAAGCTATTTTGACTCACTTAATGGCGGGAATGCCAACTTTTCCTCACTGACACGATGGCAACTTTGCCAAAGATATCTGTGTCGGTGAGGAAATTTGGCATTTCGTCCATTAAGTGGGTCACAATAGCGTGCCAACTTTATCCCGGATTGCCAACTTTACCTGTGTTACGGTTTTTCTGTGACAATGGTAATAAATTTGAGATATCCCAAAAATTTCAAAATAATCTCAAACTATAAATTTTAATATGAAATCTAACTCATCTTGTCCTTGGAATTTTTTCGATTATTCTTGACATTGTGCAAATTTAAGCAAATTTAATATTTGTTTCACCCAATGTGAGGCCCCTCCTGAGGTGTGAGGCTCTAGGCTATAGCCTACTCAGCCTAATTAATAGATAATCTAGGCCTGTATGAGAGTCCCAAAGGCATGTATGTGTCAAATTTGGATAAAAATATACCTCCAATCCTATGATGTTGCTGAAATTATTGAATTTGCAGTGTTCACCTTTTATTTTATCCCACATATTATAGTTCTTCAAATTGAAAGATTAGATAATTTTGGAAGGGAGGAGGTAGTGATCGAAATTTGGGAGGGGGGGAACTTGAGGGAACTAAGCTCCCTTGATCAGAAAACTGGGGGAACTGTGTCCAGCTGCAGCTCCCCAATGATCAGCAGTGATATTGCAATTAACAAGTTACTTTTTCAGTCCTCAAGGTATTTTTTGCCAAAATTATGTTCTGTTTTTTTCATTTTAGAAATTTTGAATGGCAAGCCACTGACTCAAGACTCAAGAAGTTTATTTTTCATGAAATTCATGAATTATATACAGTATGATGTTTGATGGCTATACAGTATACAGATGAGTAGGAGGACACACCTAAGGCAACTACTTGCCGCTGACGAGAGCTCCCTCAAAGACAATTTTCCATTTTCATCACAGGAGGGTTAGAGGGGGGAATTTCATTCCATATCGTTTTTGAAGATTAAAGAGAAATATTTCTGTCAAAAATAACAATTGTCTTTGCCTCTTGCTTCCAGTTGCCTCTCACTTGTCAGAAATTGGACACTTCAAAATAAAAAAGAATGAAGTTAAGTTGATTGCATACAACGCTTGGCGTCAGCCTTTGAAAACTGATCTGCCAAGGTCACTCATTGCAGAGGATCCGAAGCAGAAATCATCAATGAATAGTGTGTCCAGGATAAATCAAAATATTTCAAACAATTCAAAGCAACAGGCACGGAATGAGGAGGATGTAAAACTACACCAGACAGGTAAAGTCATATTTTAAAAATTCTACTGTTTTCATATTCCAGAATCTGAAGCTCAACATATTTACTTTTGGATTCTGGATCTTTTGATGCACATACCAAGATTATTTCCAATATAATTGTGTCTTTGCCACGTATTATTAGAAATTGGTACACTATTGAGCAAAATGCCAGAATAATTTTGATTTTTAATGTGTCAGGACTTCGAAGTTCTGAAATTGGTGATTGATGTGTAGAATTGCAAAGATTATTGCCTCAGACATTAGATTTATATATAAATGACATTGTAAACCATTTTTAGTTGCTGAGAATTATTTGAATACTTTCTTTGGGTGACCTTGAAAAATTGATAATTTTCATTAAAAAATCATCAAAAATCGCATCATGCCTAAACAACACAGACATAAAATTTCAACATATGCCAAAAATGCAAACTTAATCTTGATGGGTACAACCAAAAACATAACATTATCATGTTAAATGCCTCATGCATTGACCTCAACCTTCACTTGACTTGGCATGAATTGGATCCCCGGGAAGCAAAGTGAACCAACCCTGAAATTCAAAAACAGGTTTATCCAAATTTGTAATGCTCATGGTTCGGAAACTTTTTTAGTTACATATATTGCAATTATAACAACTTTAAAGCATAAAAACACATTAAAGGTGTTATAATTGCAATATATGTAACTAAAAAAGTTTCCGAACCACAAGCATTACAAATTTGGATAAACCTGTTTTTGAATTTCAGGGTTGGTTCACTTTGCCTCCCGGGGATCCAATTTCACCAATCTGTTTTTGGCTTCTTTTTCTTTGCCAATATAGCCATTCTTCAGTGAAAGTCACTTGATACTGGTCCAGCTCAGTTCACTGAACCTCCACCTTGTGTGCAGGAAGGTCAAAGACGTCCCTATACACATTTCAGGTGAAGTTTCCAATAACAACAAATTTTCAATTTTCAAGGTTTAAAAGGAGTTTGTGGTGCCCTGCAAGCTTGAGCATAGCCATAAATGAAAAAAATGTTTCAACTAACAAGAAACTATTCAAGAGCCCCACAACACACTATAGAGAAATGCAATGCAAGTTTCCTGGGAAGGTCCCCTCATTTGTTGTTGCATTTAAATGAGCAATTGAAAGAAAAAACTAAATTAAAGCTTTTTACAAAACATTATTATCAAAATGTACTGCTTCATACTGATTAATTTTATTCTTTTATTCATTTGTTACAATTTAAGGAATCAACACATCCCATATCCATACCATTCTCATTTTCATTCTTTTTATATATATAACATAATTAAAAGATCATTTATTTAAATTGGTTGCAGCAATGATATAGTTACGTTGTAACTCAGCTGTTTGCCGTTGATGCCATTTTTGTCCTAAACTGTCTTGCTGATTATCTTGTTATTCTGTTACTATCTTATGAAAATCGTATGTGCCCAATGCATCAATAAATAAACTATCTATCTATCTACATATTCTCTACGCTGAGGTATCATTTTCTCTTCCAAAAAAGTTTACATACTTGACAAAAATGCGAAATAATTTTCAAGTAAATTCCATCTCATTCAATATATCCTGGTAGGGAAAGAGGGGGTGAAAAGTCACAGGGGTAAAAAGTCACAGGCCTTTTTGAACAACTTGCAGTGACCTACTTCTTTAGCTTAAATCGTCATTTTAGACACTTTTATGAAAAGAAGTTCTGCAGGGAATTTGAAAATTGTGCTCAATATGCAAAGAGAGTTTTTACCCATCCCATGCATTTTTGGTGTCTCAAACAGGTTTTATGGATTCTGAACTTTGTCTATTAATGCCTGGTCACTGTGAAATCGGAAGTTGTGCCACTGTTTCAATGTCTTTTGTACAATAGTCTTTCATGCTGTGAACCCGGTTTTTTGGCCGTATGGTCACCAATTTGCCATGGTCCTGTGTTGAATTTAAAAAAAAACAGCCGTGACATTTCACCCCAACACTGTGATATTTTACCATAGGGTACCATGAAATCAGTATTCTATGCTAAGGAAATAAAATATTCCACACTTGAGGCTTTTAGCTTACAGTCTTATCATCATCCATCATCAATAACACATTTGAGAGAGTATTGCGACAAGTTTTCATTTTGTGTAGTTTTGGCAATTTCTGACGCAGGCTTTGCTGATTGTGCATTGCCATTGCAGGGCAATGGCTTTCGAAGGCTCACTACAAATTTCATTCACAAGGATGACTATCAAGTCCAGGTTTGCACAATGCATATTGACTCATATTGTGCTGTATGTCCACAACAATTGCATGTGACTTGTTACCCCATGGTTGTTACTTCTTGACCCTCGCATGGGGTAAAAAGTCACAACGGACTTGACCTTAAACAATTGCTAACTTACTAAAGCCTAACTACAGCACAGCAACTATCATCATCATCCCTCAATACATTCAAACTAAATGCTATTGACAGGCAAATGAGGTCATCCCAGAACACAGGACCTCTCTCCTGTTTTTTCCAATTTCCATGTAACATCGTGGGTAGTTCCCACTTTCTCTACCAGAGCCTCCACTTTCACTTACAATACTCATGGTGCCCCTGGTCAGAGATCTTCTCATGCACAATGTCAGTAGCATCTTCAAAACCTACACACCACTATCGAAAGCATAATTTATGATACCATAGGAATTGTACAACTTTAATTATGCATTTCAAGCCTTTTAATATCTCGTTTCTCTAAAATCAATTGCTGAAGGCAATTATGTCTATGTCAGCCTCAAGAAATAACCTCCCACGTTGTCATGTCATATGTGCAATGCTAAATTTCCCAAGTTACCAACAACTTTTCATCAACATGCCATCAAAAATGTCCATTTCGCTGCTTATTCTTTTATCGCTTTCTGTGCTTTCAATGGGCTTGCTAGTGTGATACAAAATAGTCAACTATATACTGCATTATTGTGCTAAAGGTCATTCAGATCTAACAAACACTCCCTCTCTTCTGGAAGTTTTTTAGCATTTTGTGACTTCTGACCCCCGCCTACCCTACATGAATCACAGAGCCTATGGAGGGTTTTTGTTTGACCAGAAGGTGGCCAGACACTGTCCGAATACTGCCTGATGGCCACAAGGGATCAGGGTGGTGGTTCAGTGCTTGTTTTGGGTGTCATCCATTATGACAGAAATTTGTGTCTGTTAGTGTGGAATAGAAACATCTGTGCTGCCTGCTATCTAAGTTTGTTGGGAGAGGAAATGGTGCCAGAGAATAGCAAACTCCTCAATTGAAACATTTTATCAATTTATGACAAGGCTGAAGCCTGTAGGGCACCACAAATCCTGCAAAACCTTGAAAAGTGAGAAAATTGAGAATTTGCCGTCATTGGCAACTCCACCTGACATGAACCAAAATAACATTATAGGGACATCTTTGACCATTCTGCATACAAGATGGAGGCTCAGCCAACTAATCTGACTCAGGCGAAAATGACTTTCACTGAAGAATGGCCATATCGGTCAAAAAGAAGCAAAATACATGTCGGTGGAATCCATGTCAAGTGAAGGCTGAGGTCAATGCATGTCACATATTATGTTTTTTTGGTTGTACACATCAAGGTTAAGTTTGCATTTTTTGCATATGTTGAAATTTTATATCTGTGTTGTTGCACCATGATGCGATTTTTGATAATTTTTTACTAAAAATGATCAATTTTTCATCCAAAGAAAGTTTTCAAATAATTCTCAGCAACTAAAGATGGTCTATTACACAAATCTAATATCTGAGGAAAAAATCTTTGCAATTCCCCATACTCAATCACCAATTTTAGAACTTTGAAATCCTGACACCTTGAAAATCCAAATCATTCCAGCATTTTGATCAAGGGTGTATATCATGGACTAATTGTAATAACATTGTGAATTGGGATGAATATTTAATTTTAGGGTTATCAAAACTTTCTTTACAGGCCAGATTGATCTGCCAAGGTCAATAATTGCAGAGGATCCGAAGCAAAAATCATCAATGAATAGTGAGTCCAGGATAAATCAAAATATTTCAAACAATTCAAAGCAACAGTCACTGAATGAGGAGTATGCGAAACTACACCAGATAGGTAAATTCATATTTTAAAAATTCTACTGTTTTCATATTCCTGAATGTAAAGCTCAAAATATCCACTACTAGCCCAAATATTTACTACTATATTCTGGATCTTTTGTTTCACATACCAAAATTAGGTCCAATATAACTGTGTCTCAGCCACATATTATTAGAAATTGGTATATCATGAACCAATAGGAATAACATTGTGAATTGGGATGAATATTTAATTTTGCGACTATCAAAACTTTCTTTACAGGCCTTTTACCACACTAATTGCTTCCCAATTTTTTCAGAATGCACAGTTCGCATTAAGGTAACGGATGGATGTGAAAACATGAAAATTGATACTCTGGAAAGGTATGCCAAGAAGAATGGAGGAGAAATTGCTGGTCATTGTAAAAAGATATGCAGTGACACTTTCGAATTCCAGTTCAAGTTAAGAAAAGGTATGTTTGACAGGTTTTGAAAAGCTCTGTTCTGTTGCTTGTTTCCCCTGAGACTAAAAAGTGCAATACAGGAATTTTAACCATATATAACCCCCCCCCCACCTAAGAAGTATGGAGCTGGTGTAATCAGAGTCCGCGAAAAGTGCTTTTGATGTGCAGGACATTCGGGTAGGTAGTTCCTGAAGTTTACCTGCCCAGATGAATTTCTACCTGCCCAAATTTTCATTTCATTAATTTCACAATGTAATGGTATCTAAAGTTACAACACAAACTGATCCCCATGTTAATAATAGAGTCCACTAACTCCTTGCTTAGGCTTGTTAAACTATAGGCCTAATCACAAGAACATGTATATGATATAATCATATATACAATAAATGTCACAATATTTCAAAAATTGTGCATTGAATATAATTTTGTTGGTATTATTGCACCAGACAGGACCACCCTGGAAATAAGTAGAAAATCTTTCTGTGCTATCGTACATCCCTTTTATTGAATGAAGTCAATAAGTTGAGGTCTTTCTACTTCATGTTTATCTGTTTATGTATAATTCAAATGTAGAGAAACTGTCAGGACCCCTGATTAGCCTACTGTTGCGTGTTGCGACCTTGCAAGACATCTAATCTTATTAATTATAAATTATATAATTAGGCAAAAACATACAATGTCATGTACGCTTAATGATGAAAAGTGCAAGTTGCAATCTTGAGATATTCACCAGTGGAGGTATTGACACTTGATCTGATACTTAATTGCAATCCATTGGACACTTTTGTCGACCAATTTGTGTCATTGGTGTTTGTCAATTGCACTGGAGATTTCAAAAGCCTGTGCTGATTGCATTGCTTGCTGTACCAATGCATTGACTCTTCAGAATAGGCCTCGGACATTTGGGCAGGTAACCACTTTATTTTTGCCCGGCCACACGCTATTTTTGCCGGTTTTGACCGCAAACCGGCACTTTTGCGGACTCTGGGTGTACTGTTTGAACGTCTCTGTCTGTCTTTGGCAAATTGTTCATCCCTTTTCCCTATAGCACCCCCCCCTTCCTCTGTTTGCAATTAACTCCAGGTGTCTCTGCTCTCACCACTCTTGATTAGGTTGCCAATGCAGAATGTTAGTGCACATCACCTATATTTCGTACTTGACTGCGATTCCTTTCGTGTATTGGGCAGTTGTGTACCTCGGCTAAGAACTAGACCGACCTATCATCCAAGCCAAGAAGTAAAACATTATTGTGCTGATTGCACTTCACCATCTACTTAATCAATTGAATGTCAGATTGAACAATAGCCCACCAATGTACATACATATGTGTGGATACTACCATATAGTAGTTGCACTCAGTCTTTCCATAGGTTATGATTTCAACAATAATGTCAAAAATATTAGAATACGCAGTCTCAGACCAGACCAGACACGATTTTAGTGACTCACAATATGGTTTTGTTAGTGGTCGAGATACTAAGATGGCCATTGCCTCGACTGTAGACGTTATTAGTTTCTGTAATTACAGGGGATCAGCAGAATATGCCTGTACGCTCGACGCTGAAAAAGCATTTGATGCAATTCCACACACTGTGTTACTAACTAAAGTGTATGATATATTTCAAAAACATTGGTGGCGTTCGCTGTATTCATGGTATAATGACTCTCATGCCGTTATAAGGTGGAACAATACATTATCTGAACCATTTAAATTAGCTAGAGGTCCTAGACAAGGGGCCCTATCTTCCCCATTTATGTTTAACATAATATATCAAGATGTAATTGACGAGCTTAACAATGTGACTGGATGTATTAAAATTGGTAACACATCGTACAATGTATTTTGCCATGCTGATGATATATTATTAACAAGTACAACTGTCTCTGGCCTGCAAAGGCTTATCGATCATGTCAACAATAGAATAACAAATCTCGGTCTTTCATTTAATGTGCAGAAAACCTCATGTATTGTGTTTGGCAGAAATTATTTAGTGGGTCACTCCTGGTCTATGAATAATAGTAAACTAAATATTGTCAATGATATCAACTATCTTGGAGCTACATTGTGTAATAAACCCTGATATGTCGTCCATACATGTAAAACATAGGCTGCGCAGCAGCAAACCTTCAGCGAAAGACATCTGATGTTGACAAAATTGGTATAATGCAATCGTGGCCAAATCTTGGCCTGAAATTATCTATATACCCACTGCCCTACCATCTGCCCGCCTGCCTGCCAGCGTAACTATGTAAAACCATGGAAAGGCTGATCTAGACAAATTTACACATATTATGGTGCAGTTTCATACATGTACAAGGAATAGGTTCTGAGCTGTGGGTCAAAAACCAAGAAGTATATTAATTTATATTTTTCAAATTTTTTCTAAATATTTAAAAAGCGTTAAAACTACCTATCAATGAGACCATTGAAAGATCTTTATAGGCAATATGTGGATGGATTTTTATCCAGGTACATGCAAGAGAGGCTATGTTTTGGGCCAGAAACCAAAAATTATAATTTGCCATATATTTTGTCAATATTTCAAAATGTGTAGAATGGCCATGAATCACACCATCAAAAGGCACAACAGCATCATGTAGGTGATATGTGTATGAAATATCATCCATGTACATGCAATACTGGGCCAGTTTTTGGGCCAGAAATGAAAAAAAATTGTTTTTATTACTTTTTCTCAATATTTCAAAAACTAAAGAATACCCATCAATCAGACCATCAAAAGGCACAATTGGACCATATAGGCTATATGTGTTCCAAATTTCATTCATGTACATGCAATAGTGACCTAGTCTGGATCCGGAAACAAAAAAAATAATTTTTTATCTTTTTGTTCAATGTTTCAAAAAGTATGGATTATCCATCAATCAGACCATCAAAAGGCACAATTAGACCATATGGGCTATATGTGTACCAATAATTTCATCTATGTACATGCAATAGGGCCCGAGTTCTGGGCCGGAAACTATCCATCCGCCTGCCGCCCGGACGCCCAACCGCCCGCCCGGCGGACGGACAACATTTTACGAAAGTGATAACAATACCTTCTTCGAACTTCGTTCGCTGAAGGTAAAAATAGAATTAGTAAATGTCGAAAGGCATTCTATAGTCTGCAGAGCGCTGGTATGTGCTGCAGTGGGGTGGAGCCAAAGATAATTTGATATTTATGGAAAACAGCTATTCAGCCAATTTTGTTATACGGAGGAGAATGCTTCCATCAAAAGCGAAAGCGTATTTTAGATATGATAAAAATTCAATCAAGATTGATAAAGTCATCCCTAGGACTGAAAAAATACTTCCGCTCCACCCCACTGCTGGCGGCCCTATATATTTCACATCCTGATGTAATCTTAAAGGCCCGATGCCTTCAATTGTTTAATGCAATAATGAACAATAGTGCAAGAGCCAAGAAATTTTATTGTCATACTTTGAAATCCAATTTAAATATACCCAATTTCTCACTTTCACACAGAGTAAAGCAAGTTTGTAGCGATAATGATATCAATTTTATCAAGGTTATCTTTAATTGTAACTACACAAAAAAGGCTTGTAAATAAATTAAAAGTGTAGGTTTTTCTAATGACGGGTTGGTAGACAGTTGCCGGCAGCTGTTGAATTGTTATAGCGCAGCAAATAAAGAGCTCCTCGAATTGCTTTTAAACCCTTTCTGAAAAGAAATGTTTTTAACTGTATTATTATCTGCATTTTATTTTTTTAATGACTATGTTGTAAATACTCTCATTTTTTGAGGACAATAAAATATTATCTTATCTTATCTTATCATAGGTAGGTTTAAGGTAGCTATATCTGCAGCTCCAGACGCTAGAACTACAGGGTGAGAGGCAAATTTTTCAAAATTTGGAATATTTCAGACTTATTTCAGCATTTTGATAAAGAGTGTATCAAAATTCGTTAAAATGCAGAATTTGAGGCCCTGTTTTCTAATATTTGACTCATAGGACAAGCAAGATATCACCTCCAAAAATTTATGGAATCCAGGTGTCCTGACTTGAAATGTTGCCCAACACTCTGCACTGCCATCTTGCATGAAAAATTCATTATTTTCCTCAGGTTTGGGCCAAACACTAAAGACCGTGCAGTGTTGATTTTAAACAGCTAACAAGATTGTCAGCATTGTGTAACTGTAAACGATTGATGAGTACTTACATTCAGCCGCTTGTGACCTCATAACAGGCCCTATCCATTGAATTGAAATGCACTGCCCATTGGTTGTTGAGTGACTTGTAACATCATTGAAACTCAATTGGTGACTTGTTCTTGCAGCATAGGCAGTATAGTATATGATATGACCTCAAAAAATTGCTTATGAGTCAGAGAGTATAAAGTGCCATGAATGCATGGGTTAGGCATATGACCACACAAGAAACATTTCAGCCTAATTTTCTAAGAACTTTTGTCGGCTGTGACATAGTTTCAATAGATCTCACGAAATGCCGCAGTCTATCTAAATTATGCAAACTGGATTAAGTTATGAAAAATGTCACAAAAGAATCAATGATTTTTGGAAATTTGACAATAATCAGTCAATTATTTGGTTACTTCATACAGGGTTAGGAACCAAAATTTTCCCATAACTTCCTTGTGCTAAAATGGCATCTCAAATCTACAGGAAAATTGTGAAAACAATACAGCATAATCATTAAGGTACCTGCCATACCTGTGGAAGGTTAAAATGAGCTGTGACTAGAAATACTCCTCAGGAGACAAAAAGAAAGACCTGGTCAGATTTGCTTCATGCCAAATGGACTAAAAAACTATCCCTGACATAGTCAGAGTGACCTCACAACCGGCGGACAATATCATGAAGGCTATAATGATGGGAAAGGAATAAGAGGGAAGACTGGGAGTTTGTGGAGAGAATTAAGAGAGGAATTTGGCATTCCCGGAGTCACAGACGACAAAACTGACAAGGTACCTGCAACCTCCATGAGAGAGGTGGTTGAAGAGCTTCAGATGGACCTCAAGGCTGCCAGAGCAACTATGCAAATTGATTTTGGCCTGCAATCATATGTCAGGACCCCAAAGACACCATTCAGCTGATTCCATGAACACCAAAAGATGGAAATGGTGAAAAAATGATGGGCTACATTAGGAAGCTTTGCATGATATTCAACATTTTTTTCAAACTATAGATGTTTTGTTATCAACAAAAGAAATGGCAAACTCTATATAAAATCAATAGAAGATGTCGATGGGACATTCAGGGAAAAGTATCCAGCTAAGGCAATGGTTTCGGGAGTCATGACTTCAGATAGAAAAATTATGCTTTATTTCTTTTTCATGGGAGTAAAGGGGATGGACCCGATGCATACTACTAGGTCCAGCGATGTCATGTTTTGCAATGGCTGGATGTGAATTACCCCAGTGGCAACTATAGACAGACTCAGGCTGGTTTACCATGCCTTATGGCCAAGAAAGTTCAGGATTTCCATTTAAAGAAATTTTGGAGACTTCTGGGCGGCCAACTTCTGGCCCTTCTCCAGCTCGGACCTTAATTCCGCTTACTTTTTCGTGTGGGGCATCTTAGAATAGTTGGTCAACAAGACCTGTCACCACGATGTTTTTGTCCTCCTTACTGTCTTCATGGCTCACGGCCTCGAAATATGAAGGCGCTTTTTTTCAAAGCATCACCAAGTTAAGACGGCCGTACTGACTTTTTGATTAGAGATAATACAAGTCAAACTTCACAAAAAGAATCTCTTTTGTCTTGTTTCTAAGGCCTTCAAATATGAATTTGTGATGAATTAGCAAAACATTTCATTTCGACTAAAGTTTGAAATATTCCAAATTTTGAAAAATTTGCTTTTCTCACCCTGTAGTTTAAGTGAGACATTATCAAGGCATCATAAATTTGTAAAAGAGCTGATTTTGGAATAAAATGTTTAAGTTTTGTCATAATATCAAGAGTTTTTGATATTTTGTTCGAAATAACTGAAATGTGGCTTTTCCAATTCAAGTTTTCATCAATTATAAGTCCTAAGAAATTAAAAGTTTTGACAAAATATATTTTAGTGCCATATATTTTCGTGCCATCTATGTAAAGCTCAGGATAACTTGTCTCTGAAGAGAATGAAAGATCGAAAGGTACGGCTGGGAGGGAATAGCTATAACGTATGACCCATGATTTCAAAGCACCTTCAAGTAGATTCAGTGCAAGCCTCTGCAATAGATCCTTGCCTATTCTTTAAAACCATTTTGATGGAGCGGGTCATATATATCTAATCTTAATTTACAATGCTTATCTTACAGTGTTTATGCTTATTTTAGGGTTCAATGAGTCAATTTCTAGAATCCTTGTCCCTGAAATGATGTTTTGTTTATCATACTAGCTGAATAATGAGCCAAATTATGACCAATTTCTGGCTTGGTGGCTATTTTGGAATTTAGGTGCCATCTTCTGTTTCTCAGAATGCTAAACATTGAGTGATTCACACCCCCCGAAAATGTTCCTTGTACCATATAGATACAAGATCAAGAGAAAAATAAAATTCACCAAAACTTTGGGCCCCATCCCTATACTGCCGGACTACATACATTGGACAGACATTCTTACTGGTTATTCAGAATCTACCTTGTAAATGTTCTTTTAAATTATTTTGCAGATGCACAGAAATTCCTTTCCTGTGAGCATGTCCTGGGAGGCAAAACTCTGATAGTGCAAAAGATTCCTTCTTCTGAGTTTGTGCTTGGAGATGCACCCATGGAAGATTTGGAGCCCGATAAGATTTTAGTTAAATGGACTGAGGGCCAAGTATTGACACGTGATGACCTTAATTTCTATATGGCAGAGGTTACTGACTCCAAAGAGCCTAAAATATGCTATGTGCCCAAGCCTAACACAGCTATTGTAGAACTTGGCAAACCTTGGGGTAAGTCAAATCCAATAATTATATTATTTTGAGGGACGTTTAGCTCACCAACTGAAAGACTGAACACTGTAAATGAATAACTTAAAATTGATCAAGAGAAATACTGTTCCTTAAACATATTGTGAAAAAATAGTTCCGTTTAAAATGTGTGTGAAAAATTAGTAGCTCCTTGGGCAAATTGGACTTCACTGGTTGACTTGATCAGTTGATCTAGAGATATTAAATTTGGGGGCATAAAAAAGAGTTGGAATGAGACACCTAAAGCAGGCATAATTTGTACATATACAGAAATACCAACTTGCATGATGGCTTATAAGTAATCAAGTATACAAAACATTCTTGTCCATTGTGTCATTACGCTAAGAGTAATTGCACAAAACTCCTGCTATTATATGCATTCTGTAGGTCATTTAGTTGTGAAAGATCTGCTCCAAAAAATCCATTGATATTTGAGGTAGATATGTTCTAAAGCAATTTTTAGCATTATAGAATCCCTACCTACAGGTGTTTGAGTCAAGGCCAGGACATCCGAGGTTCAGACCGAGACCGAGACATGAGCATTAGGGTGGAGGAAAAAAAAATTGTTTTAATTCATATCGCATACCCCTTCATTTTCTGCGAAATGGTAAAATAAACACGCTGTTAAAATTTAAGAAAGATCCTTCAAGTCTAAGTGGTCCCCCAAAGCCACTCGGTTTCTGCACAATATTTTCGAAAAATGTCCTTTAGCGTAATCGCGGTAGTAAATATCTCGCTTATTATTACATACACTGATAATATTTACACCATTGATCTCGGGAGAAAATTAGCTTCAATTTGAGTACCAGGAAGCTATACTTAAAATGACATTTGAGCTTGCAGGATTGCAGAAAAATCAAAATTTCATGTTGTCAAGCTAAACCGCTGAAATAATTCTTCTAAATTTTCAAATTTTGCAAAATTGAATCCTACTTCAAAATAAGGCATACTTCTATGATATTAAAAATTCAAAATATAATGCATTACCATGAATGACCAAAATAAGGCACATCTCAAAAAACTTCAAAGCTGTAAGATAATCTTAGATTTTCGAATTTTTTGGAAAAATGTTACAGAGCTTCCAGTATGGCACAAGGGAATAATACAACAAAAGCATGTGGTGTTTTGAAAAATGAGGGGTAGACAATAATCCTCAGGGTGCATTGTCTGTCAAGTGCTTGGTGATAGCGCTTTACATCCTGCATTACTGCACCTGGTTACTTGGAGGGGCAGGGACCGCACAACAATTTTTTTTTCCTCAAATTGCCAGTAAGATCATAATGGCCCACATTTATAAAGATGGTGCGTATAAATTTGAAGAAGAGATGCAGCATCTGGACAATAATCCTTACGGTGCATAGAATTATTAATAGTTTGGCTGGATTTGTGAGAAACAAAGAGAACAAAGTGAATGCAAACTTGATTATTTTCTGCCACAAATGACTGTGCACCGAATATTTTTTAATGGTAATTTGTAATTTGTAATTTGTAATTTGTAATTTATTTTGTTCATGGCAATAACAAACAGTTACATAAAGAATATAATAATCATATATATATCAAAAAGACCTGCATCTGCATCTGCACAATAATTATTAATATTTGTTTTGCCATAGGGCTAACACAAAAGAATAAAATTCTGTAGGCGTGCGCCCTAATAGAATGATATGAGGATGATATGATGATGGGAAATAATGGGTGATGAGATGGGACGATAATTTTACATGTTTAGCTAACGATTAAATTCAGAGAGTGCAATGTTGCTCACGAATTCATACAAATGAAACAATTGTGAATGTTACAAAGGAGGGATACAGGGACAGGAAATAATCTTTAATTCTATGTTCAGTTCTATTGTTTTTTATGTGTGGGGGGAGATTATTCCATACTTGAGAAATCTTTACATTTATCAATTGCTTATTAAGTTCAGAACTAGTATTGAAAATATGGAGGTCGTTGCTATTTCTAGTGAAGTGGGAATGTAGGTTTCTGTTGTGAAGGAGGAGTTGCTGAAAGTATTGTGGGACTTTCTTCTGATTTATTTTAAGATAGAATTTTGAGCAGGCGAGATTGAATATGTCACTAATTTTAAGGAGGCCAAGTTCTTTGTAGAGTTTATTGGTGTGGCTATTGTACTTAACTCTACATATATTTCGGATGGATCGTTTCTGTAATACTTCTAATCTTTTCATTTCTCTATTGCTCATTACCCCAAGACGTTACAGCATATGACAAATGAGGATAAATTAAACTGTTGTATATGGTTTTCAGTATGTGTTTGGGGATCGTATTTTTAAGGCGTGAAAGAACTGCATTTACTTTTACAATTTGATTAGCCTTTTTCGATATATGGTTTTTCCAAGATAGTGTGTTATCGATATATGCACCAAGGAATTTGATTTCTTTAACCTGTTGTATGGGAATATTATTTACTTTAATTTCTATGTTATTTTGAGTAATTTTTTTTTCTGGGCTTGTGAAACAAAATATATTTGGTTTTTTGTATGTTTAGTGAAAGCTTGTTTGCTTGGAACCATCGAGATATTGTCAGAAGTTTTTCATTGGCAGAATTGATTAAAGCTTGAATGTCATTGTTATAGAAAATAAGGTTAGTGTCATCCGCGAAAAGTATAATATTGCTATCTGAAGGTTGGGGAATATCATTAATGTAGAGAAGAAAAAGTAGTGGGCCTAATATTGAGCCTTGGGGTACTCCGCATTTTATCGAAAGTTTAGGTGATGAATTGTCTGTAAATTGTACATATTGATTTCTATTGTTAAGGTAGTTAGCAAACCAAAGTTTTGGAAGTCCTCTTATCCCTAATTTTGAAAGTTTTTTTAGGAGGATATTATGGTCTAGAGTGTCAAAGGCTTTTGATAGGTCGAGGAATACCCCAAGGCTTATTTTGTCATTTATGAGTTGCTTGGCTATTCTATCTTGTAGTTCTAATATTGCCATTTCTGTTGAAAGATTTTGTTGGAAGCCATATTGGGCAGGGGTGATGAGCTTATTGGTTTTTAGGTAACAATTAAGTCTATTGTGTACTAAGCGTTCTAAAATTTTTGAGAAGGTGGGCAAGAGAGATATAGGTCGGTAGTTTTTAAATTGGTGGGGGTCATCTGCTTTATAGAAAGGTAATACTTTGGCTATTTTACAATTATGGGGAACAATACCTGTGGAGAATGAAAGGTTCATTATGTGGCAGAGCGGATCAACTATTGGCAGAATAGTTTGTTTCAAAAGTTTGGGACTTATTTCATCAAAACCAAAGCTAGTTTTTGCTTTCATCTTTTGGACAATGTTTAGAATTTCAATTGGAGTAACTGGAGTAAGAAAAAAGCTTTGAGGAGTAATATTGGAGTAAGCATTATCTGGAGTTGTTGTTTGATGTTGTGGGATACTCTGTGCTAGTTGAGGTCCTATATTTACGTAAAATTCATTAAATTCTGCAGCTATGTTTTGTGGGTTCGAGATCTGTTCATTATTGTTGTTTGTAAAGAAATCGGGGAAGCTTGATTTGTCATTTTTACGGTTTAGAAGTGTATTAATGTTGTTCCAAGTGGTTTTCATATTGCTTTTGCATAAATTAAATTGCTCAGTCCAGTAATGGTGTTTTGCTGCTCTAAGTAGTTTGCTGTAAATTGCTTTGTAATTAAGGTATTTTTCCTTGTGTGTCTCATAGTATGTGCTTTTTGTATTCTTTATCTTTATCATATTTTTGAAAAGCTGATCTTTTGTTTTCAGTGATTTCAGAATTCCTTTGGTTATCCAGGCATGAAGTTTATGTTTATACTTATTAAATTTAGCAGTCACTAGAGGCAGATAGATATTTTTAAGGGAATTATACATATCTAGGAATTTATCATAAGCACTATCAACTTGTGTGTCATTTAGTATGCTTGTCCAGTTTGTATTATATAGAGCATTGATGAAATTTTGCACAGCGTTTTCACTATAATTTCTAAATGTTATCAGCTTAGGTTTTTCTTTGGAAGGTGTACATTTTAGGAAGATAAAATTTGAAAAATGATCAGATATGTCTGTTTTCAAGGTTCCAGCTATTGTGGAGGTGTTTTTATTGTTAGTGTAAATGTGGTCTATTAATGTAGCTGATCTGTGTGTAACTCTAGTGGGAACTGTGATTTTTGGAAAAAGGTCATTTGACATCATGTTATCTAGAAAGTCTGCCGATTCTTTATGGGTGCTGCTTTTGATCAGGTCGATATTAAGGTCTCCTACAATGACTATTTCTTTGTTTTCCTTATTTAACTTTTCTATTATAGATGACATGTGTTGGCTAAAATCATTAATGCTATTAAAACTAGGGGATCGGTATACATTTCCTATCACAAGGGGGCGAGTGTGTTTGCTATCTGATTCTATTTCTATAAAGATTCCATCAAACTGATTTTGTTTCTCAACAGGGAATGATAAGTCATTTCTTACTCTAAATTTGATATCAGTCTTCACAAATGTTGCTAGTCCACCGCCTTCTTTGTTAGGGAATTTGTGCTTCATTATGGGGGTGTAATTTTCAAAATTAACACAATTTTCTAAAGATTTATCAAGCCAGGTTTCGGAAAAAGTTAATATTTCAAAGCTATAATTCATAGACAAGAGATCTAATAATAGGGTTTCAAAATGCACAAAGTTTTTCATGAGACTTCTTGCATTTGTATTGAAAATTTTCATAGCATGAGAACGATTTTGAATAAGGAATGAGTTTTCATAGTAATAGGATTGACTGGCAGCTGCTGCCACCTACTGTATATAATGGAATCAAATGTTTTTCGAACATGAGAGATCAAAGGGGATGCATGAACGAACTGTTCATCATTAATTAATTCTTCAAGTGATACCATATTGGTGTGGAATGGTTATTTTTACAGAAAATATGTTAAGTGAAAGTAAAATATACAGCCATTGTTTTGTCAAAAGAAGGTGACATGAGGGGATTTGATGAATACTGGTGAGGTGAATTGAGTGAACAAGGTGAATAAATGCGAACATGGTGATATGAGTAAGTAAGAACATGGGTGAATACAGTCAGCTGTTCAGAGACAGCTGTTGGATAATGCCTTTCAATAAACAATCAAACATATTTGTCAAAACAATTGATATTAGGAGTGTATCACACATTAACAGTTTCTTGTTGTTACATTAATGTTTTGTGTTAAGCAATTAATTGTTCAGTTTCATTCGGGTTTTCACAGTTTATAGAGTCTTTTCAACATAAAAATTGTCATATAAGATCATTTGTCACAAAGAGAAATATAAATTCATAATTTGATGCTTATTAAAGGAGTAAATGCACAGTCAGAGAAAAAAAAATATATATATATAATACACAATTTATGTGTCAAAAATCAAATAAAGATAGTAATAATGTACAAAACCGATATTAATATATGCATGGACATATACGTTAATGGTGTTGTGAAATTTTTAAGATGGGAAGATTAAATATCAGTATGGCTCTAAGACTTAAAAGTATGATTCTAAGTGTGGAGTTGGATTTCAGGATCATAAAATACAACCTTCATTGAAATTTGGTGGCGTCTGAAAATGGCAATGTGTATAAAATTTATATTTAATTGCCATATATACACTATACAGTGTAGATTTGTGTGTCTCTGCAACAAGGCTATCACACCATGAAAACCTGTCAATATTCTCACTTTCAACTGGAAATTGTTCGTTATGTACTTTATTCTTAGTAGGAATTTTAATTCTGCTAAATTTGATAATATAGACTAATGATTTCAGCGATTTGGCTTGGCAACATGAAATTTTTAGTTTTCTCAAAATCCTGCCAGCTCCAAAGTTATCAATAATATAGCTTCCTGGTACTCAAATTGAAGCTAATTTTCTCCTGAGATCAATGGTACAGATATTATCATTGTATGTCCAATAATAAGCAAAATATTTAATACAGAGATTAGGCAGAAATGAATTATTTGTAAATTTTGGCCTGAAACCGAGTGGCTTTTGGGGACCACTTAGACTCGAAGGATCTTTCTAAAATTTTTACCGAGTGCTTATTTTACCTTTTCGCGTAAAATGAAGGGGTATGCGATATGAATTTCAGAAATTGGTTTTTTTCTGGCCATCCTAATGAGCATCCGAGACCAAGACCGAGGCATTGGCCCTCAGAGACCAAGACTGAGACCAAGGCATCAGCTGTCGAGACTGAGACCGAGACTGAGGCCAGCTAAACCTAAATCATGGTTTACTGTCAAAATATTTTAGCGTGGTATTTTATTGACATTTTGCCATCTTATCGCATACAATAAGGCTATAGCAATGACTCAAGAAAAAAGACTAGCCTGAAAAGAATTAGGGGGCAAGCACTACTTTTTTAAAGGATGGGGCTGTGGAATTTGGTCTCACCAGGAATAAATACATTTTTTATGAAATCCGCAATAGATTTTAATTTTGATTTGACTATCTGGCAACCTCAATTATTTACATCTAAACCAAACATTGTAGACTGAGTCCGTCTGCCAGAAATGTATTTCAAGACAGCTGATATAGAATAACTGTATTCATATTTTTCGGCATGACTAGGAACTGTTATATTACATACTTTCTTTTCAATGCTTTAAAAATTACACTTTCTGGTTAGATATTATTACATACTCTGAGCTGTTCAGTTCCAATTAATTAGGCAGTGATATATTTGTGTTACATGTATATAATATATATATGAAAGATATTCGGAATATTTTTTGATGCATGGATGTATGTCGGGTAATTTTGCAAAAATATAGTCCCGTTTCCGTTTTATCCAGTTGTATGTCCGGCACGTTTGTAACGTTGTATGTCTGGCACGTTTCTAATGTTATTGATCAGGTCAGGGAGACAGGGTATGGTTGTCACAGGGGCAGGTTGTCAAACTTTTTACTGTGGAAAACTAGGGGGCAATACTGTCCAACCAGTCATTATTTGTTCTAGAAATTACCACCAGGGGTCTCTGCACAAAATTCTAACATCAAGAAGGATGTCTGAAAAGCACAGTGAGCTTTTCAATTTTTTTTACTGTGAAAAGTAAAATTTCAACTTGAAATTGAATGTCATTTTATTCTTCGTACACTAGTGATTCCACTGGACAGATTGAAAAATCTTATTTTGCTTTTATTTGTTCATAGTATGAAAATGTGAAAACTGAAAAAATGTAAACAAAAATGTAGTAATCAGCCACTCTTGTCATGGGAAGCACTCGAAGCAGGTTGTCACAAAAAATACGGGGCAGGTTGTCACACTCTCGGGGCAGGTTGTCACGCTTTCAGAGCAGGTTGTCACATGGCTATGACTGGGTCTAAATGGATAATGAACAGATCTGGTGTGTATATCTTGATTTTTTGATAGGGGGTGAGCACCCCCGATCCTCGTTTTAGTGGATAAGTGGTTCATTGTACATTTTGCCTGTTGTTATTTAAAAAATCTCCAGTGTAGGCCTACCCATTAAAAATGGCAATCCCCTTAATACATTCTAGTGATGATTGTATGCAGAAAAGGCATGGTGTCTAAATGGATCTCAAATTTACAAAAAAAATTCTGTAATCGTCCTCTTCCTGATCAGAATACATTTCTGTTGCATGTCACAATTTTTAGCAGCTTTGCACAGAGTCTGCGTTGGGCAACTGGAGGATTCCTTATATGTCCTAAATAACTTATCTTAGTCAGGATCTGGCTTACAGAGTCCCACTTCCTGCATCCAAACTCTTACCCAAATGTGTGACAACCTGCCCCCAGTTTGTAAACCTGCCCGAAAATGTAACTACCTGCCCTGAGTGCTGAATTAAAAAGAAATGTCTGATATAACATCAAGATTTCGAATGACAAAGGTATATATACACCAGATAGATTTAAGTCACTCCTCTTTAGACATTCATATACAATGGATGTGCTCCTACTCCCTTTAAATAGACATATAGCATGTTTAAATTTTATACAGTGTGACAACCTGCCCCTGTGACACCCAGCCCCAGTCTCCCATACTAAGGCATCTTGCATTAAGGTGGCTCGCGGGCAAATGACGCGACCTCTGGTGTGCCTAAAGTGAATTACGCACTCCCCCACAGGTGGCAGCAGCGAGCAATCACATGCGCCACCTTTGAGAACAAATAGGAGTGATCTAGGTCAACAGAAAGTGCAGCTGAATCAAGGATCAGAGAATGCAACAAACCAGGTAAGTTTTATGGCATTACAACATGATATTTATGGTGTTAGAGGCAGATCTGCTGACAGCTTTGGCTATTGTTGATTCATTGATTTGCGTCGGCAAAAAAAACCATCCGCCGCGATGTTTAGACACATCGTGCGACTTTGACAGTTACAGAAATGGATTCGTATGTTCAATACGATTCTTTTGGTGGTTAAATGGTGTCTGTAGGACATCTGAGGGCTGAGATATTTGCCTGTAAAATAGTAGGCGTTGGTGTTGTGTTACCAAGGGTGCCGGAACAGGGGGGGAGGGGCTAGGTCTGGATACTCAGGTCTGGGCTAGTCCAGGGGGCCTCAGAGACGATTACTATGGTATAAAAATCATAAAAATTAAATTTGTTGTGGATATTTTCACTGAGTGGATTAAAATGGTTTGTGGTTTTGGCTTTCTCAGCTATCTGGATTGTAACGGTTTCGGTTTTCAAAAATCGCCGTTGCGCATCCCTATGCAAAAGTCCGCAAAGTACCCCCCCCCCCATTTATTTCAAGATGAGCCAAAATTTATTTATTTATTTCAGCGAAACTGGGCAATAAATGATTTATTTGTTTAAAAAAAGAAGCTCCAAACTCCCCCCTCCCCGGACATTTAAAAATGGGCAGGCTCACTGCTAGGTCTGGGCCATGCCCATCGCCATCTTTCCTTTATGATTTTTATACCATTGTAATCGTCTTTTCAAGCCGATTTTAACGATACCAAACCGTTGGGGTTGCAAAAACGGAAAAACGGGAACCAAATTAATCTGAATTCCTAAAAAAAACAATTACGCCATTTCATAATTCTTAGTAAGGGGCCGACCAGATGATCTTTGGAGGGGGGTATGGACATTTGGTGAAAAAAAAAGTTTGTTTCCAGAATGACACTGAAAAAAAAAAGCTTGTTTGCACCTGTAGCTTGGGCACCATAATGCGGAACTTGTGATAAAGTTTGTGGCCCGTCTGCATATATATATGAAAAAAAATTGTTCGTTGACAGTTAGCAAACGAAAAAAAAAATTGTGTCGGGGTCCATAGCTCCCCCAACTGTTGTCTTGGGGGACCCTGAGGGGTTGCTTGATTTAGGAATGAATATTCGGGGACATCACGGCATCGCATGCTTAAACTAAATAATTATTGTCGCCGATACCGTGAAATAAATAATTTCCTACCGAGGAAAACTCCAAGCCCCCCCCCCAGTTGCAACTTGAAATCCCACAAATTTATACCCCTTTCACACATTGCTAATTTTGCCATGATGTTGCTGTGACTGGCCTCTGACGGCGTATTCCAACAGTTTTCCTGAAGTATTTTTAATTTATCTCTTCTGCTTGACTCTTCAAATTTTTTTCAGCACGCATTATATCACAATTGTGTGCTGTTTTCTTCCAGATTGAAGTTTTACAAGCAATCACAATCGGCAGGATGGATAACAGTCATATCACTTCAAAAAAGGGATGACATTAGCAGATGCATCGGAAGTAGGCCAATGTAAGAAGAAAACCCATTTATCACATGCTGAACTGAATGGCCAATAAGTGTGATATTTCAAAACTGAACATTTCAGCAGGCTAAACCTGGGATTCCGAAGACATTTCTTATTGTTTTGACACCCCTGTGACCTGTGTCAAGGGGGATGTGTATTTAGGAGTTGCCATCTAAGATAAATGATGCTTTTGTTAATGACCAACTTCTGTATGTTCAATGCAAAATGTTCCTCAATTTCACTCCAAATTTGAGATGAGCTTATCATGCTACTGAGTTGTGAGTAACTTCAGTGTCTTATCAACATTATTGTTTCATTATGATTGAGTATTTGTATTTCATATTTTCTAAATTGCTCAGTTGTTCATCAGTTTCTATCATTTATATGGCTTTATGAAAAATGTTTGTTTTTGAATTGCTGCAGAATCCATTGATAGAAGGTAATGTTATTAATGTTATACTAATATACTTGCTAGTGTTGACATTCTAAAATTATAATTATTGCAACAATTAAGAATGTGTTTTTCTTGTGCGTTTTTTTAGTAGACCCTTTTTTTACAATCCAAGTGGTTAAATTAACCAGGTTAATTATTGTATAATTCTGAATTATTGATATTAGTTATAAACTTTGGGTGAAGCAAGCCACCATTATGTTGCCGGTTGAAAGTAATACAGTGTATTTTACAAATTAATGTAATTTTATTTAACACAAATTAATGTAATTTTATTTGTATAGTATGATAATATGGTTACATACATATTATTAAGTAACCACAATATTAGGTCATATCTAATAAAAAGGATATATTACACGGATGCGGAGCATTTTTCTTTTCATTGAAAATACGTGATGTATGTGACTTTCAATTGTAAATTAGATATATGTCTTTTTTCGCATTTTGACCATAATCATTTTGAAATGGTAAATAGAAAGATTATTATGAAGGCACATGGATAAGCCTAAAATGTATCTGGCAATGTTTGTTTTTGGTGTTATAAATGTTCCCAAACTCAGTTGCTTAGGTTGATTCCCTATTCAGCGATAATTAGCGATTAAGAGCAAAACTCTCCCTGTGAGAGTTTCTGTCGGGGCCGGATGTGGGCACAGTTAAGCTGTGTGCAATTCCGTAGATGATCATTTCCATTGCACTGGACATCCGTTCAATAAAAAAGAAATTTAACAGTATATTAGATATTTGTCCTATCGATGTCAATGATTTAAAAAAATTCCTTTGGTCATATTCTGTATAAAAAGAATTATTTAGGATTTTTTATTAACCATTTTTGGTTAGATATTTGTATGAGCAATATAAGTGAATTTTTTTTTTTAATTCCCACTATAAACAAGCAGTCTATCAAGGAAAATATACGGATTTTTAGGCCAATTTACAAATTTTGGCCAATATAGGTGGCGCTGCTGCATAAACGAATAATGCAATCCTCTTTTTCATGTAATGTATGAGAAGATATATTTACTATTAATGTCTGTAAATTTTTATTTTAAATTCCTAGGATGAAAAGACCTGTTTATCAAGTTAAATATGAGGATTTTAAATAAAATTTATCAATTTTTGCCATTATAGGTGGCGCTGCTGCGTAGACGAGGCCCGTTCCCCCTGCTCTCCACACATATGAGAAGATATTTATATTATCTATGTCCATTAAGTTTTAAAAAAAATTCTTCTACAGTTATTTCTGCATAAAGGAAGCATTTCGGATTTTTCGTCCAATTTTCCCATTTTTGCCAATATAGGTGGCGCTGCTGCATATGGGGTAAAGCATCTCCCATTTTTCAAACTATGTATCCCTGCCGGGTATAAGATGCAAAACTCATGGGTGACATGCTCACACCTGCAACAGCTAAAAACTCCTCCCCTAGCGATGCTACTCACCTAAACTATCCACCTATCCTTATTGATCTATCCTGTCCTTCTGATAACAGCAAATAACAGTGAAACAGCTCCCTTATTTACATTTCCTGCCTCTACTGTTTTTCTCCACCAGGGGCGCATGGATCTCCATTGTAGTTCACTGACTGCTCACGCCAGAGGCTGGCGCCACAGTCTCTCTTCCCGCCAAAACCATCTACACACTCCAGTGTCACCTGCTTTCCATACTTGCACACTGGCTGACCCACTTCTACTCATCGTATCTTCGTCATCTTACCCTCATTTTAAAGATTTTCATCATTTCCCTGTCCATATTTCCACTGCCATCACTGGCAATCTACCTCTTCATTTTCACATATAATGGGGGGTCGCGAGGGGGGGCACTCCATTCCCCCTAAAAATTCCCCTCAATGGCTATGTCTATAAGTAATATTTCAATACTCTTCAACCCTCGGCCATGCAAGGGTCACTACGACAGCTAAGAGGTCAACAATTAGGACAAAACCAATCCGCCACTTTCATCAATGTGCACATTGCTCACATTAGGCGTACCAGACAGATTCCACATCTGCATCTGCCATTATCGTTTGTTGGGGGGGGGGGGTCTTCATCCCCCCTAAACATGTGCCTCAATGGGTATTACTAGTGAGTAGATATTTATATAAGCAACATCTATGAATTAAAAATAATAATCCCTGCTGTAAAAGGACCTGTTTATAAGGCAAAATATTAGGGTTTTTTGGCAAATTTATTAATTTTGGCCATTATAGCTGGCGCTGCTGCATAAACGAGTAATGCAATCCTTTTTTAAAAATGATGTATGAGTAGATATTTGTATTAAATATGTCTATGAATTTTATAGAAAAATTCTTCTGATGAAAAGACCTGTTAATCAAGGCAATATTAGGATTTTTAGTAAAATTTATCGATTTTTGCCAATACAGGTGGCGCTGCTGCATAAACAAGGCCCGCTCCAAATATTCTCCACCCTATGTATGAGTAGATATTTGTATTATCTATGACCATGAAGAATTTAAAAAAATTCTACCCTACAGATATTTCTGTATTAAGGAAGTATTTTGGTTTTTTCGCCAAATTTTCCCATTTTTGCAAATATAGATGGCGCTGCTGCATATGGGGTAAAGCATCTGCCATTTTTCAAACTATGTTTGAGTAGATATTTATATAAGCAACATCTATGAATTAAAATAATAATTCCTGCTATAAAAGGACTTGTTTATCATGGAAAGTATTAGGATTTTTAGGCAAATTTACTAATTTTGGCCAATATAGGTGGCGTTGCTGCATAAACGAGTTATGCAATGCTATTTTTTAAATAATGTATGAGTAGATATTTGTATTGTTAATGTCTATGAATTTTTTAAAAATTTTCCTATGGTGAAAAGACCCGTTTATCAAGGCAAATATCAGGCTTTTTAGTCAAATTTAACAATTTTTGCCAATATAGGTGGCGCTGCTGCATAAACGAGGCCCGCTCCCCCTATTTTTGAAAGTATGTATAAGTTGATATTTGTATTATCTATGTCCAAGAAGTTTTTAAAAAAATTCTACCCTTCCGATATTTCTGTATAAAGGAAGTATTTTGGATTTTTTTGTCAAATTTTCCCGTTTTTGCCAAGATAGGTGGCGCTGCTGCATAAAGGGCAAAGCATCTCCCATTTTTCAAACAATGTAGGAGTAGATATTTATCTAAGCAACATCTATGAATAAAAAAAAAAAATCCGGCTGTAAAACGACCTGTTATCAAGGAAAATATTAGGATTTTTAGACAAATTTATAAATTTTTGCCAATATAGGTGGCGCTGCTGCATAAAAATGTAATGCAATCCTATTTTTGAAATAATGTATGAGTAGATATTTGCATAAATAATGTCTATGATTTAAAAAAAAAATTTCCTATGATGAGAAGACCTGTTTATCAAGGCAAATATTAGGATTTTTAATAAAATTTATCAATTTTTGCCAATATAGGTGGCGCCGCTGCATAAACGAGGCCCGCTCCCCCTATTTTTGAAACTATGTATGAGTAGATATATGTATTACCTAAGTTTAAGAATTTTTTAAAAAAATTCTACCCTACAGTTATTTCGGTGTAAAGGGTCTATTTATGAGATTTTTGCATTTTTACTAAATTGGCCAATTAAAGGTGGCGCCACAGTATGAGGGAAGGTGATAATCCCAATAATTTCTTAATGAATTAATAGTAGTATTAGAAGCTTGCATTTGTGCCACTTTATGGAACTTTCTATCAACCATTTTAACCAGAATTTTGGGAAATGTATGACAAGCAGATCATGAATTTTATTCTGACTTTTTATACTGTAGGGGGCGCTAGTGGGAAAATGGGCACCGTTGGCCCCAAATTTTTTCCAAATTTGGATAGAAGATATTTTCAGCTACAAATCCTGAAAATTTGAAAAATATCTGAATACCCCCTATTTGCTGCCCATTTGGTAGCCAGCCACCTTAAATGCAAACAATAACTTTGAAACTTCCATCTTCATGCTAGATTTCTTTTTTTCAAATTACTCCGATTTTCACGAAATTTGGTCACGACGTGCCTCTAGGACTAGAACTAGGCCACACCCGAAAGAAATGACCTTGACCTATTTTTCAAGGTCACAGGGCCTTTCAAACATGAAATTTGGGAAATTTAAGTGGCCTATATCTCGTAAACCGTAAAAGGTGGAATCATTGTACAGCTAATGTCTTAGTCCAAAGTACTAGGCTGTAATTAGCTGCATACATTTTTGAAATCGCTCAAGCGGAACTGAGTAAAAATAAAGCAAAGATGTAAAATCATGACTGAAAACATGAATTTTTCAAGGTTTGGCGATCTTTTTAATTAATGGAGATGCGCTAAAATGTATGAAAATTGATACTAGAGGAGAATCTGGTCTTTCCAAATATGTTTTTAGTTTTCCAGTAGCTTAATTACAACCGGAGATACAGACCGTCAAAGTATGAGTTCAAGCACGATGTTGACAAATGAGCAACCCTCCTGGACATTGAGGTTGATTTAATGTTGGTCTAACGAAGCATTATAGTTACTCCGAATGATACGTTGGGATTGGACTAAAAGTTTCTCTAATTTTTTCATAATCGTGTGCAGCGTCCTTGTGTTACTGAGTGTGTAAAATTTCTTTGCTGTACAATAATTTTTTCTCATAGAAATGACCAATAAATGCACTAAATGACCCCTAGATTTTATTTCGGGTACGTATGGAAAAAAATACCTGTCCAGCAAGACATCAACTTTGTGACGTCATCACCATTGTTAGAATTAGTTAACTTATAGCTATATATTTAAAACAATGATCATTGTGACGTCATCACCAATGGATGGACTGGAGGATGGAGGCACTATCAAGAAAATTAAAGGAAATAAACTAAACAATTTATGTAATCAAAGTAATACTTGAAAAATCACTAATAAATACTTTTGATCACAAGTTACTGTTATAATGAAGAGAAAATAGTGCTTATTCAGCAAAGGATTTTATCATTCAGGGTAACTTTAAACCTCCAAACCACATCGGACCCAACGTTACGAAACTACGTAACTTGTCGACACATTTCTCAGACGTTATTACGTACTTTTAGACGTTGATGCGAGTGATACAAGCCGTATCTGATTCAACGAAGCATTTTAACGTTGGTCGTTGACCGTCTTCCCACCTTCCTGGATCCACCCTGTCAGCGTGCCTCGGCGGTCCGGCGTCGGCCCGGCGTCGGTCCGATGTCAGCACCATCGGACCAGCTTTGGGCCGACGTTGGGCCGCCGAGGCACGCTGATAGGGCAGCGTCTCGACGCACCTGCCCCCTCTTGCGCGTGCGCACTCGTGTACAAGAAGCCACAATGGCGGGCTGAATCGAATGTATGAAATCTCGGATGGTGTTTTGCTAATCAAGAAGGATTTAACACATTGACAAGCCTCATAATCTGGTTTGCTCCATAGATTAACTTCTTGGCTTCTGCGTGAGCAGGTTTCCGGCGGTTGGAATGCTATATTTTGAAAGATTTAGGCCACGGCAATGTGCAAAATCGAACAGCATGGTCGGAGCGCCCCGGCCCAGGAATATCCCGATGAGCAGTTTCTGTATTTGTGATCAATTACGGACTGAATAGTGGACATATATACCCCGTTCTGGATGGATATACCCGGTTACCAAACCCATGAGGACCCATGGACGTGGATACGGCCAAAATACGTCGTTGGACACCAGCGCTGGACTCACAGGTAAGTCTCTTCAAAATGTCAATTTTTTTCAGGGTCGGATCGTCTGATGGGAGGGGGGGGGTTTATGTTCAATTCTGTTCTGTTCAATTCTGTTTTATTCAGTTCTGGTCAGTTCTGTCTTGTTTTCAGAGTTTGATATATAGCGTGTTCGGGATCATTGTCCAGGTAGGGTGGGGTGGGGGGCTGGCAGGGGCAGCCCAGCCACTGGTCGGGTGGGGAGGAAATTTTGATGTTTTTTGTTTGGGTCTTATACAATTCTCATATGCATCTTTGTGGGTGTTAAAAAAATTTAAATTTTTTTTTATAAACCAGGATAAGCTTTCACATTTTTAAAAGTACATATGTGGATCTTTTTGTAACTGGTGTATCAACTTTTTCTTCATGGCTTTATCTAATTGTCAACAGCAAGCATCCTGTTGGAGTTTTTATAATTACAAAGTTACCAGATAGATTGGAATAGGCACTACAGTAAAGGACAGCCAAATGAACGAATTTGGCATAAATTCATTTGTAGCAAACACCGTCAACAAGGGCATTTTGCACTAACCAGTCTCAAATATTTCCATAAGTTCGTTTTTGAGGTCATTCGGAATGTTAACGGTTGCTATTTACCATAATTCAATGTTTTGTGGCCAGATCTGCGAAACTGGGAAGGTCATCCATTGCGCAAATTTACAACATTCATCACATGATGGCGCCAGAAGCTGGCAAAAAATGATGGCAGTGCCATCTTACGTGAATGTGTGAAACTAGAATTCAGGCCACGTGTTTTGCAAAAGCCGGGAAGCACCTTTGACCACGAGGAAGGGCTGGAGAACTGGTGGTATCATCATGATAAATAATGACAAAAAAACATTTAAACTGTCAATTCACAGTGATCAGCAAAAGTCCATGCCTGTCAGTGGAAGCACATCGAAAATACCTTCAATTTCACTTTGAAGGACACTGCTACAGATTCACTTGTTTGGCCAACGGCATCTCATCTGCCCCACGTGCATTTACAAAATTGCTTAAGGTTCCTCTTTCCCGTGTCAAAGAAACTCATGGAATTCACATTACTGCTTATTTAGATGACCTTTTTCTAGTGGCCCATTCATCAGACCGGCTGGTTGAAGACATCACAACCACATGTCAATTACTAAATGACTTGGGATTCACCATCAGCCCAAGCAAAAGTGCTCTTGTACCAGCGCACTCGATCCAATTCCTTGGGTTTACTTTGGAGTCCACAGCCATGCAAATCCCGCTGGGAACAGGCAAACATGATGACATTAAGACCATAGTGCAAAATTGTCAATCGGACAAGATGACAATTCGGGTATTTGCTGGTGTTGTAGGGAAGTTAGCAGCAACACTGTCTGGCAATAAATACGGAATGGTTTTCTTAAAGCGAATGGAGAAACATCAAGCTCGGGCCCTAATTAGCAACAAATTTTCATATGACGGACAGCTTAGTATCTCCCCACTCATTCGCTCAGAACTCCAATGGTGGCTTGACACTATTGACGCTGCCTGTAGCCCAGTACATGTGCCAAATCCACACACAACCATCTTCACAGATGCTAGCCTGCAACGCTGGGTCTGCCATAAACCCGACTCCGACATTCAAACAGGTGGCCGCTGGGGATCCCAGGAGTGGGACCAAGATATTAACTACTTGGAACTGAAGGCAGTCCTCCTTTCTCTCATGACTTGCTGCAAGCATGACAAAGGCATATACATTTTGATACGAAGTGACAACACACAACAACTGTTGTTGGTATCAATAGACAGGGCTCAACCCACTCCATGAATTGTAACGACATTGCCAGACAGATCTGGGAGTGGGCGATAAGTACAAACAATTGGCTTTCCGCAGCACATTGCCCAGGGGTATTAAATGTCGAAGCCGACATTGCGCCAAGACTCTTTATTTCATGTGCAGATCCAGGATTTTTATCAGGAGGGAGAGCATAAATGCATTATCTGATGCATGAGATTTTACTTGATCAATGTAGAAATGCGGAGGGGGAGGGGGGAGGACCTTTGGAGTAGGATGGGACAAGCACAAAGCTCCCCTTGAAATGCCTGGATACGGACCTTTATAGTTAAACGTGCTTGCTAATCAAAATTACAATTTCTACAAATGTTTTAATTGCCATTTCAAATTACATTGTTATGAAGTAAACTGAGTGTAGCAAGCCAGTGGCACCCAATCCAGTCTTGCCCAGCGTCTTCCCCCTCCATCAGTTCGCACACCGCTTTCCCATTTATCACAAGATTGGACTTCCGTTTGATGATTGGACGTGATGGGATGAGATGAACTGATGTCGCCTGAGGGGTGCATGTAGTAGTATTTACAGATGTAGATGGATGATCTGATGTACTTGGATGATCGAATGTGGTGGGCGATGATGTGAGTTGTGATTGGAACGTTGCGTGGTGATAGGTATGCAATGTGATTTTCGAAGATCAGTCTCTTGTTGGTCGTTACGTAATCTGTTAGGTGGTGGTGGTCGCGGAATAGATGGATGACGATGACGGGTGATGTGGGAGCGGATGGTTGATTCAGGGATGGTGAAAACTCTGCTGGCCTGGCATAATTTCAGTTCCCCATTCTAAACTTTTGTAACTGCGTTTCACAGGTCAGCCTTGCTTTAGGCTGAGGCTGCCTCCAGTGACAATTTCAGCAAAGCAATGATAGCTGCCTCGAAGACCACTCTGAACACATCCATGATTCTGAAATCAAACCAAAAAATATATATACAAATTTTTTGTTACTAATCTCCCAAGTGTCATCATCCATTAATCAAACTTTCATAGACTCATTTCTTCAATCTCATTCACGAAACTTCTTAATTACGGGCGTATGTATATTATGTGTAATAGTATCAATCTTTCCAAGTAAAATATGTGGACCTGCAATATTATATCTGATTTTAATTTTTGTGTAAATTGACTTTCTCGTTCAAGTTAGCTATAGTCTGTTGAAGAATTGATGTACAAAAGCAGGGTTGAGAATTGTGAAATCATTTTGTTGGGGGGTTGGGCGTCGAAAGGGGGGCGGCGTCCCCTTCCATGTGAAGAATTGATTCTGGTTCATACATATAAGAAAATTAGTATAACAGGTCTCCCCTAGCATAATTGCCCCCGTTGTGACACCCCCTCCCCCTCCTTCACCTAGTGTAGATATTTACCCTTTGCAAAAATTATAATGTAATAGGAATTATGTCTTAATGATATAGGTTTATGCTGAATTGAATTATTTTTTAATGCATTCTGCCTCACTTGACCTGCCCACGCAGGCATTATGCATTGTATTTTAATTGATCATAAATTTTGTTAATAAAAATATTTTTTTTGCAATATGTTTTTGTGTCAATAAATTCATTTTCTGTAATTTATTTGCCAGCAGCTCTTAAATAGGCTATATATAGATTTCATTGTGAAAGCAAATGGAAGCTGGTCAATGGCTGATGATGCCTCAGCAACCACAGGGATTTTTAATTGATGAAATATTGGGCAGAGGCAGTTAGACCCACTTGACATATGAATCAAATGGCCCGCAAAAAAATATTGTGTTTTTTTTTTCCTTTGAAATACTTAGCAAAGGCTTAAAAATCAATTCTTGTAGACCAGAAAGCTACAGACGACAGTGGTGGGAGGCGGCACCTGGTGGACAGCATCAGAGTACAGGTGGAGACATCTTGTGCAGCAGTCAGAAGTTTTTTTTTGGAGCAATTGTTTTGTGTTAAATCAATTAAATTAAGACAACACAGAGTAGTTTTTCCTGTACCACTTTATTACATTTTAACATTACATGGTTTTCTTTGACAACCTCAGTTCCAATCACGTTTTTTTAATCAGACAGTTGTCATTTGTTCACGGAGGTCATTTGTTGTTGACGGTCGGCAAAAAGTGGGTTGAAATCGTGGTCAACTCAGCAAGAAACTTGATCAGATTGAAGTTTAGGACTATTATTGATTGATTGATTGATTGATTAATTTATTCGACTAAAAAGTTTTGGAAGCCAGAAAAGCAAATCCGCTTATCGAACTGGTACCATACAGACAGTACAGGCATTGAAAAAATAACAATTACAGACAAAAAATATATTGAAAAATTTTCATGGGTAATACGCATTTTGAAATCAAAGTAATATATTTTACATACACGGCACAGTTTGGGGTCTGTATTTATATATTTACACCTTTGCAACTCTTATATATATACACAAACAAATTTTATATTCAATATATATTGCATATTATTTTATCCTCTTAGATATCTATATATATATCAACATATACAAGATTTACACTCTTAGATATGTACTTGCATACATATTTTATACGTTTATATACATATACAGATATATTATACACTCTTATATATACAATTATATTTTGTATACGTGTAAACATACATGATTCATACTCTTAGATAAGTACATGCATACATATTCAATAGGTATTGATATATACAGACACATTATACACATCGGATGTTTTATATATAGGCCTATGATAATAATTGAAGTGGTTGGATATGATTAAATAAGTTTATGTCAAAAGCTAATATTTAGCTATCAGATGTTGTTTGATTTTGTGACTGCTGACATGCCAGGAGTTGTCATTCACCTCTAGTTTCAATACATTACTTAGGTGATTCCAGATTTTTGCGCCCCTGTATTTCATAATTTTCTTTCCGTTTTCTGTTCTAATCTTAGGCATGATTAACTTGTCTCTATTTCTTGTATTGGGATATCTATGACAACTACTATTAGAGCTGAAATAGCTTGAGAAAATATCTGGTAGTTTACCTGACTTATGTTTGTTTACAAATTTGGCAACTCTCTCTTGGAAGAGGTCAGTAATTGATAATATGTTATATTTCTTCAATAGCTTCGTGGAAGGGTACAGAGGATCTAGGTTAAAAAGAGTTTTCAAGGCTCTGTGTTGCAAAACTTCTAGTCTTTTCATATGATTTTTTGCGGCTGTTCCATAAATTTCAATACCAAATTGGACTCTCGAATGAAAATAAGCGAAGTAGAGTTTCAACTTATGGCTGTTTGGGACCCAGTGCTTTATTATCTTAAAAGAACTGATTATTCTAAGTAAAGTACAGTGCATCAGTGTCGAAAACCGCATGAAAATTCATTGGGGAATCCCCAATTCGCGCAGGTACCTGTCCCCCTTCAAACGCTGTCCTACACTGCACAAGGCTCTCTGAGAATCAGGATCCTAGGTTCTGCAACTTCGTGCAAACGTTCAACAAACCTTTGGCAGATACGTATGATCAGACGTTTGCCATGAACATTACTTTCAAACGTTGTCCATACATATCAAAAACACGTTGGAGAAACCCTGGAACTCACGTATTGCCAAATGCGCGACCATACCTTTGATAAACCTATGAATCAAAGGTATGGTCATACGTAACAGTCTAAGGTTGTAAAAACCTCTCAAATGAATGTTCGACAAAACCTATGAATCAAAGGTACGGTCACACGTAGTAGTCAAACGTCCTTTGAACCTCTCAACCAAAGGTACGACTTACGTATGACTGACACGTTTAGCCAAACGTTGCGACAAAACGTTGCGACAAAACGTTCTTCCAACCTCTCAATCAAAGGTATGACTTACGTTTGACTCGAACGTTAGGCCAAACTATAAAACAAACTATCTGCCAACATCTTACTAAGGTTTCGACCTACGTTTGGTTTTCCATCTGAGTGCAACGTTTGGAAATTACCTTTGCCCTACCTTGGTCGTACGTTGCTTGGCCCAACGTTTGATTCTAACCAAAATAAATATGTAGTGTAAGGTTAGATTTACGTTGCTGCTCGGGAGAGAAGTCAATTTTGAAGCCATGAGAAGTCAATCTGACAGATGTCAAAGCTTATCGCACTTCACAGGGCAGTGCTACTTTGATTTTGTATCCAAGGATCTTATGCTTAATTGCTAATTCCCAACGGAACTCACGGTTTGAATCCTCGGATGTATATGCCCATAATACATACTTTTTAAGAAAACAAAACATGACTATTTTTAATTTGTATCAGTAACTGAATTTGTATACATTAGCATGCACTAAAGAGGGGTTAAATGTTGTTCCAACATGGTCATGGGGGTAACACAATATGGGCAAAACAATAGCTGAAAAGAAAAAACAAAAGAATCATGACTGAACTGTCTGTACAAAATAACACTAACGGCACTGCTGACACATAGATAACATAAAGATGTGTATTAAGTAAAGTTGTTAAATTATTACTTTTACCTCTTCTTATACAATTCTGTAACCAATCCATTAATATACAGCCCAGCATGGTTGCACATGTTACATAGCCCATAAGTAGGGACGTCAGACTTTGTCCACTGCTCAGCCCGCCTCTCTGCTGCAATTGCAGCAGTCCTGTCTTTACAATATAGCGGTTGTTACATTTTTTCACCCATCCATAAAAGTAAAAGCAGAAATGTCAATATTAATATTTCAGTATTAATATGATATATTTTTCATGTTATTTCATCGAAATATTATGGTAAAATAACCCATTTTGTGAGAGGCAGCTGTTCAACGTCAACGTCGTGATGCATGATTTATTTTTTGACATGGGTCTCATTATTAGGGTCAAATCAGCAGTAAGACCATTTTTAGGGCTCGTTTGACATTATGCAAAGAAAGAAAAAAGAATTTCCTCACATCAGATATGAAAAATATTATTTCCACTTCTAAAAAGCAGTTAAATGAGCATTGAACTTTAGGTAATTTTCAAGTAACAGAATTTCAACCAAAAATTATGTTGGCAAAATTTGGCATAGCACAGGAGTTTAGTAGACATTCTCTACTATGTGGTCCTATGATTAGTTTTGTGATATATATTAGCGCATTTTAGCGCAAAAGCTTTTTCTAAGAAATAGACACATTTTATTTAGTGTTTTTGTGCCAACCTGTGAAGGTGCGTCACGGAGCATTTTATCTTGCATTGTTTCAATGATTTTTAATCAATTTCGCTAACAAATAACTAAAATAGTTTAGAAATTCAGATGTATAACAAATAGTTGTAAATTAAGCAGAAAGTAGCAAATTTCTTGCTACTTTTTAACAACCTGCAATAAGTTATTAAATGTAGCAAATTGATGCTACTCCAGACGTCAACAGTGTAAATAAACTCATCACACCATATCTATTTTATTTTCTGTACACAATGATCATTTTTAAAACAGATATAAATCATCGTATTTGAAAAAAAAAAATTCTGTCTAAAGTGGAAGACCAGTTTGGGGGTTGTCAAAAAATGTAGAGCACATGTATGTACACCAAAAAGGACAGAAGGTGTACCAGATTCAGTGGTGGCATTTCAGGGTTTAAACCCTCTTTTTGCCTGAAAAATGTGAGCAATAAATTCATCAATGAATTTGGTGCATTTTCATTTTGAGTGTACGCGTTTTGTGGTTCCACTGTTTCCGCCATGTACTGAAAGATACTTTGGATGCAACAACATTATTTTGCCTTTCACAAGTGTATCAAATCAATCTTGCAGGGTTTCATTGCTTAACAGCTTGAAAGTTAATTCTGCAAATTTTCTTGACTGTGTTTCTACCTTCCTGAATCCTGATCACAGCTTCAACGCTTGCTGTCACAATAAAGAAGCCGCTGATCTCAGAATGAGGCACAAGTCACAAGTGGTTTGCTCCTGCTCTTGGCTCCACCCCTTGACAACTCCTTGACTACCTTGGCTAAATCCACTAAAAATGACAGAAAATGATTACTTTGTTTTCTAGTTTTATTCCTGATAAATTATTAGATTTTTTAATTTCTCTCTTTTTTTGACTGAATTATTATGGTAAAGAAAGAAAATGAATGTCCATAACTTAGCTTGGTTTCTTTCTTTTTTTCTTTTTTTGTTGTCGTAAAAATGGTCTCACTATGGCTTCATTAATTGTGTTTTGCAAAAAAATAGGGAGATTTCTACGGTCATTTTTTTTAAGGATAGGCCTAAAAGGAAAATGTTTAATATTTTTGTTGGGGCAACTTCAGCTCACATTTTATATCTGATGCTGACACCATAAGTCTACATGTAGGCGTACTCAGTTGAGATTTTCTTGTCTGCTACAAATGTACAATTAAATGTATTGGAACCTACTTTTCTTCCTTGTTGCTATTTGCCGCTTACAATTTAAAACGCTTATGACCTTACCAAGTCACAAAATAAAGAAAATCATTCTTTCATCACAAAAGACTCAATTGCTGCAACTCAAGCTGATTTTATCGTATGGATCAGCAGAAATTGAACAATAATAACTATGCATTATCATCTAAATCTAAACGTAAAATATATGTAATCGATTGCATGTGTGAGTAATTAATACTTAGGATTTAATCTGCCTACTGCATTGACATTGACTTTGAGATTTAAAAAAAAGACAATATGGCTCCAACCAGTTCACTATGAAAATGATCTGACATGGCTGTCTCCAAAATGAGGCTCAAGTAACAATCACTTTTTGGCGGGAAAAGGGAGAAATCATTATCTGAATGCATATATATATATATATGTAAATGTTTTGTTGTTTATTTGAACTATTATAAAAGTAGAATTGTTTTCTGTAAAAGTCAGTAAAATAAATTTTGAGTTTTCGCCAGGTAACTACAAATGCTGTTGTTACTCTGACGGAATTGATTTATTTTAGCAGTAAAGGGAGCAATCATTACTCAATAATGGATACTACTCGGTACCTGGCCCTCTTTCTCAATAAATATATTTTCCATTAAAATTTTACTGGAATTTGTGTCTCTGTTGAGGTATAGTACACTATATTGATATTATCATACATGCATTTTTTTCAAAATGACGCATGAATAGGTTATAACGGACAAATGACAATCGATAACGTCAGCAATTACGTCATTTCACCTTTTCAGCCAAGACGTTGCAGATGAAAATAGGCTTGTATGAAGACAAATTCTCTTCATTGAGCCATTTTAAGTTTGGCTTTCATATATCTGTAATGGAATATGCTTCTATACCAGAAAAAAAAAAATGTTATGCAAATTATTATTAGTGCAAAACGACATATCAAATATGGTGATAATTCGCAAAATTTGTGCGGAAACTTTTATCAGATTTTCACCTTTTCTGGAGCTCAATTTCATTCAGCTACCAAATATAGACTTCAATTGACTGAAAATGCTCTTCCCTCTGTGCAAGCTTTAAAATGATGCATCATATGGCCAAATCGGTCAACTTTTTTAAAAATCACCGACGTCCCTACCATAAGCCTCACATGGGCTTGATTATCAAAAGTCATATCTCAGCATCTACTTGGCACAGTTTTTTTATTTAAATTTCAAATTTTATTCCATATTCAAAATATTAAAAAAAAATAAGGTGAAATCAATGCAGTTTGACTCATTCTTAAAAAAGAAGAAAATTTTAGTTGCGGATGTTATGTAACTGATTGTAGCCACCCTCTTGGTTTTGGTCAAGGGAAAGGATCAACAGGGCAGACGATAGCCTCTGACATCATGTTATGTAATGCAGACTCCATTGCACCAGGGCTCCGTTCAACAAATACTCTAAAACCTCCCTAACCAATGAAGATATTTGTTCTCTTCAAAATGCTAAAATAAATTGAGATGAGTCTTGAAATCAATGATCAAAAGACAGATTTATCTAAACAATATCTCTGGATAAGATAAGATAAGATAAAACTTTATTTCAAGTCGGTGATGACATAAAAACAGATAACACAAGCTGTAAAGTTTTTAACCGACAACATAAAATAACAAAACAAGATGAAATATATACAGATGAGTTAATGAAATTTGAAAGAAAGTTTACAAACTTAAATATGTACTTATTATCGTTTTCGTAGCTACGTGTTTTTTAATTACAACTGAATAGTCAAGCCTACCAATCATGCCATTGAAAATTTTCTCAATCTTTGTAGTCTGACAGACAATTAAAAACTCGTCACATGGCTCAGTTTTTCCGTTTTTCATCCAAATTTGAATTTTCTTCTCTCTAAAGAGTGTGACAAGCAAATTAGCAAGAAATGTTACATCCATTGAAAGATTTTTAATTTTATAAAATTTTGGTGGCTACAGCTTTCTCAAAAAAATTGTAGTTTCCTCAAAAATCAGGGAGCCCAACCCTCTCTGCGGCCCAACTCTCCCAAGCTTCCCCTACCATAACACAGCAATAGACGGTGCTTTAAACTGCAAGTCTACTATACAATCATGCATGGATCTGGCAATCAGGCACAATGACTTACAGCTATATCTGCAATATTTTGATACTTCAAAAGATTATCATTGAAAACGATTTTCAATCGGAAAAATTAGCTGAATACGAGTAGGTCCTATCTTGAAGTTACTAGCACTAGTTACTTCAAGGTCCTATATCACTTGTAAACCAAACATGCCATAAGCACTAGCCAAGAAAGTGTGAGTTCTAAATTAGATAAGATGTATGAAAAAATATAAGATAGGCCTACCAACTGTCGTCACAGTTATAGAACAATAGGCCAATCCGTACCATATGATGCATATAATAAGATATCCTATCCTATTAAGAATTTACACAGTTGTTTAGAATACAGTAGGACTGGGCAATGTGGGCATCTTTGTTTTACAATGCGGAAAAAAGACTATTATATAAGCCTGGCTTATGCATGGAATCGGGCTCAATATTCATTCATGAATTTTCGTGTACTTGACATACATAGGTAGGCCAGGCCCAATCTACATTCATGATTAAGCTAAAATAGGTCCAGGCCTATATATTCACGCTAGGTGGCGCCGGCAGCATGGCAACATGAAAAATCAGAGCTCTGACATTTGGTGAAATTTCGACTTTTTTCGTGATACAGAGAAGGCAGAATACTGGTAACTACATGTATTTATGAAGTTGGAGGTGCCTAAAAGCTGTGTATGGAGTGTAGCTCTTTCCTGAAGACCCTAGAGGACTTATTTTTGGAGTTGAAGTCGGGCCTACAAGACCTGCTTTGCAGCTGTCAAAATGGCTGACAATGAAAACAACGTGATTCTGAGTGAGTTGCTGGCTTATGTCAAGTCATATAGAAGTCGGTCTACTGAATTTAACATGAGGCAAGCATTGCTGAAGTGGTATAATGCAGATGACATTGCTGAAGCTAGGACCTGTATGGAGACGAATGTTAAGACTCTTATTCCCACCTTTCCTCACTTTGGAAAAAAGAGAACTGACTCAGCAAATAGATCAGCCAGAGAAATAATGTTGAGCGACATCCTTGAGATGTTTAAGTTTTTGGATGCACTTCAATACCAAACCAAGATTCCTACGTTTGCTGTTGTAGATGTAGCTAGATTACCTCCAGCTTTACCAGAATCCGCTGCAGATGTCCATGATGGAGGCTTTGGCAACGCAGCAAAGACAAATCTCCCAGTTACAAGAAACCATGGTTAAAATTCGTAAAGATGTTGACACAAATAGCAATGTGATCAAAAACAGAACTGACTTCTATAAAGGTGGTGCAGACAAGTCTTTGAGTCATGACAAAGACTTCAACAAATCTGAGGGTGCATCCAAGCAAAAAGAAGAAAGAAGAACAGGAAACCCAAGAAGAAGGATGGCATACGCCGATGCAGCAACGCAGAGGGACATTAATACACCAACCGGTGTGCGTGAGATGAACCACTCTTCCGTGAGAGCAGATTCGAACTCTGTTTCGAACACCGCGCAACCAAATAGTTTCGCAGAGACTGTGAAGAACTTCGCTGGAAACTCCGGCAGTTTTCTTGCTGCTCAGAGGAGACCCAATAAAGGAACAAACAAATGTTCTGCAACGGCGAAACCAAAATCTTCAAGAATATGCGGTACCAGACAAAGTGACAGTCTAAAATCGGGGCCCAGCACAGTTCAAGTACAGTTTACGAATGTCAACAAAGACACGACCATAGAGAACATTGAAAATTATGTAAAAAGTGTTAAAGATGGCAGTGTACCTTCTACTAAGGTTGAAGATAAGTCCAGTATTGGATGGGACACAAAACGATATGTTGTGACATTTGATTATAAATATTTAGAAATTGTTGTATCACCAGAGTTCTGGCCAAAAGGTATATATATTAAGAGGTGGTTCCCTGCGAGGACCCCTAGTGTTAAATTTTAAAGCATATAATTTGTCAGCTTTTTTAACATTGTTTTATGTCAATGATTTTAATGACTTTTAATAGTACTGGCATGGCCAGCAATAAGATTGATTTTATAAGGGATTTATTATGTATACATAAACCTGATATCATGTTTATACAGGAAACTTGGTTGATAGAATCAAGGACTGATGTTGTTAAAGGTCTGAGTAAGGATTATTTAGCTAATGGTGTAGCAGCCACACATGAACATGAATTAGTGTTTGGGAGACCAAAAGGTGGTTTAGCTATTCTGTGGCATAAGGCTCTGCGCATAATCCTTTCACTTTCGTTTTCTGCAGATATATGTTCTACCTTCAAGGAGACTGGAATTTTGTCATTTCAGCAGCTATTTTATTTCTATTCTTGCCTTTTTGTTTTTAAGCACAAAAAGGGAATGTTACCCTCAGTATTTGGAACTTTCTTTGAATCTCCTAACCATGAGTATCGGACAAGAAATCAATTTACTTTAAATATACCACAGTGTAACTCATCTCTCTCTCAAAAACGTATCCGTTATATAGGAGTTAAAGTAAGTAATCACCTTCTTGACAAGATAGAATGGAATAATAGCTACCATGCTTTTAAACGAAGTCTAAAAAATTTCCTCCTTATTAATCCCATTGACAACCTCTAAAACAGGCAAAGAGTTAGCGAGGAAAAAAAAAAAAAAAAAAAAAAAAAACCAAATCTATTTTCGATATGTCTATGTTTGAATTTCCATACCTTCCCAATATTCCTTGTCTCTGTTTGGTTAATGAAGAAACTCCCTCCACTATGGAATGGGTAGAGCAATCGGGTTAATGGAGCTGCTTCTGAGGCTTGGTGTTTGAAGATATTTTGTCTCTGGTTATGAATTTTATCTGATTTTCAATCTGATCTGAAATACGGACTGGGATTATGTATTCCTAACCCTGTGATTCTCATCTAATTTGATTTTGAAGAGTTTTTGGTTTGTGAGTTTTTGACAATCGTTTTGAAAAAATTGAAAGACGGTTTGGGATTCATATTCCACTACCCTGTGATTTTCATCAAATCTGTTCTCAAAAGTACATCTCTTCTTTTTACTTTATGTCTGGTGATGTGGCAACGGAGAGCATGTTTTAACTTTAAAATGTTCCTTGATTCTCATTTTCATTCATCTCATTTTCATCCCACTCCATCTTGGTGAGTCTTCAAATAACTCGTCAGAGTTCGAAGGCCACCAATCTTATATTGTTGAACATAAAAAATTTGTATTTTGGAAAAAATAAAGACCAAGTCATTCAAAAAAAAAATAAATATGTTTGTAATAAAGTAAGATTTGTAAGTATACCTAAAACAAACCGAGCTTGTGCCTTAGAAATTAATGTAAACAATCAATGTTATGTTTTCATAAATATGTATCTGCCTGTAGGTAACCAGAGTAAAACTAGAATAAGTAATGATTTCTTGAGTACTATGGATGCTGTTGAAACCTTTGTACAAGGATGTATGAATTAAAATGTGTCAAGGCAAAATGCACATGATAAAATGCACATGATAAATATTTTCATGATTGGTGTGATAGAATTGATTGTACTTATGTACATAATCTACCTCAGTGTTATATTGATTATACATATAATGACCCCTCTAAAGATTGTTTTACGTGTATAGATCATTTCTCTGTATCCTTTAGCCTCATACCTCAGGTTGTTACAGGAATTCGCGTAGACGTAGACTTCAGAACTACCTGTAATTTGGCTCTACGTGACGTGTGCTAGAAAGTTACTCACGTGTAACCAATTTCCATTCATTTTTATGTGTGTAAAGAATGTGTGAAGTCAAAGCCTCTTGCATCAGATAGTCCTGTTTATTTCAGAAAGTATGCAACCTTGAACAAACTGAAACCGTGAAACTTTGTATATCACGACTTTGGCAAGTCTTTTTCGTAATCTTCGATTATCAAGTGTAGCATTATGATTGATCACCAAGTCATACCTTTATGAGTAGTCTGTGACTTGGGACCACATCTGACAATCCCAGACGGCATTTTGCGATTGTTTAAAGAATTAGCTCTGTATTGAAGGTGCAATCAATCAATCATTCAATCAATCAATCAATCAGCCTATCTATCTATCTATCTATCCATCTATCTATCTATCTATCCATCTATCTATATGTCTATCTATCTATCTATCTATCTATCTATCTATCTAACTAATTAACTATCTATAGACTACCTATCTATCTATCTATCTAACTGACTAACTATCTATAGACTATCTATCTATCTATCTAATTAACTAACTATCCTTAGACTATCTATCTATCTATCTATCTATCTGTCCAGGGGGCGGATCAAGAAAATGTAGGACGGGGGGGAGGGTTTACAAATGGAAATGTACTAAAAATATTGGGATTTCGATTTTTTGTTTAATCTATAGGCCCAAGGGGGAGAGGTTTGAACCCCCTAAATGTAACCCCCACCTCTTGATCCGATACTGCTATCTAACTATCTAGGCTTATTCATCTATCTATCTGTCTATCTATCTGTCTATCTATCTGTCTATCTACCTATCTATCTATCTATCTATCTATCTATCTATCTATCTATCTATCTATCTATTTAGCTTTCTTTCTTTCTTTCTTTTTTTCTTTCTTTTCTATTTTCTCGAAACTCATCAAAATGCGATCTGAGATGTTGAAATATGGATACACTGCACAGGTGCTTATCAAGCTTATAATTCAAATTTACATGCTGACCAATCAAAGTTTAAGTGTTATTCAAGACACAATCATTGACAGCCTGATACAAGATTACTTTATTTTACAGCTATAGTTTGTCTTCAACACTTGGTTATTCAGTTTCATTGATAGCTTGGTATGTTTATACAACAGCTGAGATTAATCATTGGAATGGACCATGTTGCTACCACACGTCATGTAGGCTTCCATACGTCACATAAATGTATTTTTAATTTGCAATTACTCATTTATTTTCCCTTTCTGGACTCAGTGCTTAGGTGGTTTTGTTTCGAAAGTAATATGCCCTCTTATCAGGGCTAAAATTTGGAGATTAATCTTGATAGTTTTAACCCTATGTTGAAAATTCAAATTTCGCTGGAGCACCTCTGAAGAAAACTGACAAATCAACTTCAACGCGAATTCCTGTAATGCAAATGTTTGTAAAGAACCGCTTAATCCGTCCTATCACTCTCCGGTTAAACTTAACTTTGAATTGTGTCCAGATAGAGTTGACTTATGTGACAGAAATGTGAAACATGGGTGTCCAATAGCTTGTCATAAAATATGTGATGAAGATTTTAGTCAATATCAGATGAAGCAAGATTATTATCTTGAAAATGTAAAGGATTATGATGTGATATTTTGTAATGATGTAATGTGTAAACGAGATGAACATAGACGTGAGATTGATATGTGGTGTCACGACCTTATTGAATGTTGTCTCAAATCAGATGTAGTTTTCCCAAAAGTAAAAAATAAGAAGGCAAGTAGGCCTGGTTGGAAGAGTTAAGTTACACCTTATCGGGATGACTGTATTTTCTGGCATAAATTGTGGGATGCAGGAAGCCCTAAGAATGGTGTATTGTATGATGTCAAAAAATATACTAATAAACAATATATGTATGCAAATAGAAGAAATAAGAGAAAAGATGATGTTCTTAGAAAGGAGAAGATGGCTAAAGCTATAGCATGTAATGATACTAGAAATTTCTTTAAAGAGGTAAAAAGACTTGAGCCAAAAATCCGCACTTCTGTAGCCATAGATAACTGTGTTGAAGGTATAGATATTGCAGAAAAATTTGCAACAAAATATCAAAGTCTGTTTAATAGTGTACCATCGAGTTTAGAAAATATGAATTAAATAGAAAAATATCTAGAGAATTGTGCCTCATGTGACGAGGGCAATCGAATTGTAAATTATGATGAAGTTGTAAATGCAATCAACAATTTAAAAGCAAATAAGAGTGATGGAAATGATGGTTTTATGTCAAATCATTTAATTTTATCTAGTGAAAGTTTTGTTAGGCATGTATCACTGTTGTTAACTTCAGTAATCACTCATGGGTACCAGCCCAATTTTTGCTGGTCGGTACTATTGAATCCATCCCTAAAGATAATAAGAAAAATATCTGTGACAGTAGCAATTATTGAGGTAGTACTTTGTGTACCGTACAACGGGGTGACTTTGAACAGCCCGGGGTGACTTTGAACACTATCCTGAAAAAGACTGATCCTCTGTGAATGCAAAGTTATATAAGATACTGGAATTATTTGACTTCTGATTATATTCTACTAAGGTCTAGTTTCTTTCTGCATAAAATCATTGTGACTGAATCTTTTTTTTCTTGATTTTGATGAAATAAACTCACCATATCATTATTTTTGCAAGTTGAAATAGTGTGTAAACTTCTGTGCCCACAACAGTACTGAATAAGCCTGGCCTCATAAATACCTGCCTCATTCCAAAAAATGTATTGCAAATGATTCGAAGAGACTGACAACAAATAATATTAGTGGATGATTTTGACTTGCAACACAATTTTGGGGTGACTTTGAACACCACATTGGGTTAGAGAGTGCAGAGACCATCACATTTTCGGGTACACAATATTCACTGTTCTATAATATTTCATAATACTATGCATATAGTTAATGTGTGAACATTTTATCACACTGATAGTAGGTGATCATTTAGCTCTAATGGTACTGAAGTACACCAAGAACAAGAACAAAAATTTCATAAATATAAAAAAAACACACAAACATTTTTAGGTAAAGGCAATCAAGCCCTTCAAAATTCATAAATACAAAATAAAACATTTGTTTTCTGAGTATTGATGGTTTTCTTTCACTGGAACACACTCTGTTCAAAGTCACCTCGTATCCTCGGGGTGAGTTTGAACGCCCATTTATCAACTAACATTGGCATATACGTGATGTATATCTCAAAATGCCGGTGCACAGTGTAACTAGATGCCACTAGCTTACGATTAATCGCATTAAATACTTCGAGCATCTTATACACTTTTAAAGATAGATAATTGAGGCGAAAACTGTTCAAAGTCACCCCGTTGTACGGTAACTCATTGTCAAAAGTAATAGACATAATTATACTCCCTCGTTACAATAAGGTGCTAAGTACTAGCAGTATGCAATTTGCTTTTGAAGCTAAGCACAGTACTACAGTATGTACTTTAATATTGAAAGAAGTTGTCAGATATTATCAGAATAATGGGTCTGATGTTTACTCTTGTTATGTTGACGCAACAAAAGCGTTTGACAGGGTACAGTATGATAAACTATTTTTATTATTAATTAATAGAGGCCTTCCGCCTATTGTTATAAGAACTTTGTTAGACCTATATTTAAGGCAGCGTATGAGAACTCACTGGAAAGGTTATATGTCAAATGAATTTAGTACTTCAAATGGTATTAGACAAGGTGGGGTAATTTCCCCGGTATTATTCTGTATTTATATAGATGAGCTTTTGTTAAGGCTTGAGAGCAAAGGTCAAGGCTGATGGATAGGTCAGCATTTTTATGGAGCGATAGGATATGCTGACGATTTAACTTTGTTAGCGCCTACTGTATCAGGATTGTCTAGTATGATTGAAGAATGTGAAAAATTTGGTAGTAAATATAATGTTAAATATAATCCTGACAAAACAATGTGTATGCATTTCAGTAAGAAAAATCTTTGTAATCCTATTTTAAACATGGATGGTAAAAGTTTAGCCTGGGTAAAAAGTGTTAAATACCTGGGAAATTATTCAGATAGCGATATGACTGAAAAGACAGATATGAGAATGAAAAGGAGTGATCTTGTGTATAGAGTTAATCATTCTACAGAAGTATTAGGAAAGTGTGATAAAGATGTGATTGTAAATATATTTAACTCTAAGTGTTGCCATTTCTATGTCATGGAACTTTAGTGATCGTAATATAAAGCAGTTTGAAACTATGTGGAATAGGTGCGTTAGTAGAATATTAGATCTCCCATTGTTAACACATTGTAACCTATTACCAGGTTTAATTGGAAGGTTGAGTGCCATCGAACAAGTGTATTGTAGATTTATTAAAATGTTTCGATGTATGTTAGTGTCAGAAAATAAGAGAATAGAATATGTAGCTAAAATGTCAATGGTAGGTAGGAGCAGCATTATTGCTGAGAATTTGTACATGTTATCTAGAAAGCTGAACTGTGATGTTTTAGAGGTATGCTCATATAGCGCTGCTCAAGTTAAGGAGTGTCTTTCCTCCAAATACTCAGTATTAGAGCCAAAAGTGGCTCAAATAAGTGAATTACGCTCAGTGCTGCACAAGCAAAAATTTGTGATAGTTGGTTTTCAAGAAGAAGAAATTAAAGTTACCCCGAATGATAAAATCATGTGCTAAATACAGGCGCTTTTCTGTGCCTTACAATATAAACTTGTGATCATTGACATTTATAAGTAATTTTTTAATTGTTTCTCTGATTACATAAATTATTTAGTTATTTCCTTTTCTTTTTCCTGATAGTGCCTCCCACCTCCAGCACATCCATTTACTGATGACGTCACAATATCCATTGTTATAAATATATTGTTATAAGTTAACAAATTCTTACAATTGTGATGACGTCACAATTAGAAAGCAATCAAGGCTGGAGATTTTTTTCCGTGCGTACCCGAAATAAATCCAGGGGTCATTTGGTGCTTTTGTTGGGTCATTTCAGTAAGAAAGAATAATCGTACAGCAAAGAAATTTTGCACACTTAGCAACATGAGCACACTGTACAAAATAATGTAAATCAGAGAAATTTTGGGCCAATCCCAACCCATCATGCTGGGTTACTTTAAGGATCTTCTATATAATCTATGCGCAGGTTAGGTGCCAGATTCTGTTAAAACTATAGTATTACTATTATATGTATTTATTTCACTTTGTAAAAATATTTGAATTTATTTTTATTCATTTGTACCATTATTATTTGTACCATTCATTTGTCACTATTTTATTTTTTATTACATATATATATATGATTATATGTTACACCACTATGTGTGTGTGAATAAAATGATTTAAAAAAAAATCTTTTGACATGTAATTTGTAAATATAATTTAAGCCTATTTTGAAAAAATGCAAGCTCTCCTGCAACAATTGACAAGGCCCACTGACTTGAGCAGTCACTGCTGTGTCATGTTTGAGCACACCTGCAAGGCAGCTACTTTTTCGCGCCAGCCAGGCCTGCTGCTGCCTGATCTTTATGACGTCATTACTCAGCTAACAAGCAAAATACCGTAGGGTGGGTTTTCGCGTGACGGTACTGATATATATATAACTGATATCCACTTTTATGACCCACATTTTAGGCAGAGAATATGGATGTGATAACCAAAAATCTTAAAATTGGTATAACTCAAAATTTTCCCAACAGATTTTTTTTGTTTTTGTCTTAAAATGTTCTCCTGACCTAGCTCTACAGCTGCGTGCTATTCATCTTTTAGCTTATTTTTTTAAATCTCAAAGTTCGCTCAGGGGCACTGTGACCAATTCAACATTTTCGTTTTTGTTCTTACAAAAATTAGTGATAATTTCTTTGGCTTTTGCTACATTAAGAGGTATATTTTTTGCTGCACACCAGTCAACTGTTGACAGACAGACAGACAGACAAAAAATGAATTCACAATGAAAAAGCTATATTGATTCAACTTGAGCCCTGTATGTTGTCTTGTCCTGACAAATTAATCCGCAGACTGTCGTGTCATGGTATTTCATAAAAATATAGAGGTGGCAACAACCTTTTGCCTGCCGTAAACAACAAGGCAGTTACATTGACATCGGGTAAGACTTTGTAAATGCCTTCAAATGTGTGAATTTTAGGGCAAACCAGCCTATGAAAGTCGGACTGGTGAAATTCTCATTTCATACTCGGTTTATCTACTCATTACAAACATTAGGTGGCTCCACTTGTTCTTTGAAACTCCAAGAGTTGACATAAATTTTATGGATGGCCAATCAATAGCGGTTAATTTTTTAGATGGGTAAGAATACTCTTATTTCTGTTTGCAGATGCAGAAACTCTCAAGAGAAAACTTAAAACGAACAACTTATTTGATGACGAAAGTGTTAATGTTACAGCTACCCCTCTTAAGAAAGCCCACTGCATCGCCCTACCTGGATTTAGCATGGATGATCCTCAGTCAAATGCTCTGCAGGTTGGTAATTTTTAGGCTTACTTGTGGTGTGTAGGGTTGGGGCTGATCTAATCTTAATCATGACTAAACAATTAAATTTGATTAGATTATTTATTCTGATATAATTGATTAAATTTTCAAAGTCATTTAATTTAATCTGATCTAATCACATTTTCAATTTAATCAGCATTTAATCATGATTAATTTTTGATGAAATGATTTAATCAGGTTGAACCATTTAATCAGATTGAAATAATAATCCAGTTGAATATTAATTTCAACTGTAGGATTGTGACCAGTAATTTGATGTTTCATCAATCAGTAACGTAATGATACCAAACGAAATGATGTGTGGAAAATATATAAATAACCAATTAGTGTGAAGTATGGAATTCAAACTTTGGAGGTATTGTTTAGTGACACATTCAAAGATGCTGGCAAGTGTGCCTTTACCTAATTGACAATTAGTAGGCCTATCAATGCTATCAGTTCCATGATTATGTAATATCATTACCCCTACCTCATTAAACCGGATGACACATAGGGAGACAATGCTGAAACACAGTTGGCAAGTGATGGCTATTATTATTATTTATCTTCAGGGAATATGAATGATATGACAATTAGGTTTCATAATTAGTTAGTTAGGGGTGAAAAAAAATACTTCAAAAGGAGAACTTATTTCTATCAAATTGGATCAGTGAGACATTGTGTAGAGTGTTCTAAAGAAATTGGGAAATTACTGAATTTTTTCCTCAACATCTTGTTGGTATTTTCAGTGTGTATTTTATTGCCATGCAAAAGCCTCAAATTATGTGGTAAAAAAATACCCAAAAGTTTTATGTAATATTACATTTTTCCAAAAATAAAAAGAAGTAGAAAACTATGCAGTGGTCTGTTGTTTACATTTTGGACATCGCAGGGCTTGCCAAGAAGTTGTGGATTAATTTCTTATAGAACAGCAGTGGCGTAACTGGGGGGTCTCGAGTGGGGGGCACCCTGGGGGGCATGCGATTCTCTGGGGGGCACCCACTATACTAATTGTATATTTTAGCCAGAGTTGGAAAGTTCATATGGGGGGGCACCTGGGGGGCACAGGTCCAATATGGGGGTACGTGCCCCCCTGTGCCCCCCCATAGGGACGCCACTGTAGAACAGCTGTCATAATATACATTTCAGATATTTAGTATGAGTTTGGCAAAATCTGTGGACTCTGTGCCTTTAAAACTGAGACATGCAGCAAATAAGTCGTTCATCTGAGCAACATGGAAATTGAAGTTTTTTTTTTGTAGAATGCTTTATTACTTATCTTTATTTTAATCAAATTTAATATGATTAAATAGTGTTTTTAATCTGATTTAATTGATTGAGATTGTAAAATGGCCTTAATCTAATCTAATCAAGCAAAGTCTCCATTTAATCTAATCTAATCGATTAAAAAAAAAGATTTAATCGCCCCAACCCTGTGGGTAGATGAATTTATTATTGTGAAGATGTGTGTTTCAAGACATGAAATAAGGATGGGACTGCATTTGAGACTGAATATCCAAATAACCCAGGTCTTATTGCAACCAGAGATATAATGATTTCATCACCCCAACCCTGCGTTATATATATATATCCATGAATAATTGAATATGTGAAAAATTCATTTCAGTATTCTCCTGTTGGCTTATGTTTTGTTGCTATGATATTCTGAATTTTTCCAAAATCATAGTTCGATTTTAAGATATAGACATTGAAATCAGAATGATTTTCATGAAAAGTGTTACAGGTGTTGCAGTACTACTTTGACAATCCAGAAAAAGGTGGAGATAAGGATTGCGAAGTTGACCTTAGTGGTAGTGTCCCTCTTGTGCACTGTCCTAATGGTGTCGGTAAGTAACAGAACATTCTTCTCTCTTATAAAAATTTTGTGTTGCATAGCGAATGTATTTCCTTTAACCACTAAATTTTAACCTGTTTTCAGCTTTTTAACACCCCCCCCCAAAAAATCTTACTTCTTGTAGTAGCTATTCTGCATACCCTTTTTCCAGTTGCCTCGAGATTAGCAAGTATGAGACACAAGTTTCGTGGGAAAGAATATTCAGCGGTGCTGGTTTACGAAGAAGTTGGCATTATACCCCCTGATTTCAACACTGAGAGTCCCTTCTTAGAACCACCTTCTGCTATTGAGGTTGATTGCAACGAAGTGCTATTTGAATTTTTCATGGAAGGGATGACTTCATTGTATGTTAATGAGCATCTAAAGACAGTCCATGCAATGATTGATTCCTCCCAACAGAAAGGAAGGTTGCGAATAAAATGCCTTCTGAAGAAAGAAATGGCTGACTATCAGAAACTTTGTTTCAACTGGGAATCAAGAGTGAACAATGTGATGGCGAACATCACAAACAGTCTAGCAGTGCATAGATTTCGGACAATAGAAAAGACCTGGGGTCCTCTGAAACAGAAGCTTAATTTCATGCCCTTGGAAGATTTTGAAGCAATTTTTCACTTTGAAATGGATGATACGAAAAAAGAGATCAAGTTGATTGCCATGTGGAATGACATGACGGGGTTGAAGGAAAGGATAAATAAGATGATCCGAGATATTACCAAGGATGTCGATTCAACGGACCATGAGGAAGAATTTCAACCGTTGCATCTGGAGTACTTGCGGAAAAATGGTGAACTGGAAAAAGTGAAAGAGAGGTTCCCTGTAGAGATTTTTCCAGGTTCTGGTTCTAAATCCAACTGTTTGATGTTAACTGGCACGGGGAAAATTATACTCGACGTAATCAAACAGCTGCGTAGTACAGTTGAGAAACTTCATGAGGCCAACGTTGATGTTTCAAAAAATATAGGGGAACTACTGCAGACTGGATCATTCGCCACACAGTTTTTGGACAATGTGCTTGGAAGTACTGTCCTTCATGTAACTGGAGGAAATAAAGTAACATTCGTTGGTAACAAACATCAAGTTGATGAAGCAAAAACAGCGCTGAAGAGGTCAATTAAGGAGAGCAAGGTGTTCTTCCGCCCAGAAAGCCGATCTTTGATTGACAATATCGAATGGCAAGGAATGCTGGACTCCATTGAGAAAAACATTGGGCAAAATAAATTTAGTTTCTGTGTCAATATGGCAGAACTTAGGGTAGAGCTTGCAAGCTTGACTGAAGATGCTAAAACTTTGAAAGAATCGTTCATTTCTTTCTTTGAGACTCACACAGTATGGAAAGAGCGAGTGGCACTGACGGAAGGTAAACTGCAGATTCTCCTGAGTGACTTTTACAAAGATATTACAGCGCTGCAAGAGAAAATGAACAGTAAAAGAGCATCCATTGAAATTGCTTCAATTGGTGTAATCTTAAAAGGAAATAAAAGGGAATTACAGCAGATGAGGACAGAAATTGATGACATTTTATCGAAACTGCACATGCACAAAGAGACTATAACAGGAGTTGGTGCCAAAGCTTTAGGGCAAGAGATGGCCAAACACTTCTGCCTCTCAGTGGAACGAGATTGCAAGGTGCTTGTAGAAATCTTGCACAGCAACAGCTCGAAGAGCAGTTATGAAACTACAGAGAATGGGGTTTCGGTAAAAGTGCTAGTGGGCAGCATGCATGAATGTCCAGCAGATGTCTTGGTGGATCCTGCCAATGAAGATCTAAAACATGGCGGAGGACTAGCCCAAGTTCTGGCTGATGCTGGTGAGTTTAACTTTTATTTCAATTACTGAATTTGAAGTGATGTGCTGTTGGCAAAATTTACAGGGGGGGGGGGCGGGTTTGCAATTGTCTTGACGCAAAATTATTGTGATAATCTCTGGGCATGACCAGTGCAGGATTTGAACCTACATTCACTCTACATAGTGCAGATGTGCAAACTACTATGCTACAGAGTTATATCTTATACAGAAATGGACATTAGATTTGGACTAAGATATATTTTTACTATTGTGAACGATTCAGGATTGTCGCTAAGTTATAGCCTATGAATATTAGTACATGTAGCTGTGTTTCTTTGTTACATGCATATAGATAGGTTTTACTGGTGCAAATTCCAGGAGGACCGATTGTCAACAGTGACTTGCTTTTTTCTGTCAAACTATTTGGAAAAGTCAAAGTGGGAGAGATCCGCGCCACTACCGGAGGAATGCTGCCCTGTAAAGTCCTCTACCATGCTATTGGACCTCAGTATAAGAAGAAACAAAGGTATGTGGCTATGTTTAAGTGTGCCCTATCTGGATAATTATTATCCTCTTGCAGTGTCACAAACAAAAATACCTTTTCATATATGATTAAATTTGCTAAATGCTGTTTTGAAGTGAATAAATCAACAATCCAGCAATAAAGAATTCTAACATCCTAAACAATGGGACATAAGCTTTGAGCAAACTTTTAATTGGTAAACAAAATCTTTTTATTTCAGCAAATATTCATTTGAACAGGAGCTGCACCAAACAACAAGTGCATGTCTCGACAAGGCTGCAAAAGATGGCTACCAATCTATTGCTTTGCCCCTGATAAGTGCCGGTCAGTATGGCGCGCCGATTAAGGTCGTGGCAAAGTGTATGGGGCAGGCAGTAGCTGATTTTGTCAACAGTAGTGCTGGTACAGATCGTCTAAAGGTCAGTATTAATATTAATCCTCTGTCCAGTGACAGCATTTATCCTTGATTCTGGTTGGTTGAGAGACGAGGTACATACGTATGAGACCGTGTATATCCTTTCTTATAAATTAACATGGCTAGCCAACTTTTGGCCCTCATACTGACCTATTCCCTGGGAAATGTGGAGGGATATACTGCAAGTTGGAGGGATATATGGAAATCAACCAATCAGAGATGCCTTTCTCTCCCTGGCCTACAGGGTGGGGATGCGAAACTTGCACTATTTGACAGATTTTCACGAAACTTGCCTTGTACAATCACACATTCATACATCAGACACATCCAGTCATACAAATTACATCATACAATTGAAAACATACAACCACACTTATACAAATACACATTTTATCAAACAATCATTCATTCAACATTCTTATACTGGCTGGCACAAATGACTTGTGGTATCTGGCCGTGCGGCACTTCATGTATCTTAATCTTTTTGCCGATCGTAGTTTGACATATTTGTAGTTAAGTGGGTGGATTTCATCCTTTACAATAACCTCACACATTTTCTTAGTAGCCTTCTTATAGGGTTCATACAGAGACAAGGCATTACTAACACCTAATTTTGTACATGTGTGGACTGCTCTGCTGAATTTTTGATGGGATTCAGAAGTACTATTTCCATACCAGCATAAAATGGAAAATGACAGCACAGACGGTATGACTGATGAATAGAACAGGTCAATGATGACACTATCGACATTCAATTTACACTGTTGTCTCACAAAGTTTACCCGTGATTGAACTTTTTTGTATAAGGCATCTACGTTACTAGCAAAAGTGAAATTGTAGTCAATGATGGTTCCAAGATATTTATAATTATGGTAACTGCTTGAGGCTTGACATTCATGTTTCATACAAATTTAAGTGTTTTTTGGCCCAATTTCATGAAAATCATGTTAATAACACTTTTTTTCAATGTTTCCAATGCAGCTTGCTCAAGGTATCTTTTCTGTGTTGCATTGACCTTCTGACCTAGTGGGTTGCATCTGAAGGATGCGGAAGTGGGATTTTAGAAACTTTCAAAATCTTGTTGTCACGGCCAAAATCAATGACCTGTCGCTTTGCTGCTCATTGTGTCATCAATTCATTTGCAAAACCAATGATACTGAAGGACAGGAAAGGTTATAACTTTCTTGAAACCCCTACCAAGTTTCATTGTTGTCCACCCTTTACTTTTAAAAATGTCCTACCGTAAACTTTAGTGCGAGATTGGCGTCCCCACCCTGTACATTTTTCTTACCTGCATGATATGATATGAAATTATGAATATTAGGCATATATGCATGTAGTGTGAAATAAAGCAAAAACTCCTGTACTATAACAGGGAGTGGACCCTTGCTTGTGTGATATCACTAATTTGAAAATATGCATAAAAGTAAAAAGTTGGAGGAACACATGCTTTATTTGTTGCTTAATTGAGGGCAGGCAGTGGGGATTTAGAAGACGGCATAGACCATAGGGGGCCATGCCCTCTCAGACCATTTTGAAGCAATATATATTCTACAAGCGGGGCCTCCGAATGTACAGGCATAATATCAGGGCCCCTCCTAGTGGACCATATCTGGACCAAAAATTGACAGAGGGGCCCCTCACTTCATTGTTTATTATGCTTGTCAAGCCAAGTTTTATTACATTTATTTTTTAATTGCTATTTCAATTAGACCCAGAATTCGTTTTACCTCTTTCAAGTCATTTTTGACAATTTAGATTTTTTAAATGTTGCTTTTGGACCCCCTCAGGTGGTGGGTCCTAGGGCACTTTGCATTATTCATGAGAATATAGATTTGAATTAATATATACATCATATTTAACCTTTCTCTTGTTTCATTCATTGAATTAATTGATGCAAAAGACATGTCACTAGTTCATGTCAATTTTTTTGTCCGCTCCGTTCCTTGGCATGGCTCAGCTTGCCACACTGTAAAATTTGAAATTTTGAGTCAGCTCAAATGAGAAAGTGAGATGGTTGTTACAGCCGAAAGGTCTACATGCCTGATATACAGATCGGGCTGCTTTTTCCATGCCAGATGCTAAAATAGGTCTTTGCCAATGTCCCTCACAAAATATCCAAAAATTGCAACAAAGCCACATTTTCTACTGAACTTTTCCAAGAGTTCTAATGTGCTATGTCAGAAACTTTGTCATAATATATTTGACAGCCTTCTCTTCTACATCAAATAGTGACCAAATAGTGCCTCATAGTTAGAAACTATTTGGACACTATTTGATGTAGAATAGATGGCTGTCAAGCACAGCCATCTCTCCTACAACACAAGGGGGCACTCCGATGTAATTTTGAGTGCTAACTTACATTAGCCTGTCTCATCAAATTCCTGATCTTTTCTCAAAGGAAGTCAAGTCATTGTCAATCTGAACTGCCAGAAATGGGTTGAGACACCTACCAGTGCTTAGTTCCGTGAAGCAGATATTGATAATTTCTGTCCAAATTCATTAAAAAATTATTTCCCAAATGACATGAACAAATTTTTTTTGATGGATATACAGTAGTCAACTTTCGAAGTGGATCAAGAATTTACTTCGTAGCAATTCTGACATCAGTTGTTGTTGCTGAAATGTTAACTTTGATATCTTAGTAATGTACTTGAACGAAATTGGTAGGCTTCAGTGTCTTTGATGGTCACCAGACACGATTGTTTGAAGCAAGGTGCAAAATGACTTGTCACACACTAGTGAATACACCAAAAAAGAGTTGTGATTGTCACTCAAACAATGTCGAATTGGACCGAAGGGACCTAAACTGTGAAAATGTTAAAAAAAGAAGTCCTCAATTCTCTACTAAATATGATTGAAAAACAAATTTTCTCCAGTCACTTGCTGAAGTATTCCCCAGCCGGTGGCTCCCCCGCTTGGCTGAAATTGTTCATATCCATTGGAAAAGCCACAGATTTTTGAAAACAGTGAATGTGGAACGTCAAATCAAAAGTTGAGCTCACTTGAGTTAACAGAACAATGCCTGGTTTATTGCAGAGTAACAAAAGAAATGATAATCTGTTTTCAATTAAGGTCACCATTGCTTATTAATGTTACAGACCATTTTGCACCTTGTGACAAACAATCATTGTTTTGAAGGGTAAAAAATTAGTGAAGCATGAAGTTTTGTCGGCCAAAACATTGCCAAGACATCACACCAACATACTGCACTAAGATTATTTACTCATATTTTTTGTGTTAATATATATTATATGAACATTTTTGACCCACTTCGAAAGTTGACTACTGTATGTGTAATAATTATTGTTTATGATGGTTTATTCAGTTAGAGCATTTCAGCAGGGATTACAAACTTTTAGGTGTTTTCAAAACATCAAACAGAATGATCAGGGCTCACCAACATTTTCAGCCTCATCAAACTTCTGATAAATGTCAGACAAACATTTTTGTTCCATCTGCTCCTCATTTGCACTGAGGAAATAAATGGGTAATAATAGTACTTTTTGTTACCGAAATTGCTCATGATATTGAGTGGCACCAAAAATATTCTAATCTTTTTCCCTGGATTTTTGGTTGTATTGAGAATTGTGACCAACATTGATCACACGGTAAAAAGGCATACTTCCTCTCTATTGACCAATCAGAGGGGGTTATTCTGGCAGGAAGCAGTTAGGAAATTGACATAAAAAATGCCACAACTGCTGAAACGGACATATTAACTTATCTTATTAAGTCGGTTGCTTTCTGTTTTTCAGTGTGACGAAATAGATAATCTGTTGGGGGAATCCTCAGGTTATAAATACAAAATACCTGTGGCATGTGAATTTTATCAAAATCTAATTTGATGCTTTAAAGAGACCCTTCCCACTCCATTTTCGTTGCAATTTAATAGGCTCGAGTATCTGATTAACTTGCTAAGTATAGCTTTACCTGAACTGTTGAATCAGTGTTAATATCCATATGTACAGTTCTGCCCAGAAGTTGACATACCCCAATGTAAAATGACCCCTAACTGATTGCAGGATTTCACTACAGTATTTCAGAGTTCCTCCGTGGCCTAATTGGTAAGTGCGCTTGTCAACTGGCTTTGAGGGCGTGGGTTCAAATCTCACCCTGGGAACTCACTTTAGTCCGAGCCCATGGGACATTAAATGGAGGCGGGTTGTATCCAGTGTTCTATGCTGGGGCAACTGAAAGACCCTGGGCATCCCTGAATTAAAAGGGCGATAGCCTGCCTCGATATAGCCCACTAAGGTGCTGCAGAGGCGTAAAACACAAACAAACAAACAAAAGTTCTACAGTATTTCAAAAGTCTTCAGACTACATCAACACTGATTTCTATCCATTCTGCATCATAGAATTTCACTACCTCCACCTTCATTGTTGGTCTCCGATAGGGCATGGTCCGTCTTGGTTTAACCCGTAATTAGTCCTTAATATTCCAGTTTGGAGGGTGTCAAATCACTGCAGGACCTTTTCCCAATTGTCCAGAAAATATGTTTGAACAGGATTGGTGGCCTAGGATTGGTGGCCTAGGATTGGTGGATGGCTTTGGATTGTTGTCCTGTTGCAGTGACTTGTTCAGTCATGTTCCTTACTTTCATAATGAATCATGTCAGTTCTCTTCAAAATTTTCTGAAAACCAGCGGCATTGTAGTGTTCATAAGTCTTGACCAATTTTCCAATGTTGTTTGCACTCAAATAGCCACAATGTATGAAAAGTGCACCACCCTGGGTTCACCCTGTGAATGGTGTTATTTTTCTTGCATACCTTCAAACAGAGTGGGGGTGATTATGAGACAAACTAAGCAGCAATATACCAGAAGCAGTTTAGTGAGTCTCAAGTCAACTGCCAAAATGTTTTGGATGGATGAGACTGAGTTATATCACTAAATTTCTTTGCATTGTGTTTGGAAGGAGATTAATCAGATTTACAAAGGAAAGAAGACCATTTCTAAATTGAACCAGGGTGATCCACTGTCAAAGCTTTGCAGCTGTTTCAGTTCGAATGACACCAAAGACATTGTCAGGACTGAAGAAATGTATAATGTCACTGATTCTCAGAAAATTTTAGAAGAAAACTTGCACGAAACAGTGTCAGGGTGAAGAATGTGATAAAAATAGATGCTTCGGCAGGACAACAATCCAAAACCATCCACCAATCCTGTTCAAAAATATTTTCAGGACAATTGGGAAAAGTTCCTGGAGTGGTTTAATACCCAACAGACTAGAATATTATGGACAAATTATGAGTTAATCTGAGACAGACCATGCCCTATTGGAGACCAACAATTCCTGCTAACTCCTGCTAACTCCAACTAACTCCCACTAACTCCTTCGACTCCCACTAAGTCCCGTAACTTCTGATAACTCCTGCTAATTCCCGTAACTCCCATAACTCTCGCTAACTCCTGCTAACTCCCACTAACTCCTGTAACTCCAACGAACTCCTGTGACTCCCATGCTCTGAGATAGTTGAATGGACGACAATTTACCAAAAATATGAAAAAATACTATTATTTTAAACCTGTATGATTCAGTCAATTTTGGAGTTAAATCTATGAAATTTTCCAATTAGGTGTCTAACGTATGCCTCTTTAACATCTCAACTCAGTTGGAATGTTGGTCCTATGAATTTTTATAAAAACCCAAAAATTAGGAAAAATCCCAATTTTCCAACATTTCTGCGTGAAAAGCCAAATGATAATGGGTAAATTATTTAACTTTCAAGCTTAGTTGTAGTTAGACACACTATGGAATAATATTCACAGCCATTGCATGAGTTATTGCAACATTTTCCATTGAAATTTGTGATTTAAAATGCAAAAAATTTTTTAAAATGTCTATTTACTCTCGTTTTCATTCTGAAAATTTTTTTTGTCGAAATAAACCTCACATGTTTCATCATCATCATGCTAATTTTGAACACTATGAAAATTTTTATTCACAGCAGAAGTCAATATTAACAAAATTAGATAAATATTGAGGATTTTCAGATAATCATATATCAGTCAATATTTGGCTCTGGTCAATCAAATTTGCCACAATAATGACTGAATTTAAATTTGTGTACCACTCCTCATCAAATATTATCAATAGGAAATATCAAATTATATATATATGGGCATGAGCACAGAGCTCGCACCAGTTTTGATCCAGGAGGACTAAAATTTCAAGTCAATTGAAAATTCTTCTTTTCAATGAATTTTGAAAAGTGAGTCCCTGGGGCCCTTACACAGTGAAAGATTTTTTTTTTCTTAAGGATTTGTGTATAAGAATGGTCATTAAACATTTTACCCCCGAAGTGTAACAGATTCTTAAAAGTGAAGTTTCCTTGTTTTTTTTTTCAGTTAATGAAACTTTTTTTTGGCGATATTTAGATATTTTGACATTAAAATCCAGGTTTTTGAATAATTTGCACTCATGTCTAAAAATTTTCCTTTTCAGAGGAAAATGTGAAAATTGACGTGTAACTGTGACCGAAAGGCATTTACGTTAAAAAGTCTGCTATAAATTTTTTAAAATTATATTTTTCAACAAGCTGATGGTTTCCTTTGAGTATAAGGAAGATTTTTTGAGGTTTTCGAACATTTCAAATAATATTTGCTTGTTCTATGGCACTTTCTCAACGTGTAACAGTGACATGTTATGATCTATTAGACTTTAAAGGTGCATTTTGAACTCCATTAAATTTTTTTTTTCTGGAATATGGTTCAGTCTGATTCTTATTGTAATTCATATAAGGTGCTGTTAATACAATTCAAAAGAAATGAAAATATATCAGTCACAAAATAGAATTTCAGATATTTTGTGAGTAACTGTGACTAGAGTGCAGCACTCTGAACAACTGGAAAGTACCCTTAACTTTTTCATGGTTCAAAAACAGGTTACAAGGAAGCATGAGCCATGGTGTATCACTTTTTGTAAAAATTTGTGAGTTGATTTAAGTTTTGAAAATTTTTCTTGGTAACTGTGACAGCAGTATGTCACGTTACATGTTGAGCTTGTTTGTGACGTCTGTTCAAAAGATTTTCTGGAAGTGAAAAGGCGTTCTTTCAATATAAAAGTTAAAAGCAATTATTCACATGTTACGTAAACTGCAATTTATGATGATTGCAGATATTAATTTTTTTCTCTGTGTATTCAGTGTGACTATTTTAATTTTTTTCGTGTAACAGTGACCGAATGAGGAACAAAGAAGTATATTTAACACATATACAATATCTTCAAGGACAGTAAATCTAAAGTTTGTAGTGTTAAAAACCAATTGCTGGACAAATTTTCAGTTATTTTCCAAAATGAATGGAAAGTCAAACTTTTTCTAGTTCAAAGTAGCAAAAATGTCACTGTTACATGTCACGGTTACACATGATCTTTTCCTGCCATAATAGATTATTTCTGCATCAATGGTCATGAATGTTGGAAATATTACTCTTTTAGTTTATTTTGGAGCAAATATAAATCACCTATGCAGGAATTCATAAACATATTACTCATTCAATTTGTTACTTTCTTTGTAACAGTGACAATGTCACTGTTACACACTGGCCAGGATAGCCACAGCAGCATTATTCTTATGCCCCGAATAAAAAGTAACATTGGATTATGCTTAACTTTCATCTTGAAACAAATGTAAGGCAATTAAGCAGAATATCAAAGTTATTAAACTTAAATACAGAAGTTGGTTGTGTAACATGTTACACCTCAGGCTTTCAAATAGGCCAAATATTCAGGTTAACAATTTAATTTTGGTCTGATGCTTTATTATTTCTTAGTTTATTGTGGATACAAATGCATACATGTAGAAATAGTAACATTTGGTATGGTTTATAATAATTGCTAAGTGTAATGGTGTGACTCACTGTGACTTTTTACATTTAAGGGCCTCCAGTTCCTATTGTATTCATGCAAAGCTGATGAATTTTTGAATATTTGAAGTTGGTAACCCAGATTAATGCTTGGTGAAATATCATTAAATTTAATGAAATATAACCTATGTGTGACATGGGGTTGAAAATTTACCGTGTAACTCAGTAACTGATCTTGCTCCATCTGTTGTGTGTTCAGCAAACCAATAAAATACCAAATCGAAGGATGAAGGAGACCTAATATATGTAGAGCAACATTTCTTAATTATGACAGCCTTTTTTTATAATAATTAGTCATATTCTGCATCATTGTAACATATATTTCATTTATTTATGCCATTCATGAAATCTTTATTTCCGCACATTCCCCCTTGGAATCTTTTCCCTGATCTTCCCCCAACAATCTCAAGACTGGCAACATTTGTAACAACTTCGTCAACATTAAATTTTGTGAACTTTTCTCAAGATGTTGTAAACTTTGTCTATATTCTCGACATTTCTAAAGATTGTCAATATTTATATATACCAACACTTGATGTCGATATGTTCCCCCCACAAAATTAGGTGGAAGCGCGGGGCCTGGTAATTTAGAGGTCTGGGGTTAAAATTCCAATGCATGAAAATTTGTCTAATTTTACCCGCTCCATCTTAAAACATAAAAATTTCAATTCACGTAATTATTTAATGACCATGTGCACTCTTTGGGCAGTTCATGAATCAATGCTCAATTAGCCTGTCAAGGAAACTGAACTGATAAGACCCCATGCAAGTATACTACCTGGTGATAATAGTCTTACAAATGGCAAAACTTTTATTCTGAAAAGCCTTTATAGAAAATTTCACACGTAACATCACATATAGTATTTAGAGTGGAAGGTAAGGTCATCATCTGCCATGCGTATTATAGTATTTTGCTTTTCGGCCAATTTGTCGGGCGTTCCTGTTCTGGATTCAAGAATTTAAATTCATTACCCTCAAATTCAATTTTTTATTTGGGCTTTGCCATCATGTTTGTATGATATATATAATGTTTCAGAAAATCGTCGTGATCGATTATGACCAGAAAAAGACTGAGGAGTTGGTACGTGTGCTTCAGGGTCATTTTGGCAAGGGCATCGCCAAGCTTCCTCAACGGCCAATGGCTGCATCCGGCACAAGTGAGATGGTAAGAGAATTTGCGCTTCGTAAATTATTAGGCCCTCCTAAGCATCACAACAAAGAACCGATAAGATTTTGGTGAAGAGTCGCTAGGCAGATATATTTGTTTGCCGAAAAAAAAAGCTTTAAATTATATGCAGATACTCAAAACAGATAACTGCTGTGCTTGTGAAGATTATTGATGCATTTCCATCTTGGGGTGAATTATTATAAGACAGGTCTATACTATACAATTATGGACTGCGGTTGAGGTCAATATCAGGTTTTACGGACCTGACCGGTGAATACATGTATCTCTAGGTCAGGTCTGTAAAACCTAATAATGACTGAAGCTGAAGTCCACAATTGCTTTGTTCCATGACAATTTTTTTTTTGGGGGGAGGGAATGATTATTATTAGAACTGCTCCACCAAAATGAGTTCAAAGTAGGCATTCTATATTTCTCAGAAATGAGCATAAAGTGTCAGAAGGTCACATTTTGATGATTTTTAGCTGTTGGTACCACACATTAGCAAAACTGATTAGTTTTGCTTATTTAAGACCGTCTTTACCAAAAACTGATTTTAAATTATCTAAATTGGGCATCCTTCTTGATTTTCTTATACAGAAATGGGAGGGTTCAATTTTTTAGTTCTGTCATTGCAATGGTGGGAATTTCAAATTCCATTTTCTGAGAGTTTGATGTTTCATATCATCAACGTTTGAGTTGCCATATCTTTGGATTGGATGGAGATATCAAAATAATAATAATAATAATAATAATAGACATTTATATAGCGCTAATTCCAGTAAACTTCTCACTAGCGCTTGTGTAGAATAGACTTATTTATAGAAACTCTTGAACAGGTGAGTTTTAAGATTTCTCTTGAAGCAGTCAAGTGTTGGTGAGGTCTTGACAATGTCTGGCAGTTTGTTCCAGAGTTTTGGGGCAGCATGTGAAAAGGCCCTGTCCCCAAATTTGTTTTTATTGCAAGAAGTTGGTTCATTTAAGAGCACTTTGTTATTGCTTCTAAGATTACAGTTCTGTTTGGATTTTTGCAGGATCAGACTTTGAATATATTGAGGTGCTTGTCCATTTACTGATTTCCATGTGGTTAGCATTAGTTTGAATTGGATTTTAGCTGGAATTGGCAGCCAATGTAGCTGTTTCCTAAACTGGCTAACACTGTCATGCTTTTTCAATTTTGGGCTACTTGCAGTTTATTCATCAAATGACTTGATATACCATACAGAAGGCCATTTCCATAGTCTAGGTGAGGAGTGACAAGAGCATTAACAACTGTTTTGCAAACTTCTTTGTCTAATGATTTCCTGATTTTTGCAATATTTCTCAAGTTGAAATAAGCATTACGGCACATTTTGTTGACTTGCTTTTCCATAGTCATGTTTTTGTCGAAGATTACACCCAAGTTTCTAACATGGTCAGCTGCATTGATTTTGAAATTTTCTACACTGATTGGTGATACTTGGAGTTTTTTGAGTTGATGTGAACTGCCAATGAGCAATAGTTCGGTCTTTTCTCCATTTTTACAAAGCTTATTTTCATGGAGAAAGTTCCTAATTTCAGCAATGCACTTCTCCATTTTGTCTGTTGCATTTTTCTGCTCCAAAAAGTTTGGTTTGAATGAGAGTATAAGTTGCTCATCATCAGCATATTTTTGGTCTTTGACTTGATTTTTTGCAGCCACTTCACTCATTGGAGCAATATATGAATTGAACAGGATTGGTCCTAGTTTTGAACCTTGAGGGACACCAAATTTGAGAGGCAGCTTGGTTGACGTTTTGTCATTAATTATCACGGACTGTGACCTATCAGAAATGTAGGACTTGAACCAGTCTAGTGCTGCGTTACGAACACCATATCTGCCTTTCAGACGTTTCAGTAGAATATTGTGATCAATCGTGTCAAAGGCCGCTGAAAGATCCAACAGTACAAGCATCGTTACCTCTCCTTTGCTCATATTCAACATAATATCATCATGGATCTTCGTCAGGAGGGTTTCGGTGCTGTGGAATTTCCTGTATGCAGACTGTTTGTCATCATCAAGGTTGTTTTTGGTGAGGTGCTCTGTGTATTGTTTTATAACGGCACTTTCAATTAATTTGCCAAGGAAAGACAAGTTTGACACTGGCCGATAATTCTTTTTGACTAAAGCCAAACCAGATTTTTTCAAGAGAGGTTTAACTAATGCATGTTTCAATTCAGTAGGCATTTCTCCTTCTGTGAGTGACTTTTTCACAATATTGACCATAATTGGGAGAAACTCCTCAAGGCATTCAAGCAAAAGCCATGTGGGAATAGGATCTAGTTGGCAGTGTTTAGCTGGCATGTCAGTGATCAGTTTCTTGATATCACTTTGAGATAATTTTTCAAAGTGCTGCAGCATGTTATAGGTAGGTCCATTATCATTAATAGTCTCACTTTGTGTGCAGTCCAACTTCGACCCAATTGTCTTAATTTTCTCATCAAAGAAGTTGTTAAACTCATTTGCCAGGTCACATTCATTTGTGTGAGTTGGTAGAGGTAGTTCTTGTTTCCTGTTGAGACTAGAGTTTAGTAACTTGAACAAAGTCTTTGCATTCCCTTTAGAATCGTTTATCTTGTTTCTTAGATCTTCTGATTTAAGCTGGCTCAGTCGCTGGTTCAATGTGTTTCTTTTTTCTTTGAAGGACTCCCAGTCTCTGTCAAGTCTGGTTTTCCTCCATAGTCTTTCAGCTTTTCTCTTTGCTGTTTTTAGACTCTTGATATCAGTATTACTAAATGGAGAAGGTCTGTTCGTAATGTTACTTCTCTAGTTGTTACAGGGGCATGTTTGTCAAGAATCTCTTTGGTAGAGTTATAGAGTGAAACAAGTTCATTGAGATCTTTCTGGTGGAGATTATCTTCACTCAGATGTCTCTTGATGTCTTTTCTGAAATTTTGGACATTGATTTTGCTAGTTTTTCTGAAACTGATATTCTTTTTGCGATTTTTTGCTCTCTTTATTGGAATATCAAACAGAATGCAATTATGGTCAGAGAAGAGGTCACTAATCATGCAATTGTTCAGTGCCAACTTTTCTCTAGTTATCACAAGGTCTAGCATGTTGCCATCTTTGTGAGTTGGTGCTGAGACTTGTTGCACAAGATCGAACATTTCAAGGATGTTGTTAAATTGAATAACTTTCTTGTCATCTGGTTTATTCATATGAAAGTTGAAATCACCAGTAATCAAAATTTCATTGTTCAATGTTTGATACAGTGCTAAAAATTTTTTAAATTCGTCAAAAAATTCTGCAAGGCTGTATCGATTTTTGTTGGATGGTTCAGGTCGGTATACCAAAAGAACAGTAACAATTTTTCCATCTAGTTGTATTTGGATCTCCATGTGCTCAAATGTCTTAGTCTTCATTCAATCCTTTTTAATTGCTTGTATGCCTGATCTCACCATGCAACCTACTCCACCTCCAGGTCTTCCTACTCGGGGAGTGCTCAGATAGTGATATTCCCCATTTTGTTCCAACTCGCCAATTTCGACTATATCTTCATCTTTAAGTCAAGTTTCTGTGAAGAGAAAGATGTAGTAGCATCCCTGTAGTCTTCTGTCTCAAACTTTGAGCATTCCATACACAGCCTTTCAGGAAGTCGTTTGCTTTGAAATACGTCTTGCTCGGTTGAGTTCTAGTATTTCCTGCCAATTCTGGAGAAGACTCAGTTTGTGATAAAATTTCGAACCTGTTTGACAGTGTGATTGAACCTCCTTTTACGCTTGTGAATTTGCGCATCGGTACAGTTGGTGAGAGCCTGTTATCAGATCTTTTTAAACCAGTTCTTAATACATCAGAATATAGCTTTGGATGGCTGTACATTTTGGCAAATTGTGACACGAAGATTTAGATTCAATCAGCAGCCAATCAGTTGTGAATGACCAACAGGAGTTTGTTTCAATTAATAGTAAATCAGCTTGCGAATTACCAGGTGAATGCGCTTGTATCAGTGGCCAGTCAGTTAGTGAAAAACAAACGAACGTTCTTTTCAAACAGTAGCCAATTAGTTTGTGAATGAACAAGGCAAATGAGTTTGTGTCAGTTTATGAATGACCAAGGAGGAAGTTTCAATCAGTAGCCAATCAGTTTGTGAATGACCAGGGAGAGTTAGTTTCAATCAGTAGCCAATCAGCTTGTGAATGACTAGGCTGCTTGAGTTAGTTTCAATAAGTAGCCACTCAGTTTGTGAATGACCAGGGAGCTTGAGTTAGTTCAATCAGTAGCCAATCAGTTAGTGAATGACTAGGCTGCTTGAGTTAGTTTCAATAAGTAGCCAATCAGTTAGTAAATGACTACGGAGCTTGAGTTAGTTTTAATCAGTAGCCAATCAGTTAATGAATGACCAGGAAGAGTTGGTTTCAATCAGTAGCCAATCAGTTAGTGAATGACTAGAGAGAGTTGGTATGTATGAGTGAGGCTCGGAGGTCTGTCAGAGTGTAGAGGTAAAAGTAGCAGGTCTCTTAGTTCTGTGAGAGGACCAAGGTGAGAAGAGTAAGGCTCTGAGGTCTGTCAGAGTCTACAGGTAAAAGTAGCAGATCTCTCAGGTCTATGAGAGGCAAAGGTGAGAAGAGTGAGGCTCTGAGGTCTGTCAGAGCCTAGAGGTAAAAGTAGCAGGTCTCTTAGTTCTGTGAGAGGCACAAGGTGAGAAGAGTAAGGCTCTGAGGACTGTCAGAGTCTAAAGGTAAAAGTAGCAGATCTCTCAGATCTATGAGAGGCAAAGGTGAGAAGAGTGAGGCTCTGAGGTCTGTCAGAGTCTATAGGTAAAAGTAGCAGATCTCTCAGGTCTATGAGCGGCAAAGGTGAGAAGAGTGAGGCTCTGAGGTCTGTCAGAGTCTATAGGTAAAAGTAGCAGATCTCTCAGGTCTATGAGAGGCAAAGGTGAGAAGAGTGAGGCTCTGAGGTCTGTCAGAGCCTAGAGGTAAAAGTAGCAGATCTCTCAGGTCTATGAGAGGCAAAGGTGAGAAGAGTGAGGCTCTGAGGTCTGTCAGAGCCTAGAGGTAAAAGTAGCAGGTCTCTTAGTTCTGTGAGAGGCACAAGGTGAGAAGAGTAAGGCTCTGAGGTCTGTCAGAGTCTATAGGTAAAAGTAGCAGATCTCTCAGGTCTATGAGAGGCAAAGGTGAGAAGAGTGAGGCTCTGAGGTCTGTCAGAGCCTAGAGGTAAAAGTAGCAGGTCTCTCAGTTCTGTGAGAGGCACAAGGTGAGAAGAGTAAGGCTCTGAGGTCTGTCAGAGTCTATAGGTAAAAGTAGCAGATCTCTCAGGTCTATGAGAGGCAAAGGTGAGAAGAGTGAGGCTCTGAGGTCTGTCAGAGTCTATAGTTAAAAGTAGCAGATCTCTCAGGTCTATGAGAGGCAAAGGTGAGAAGAGTGAGGCTCTGCGGTCTGTCAGAGTCTATAGGTAAAGGTAGCAGGTCTGTCAGGTCTATGAGAGGCAAAGGTCAGAAGAGTGAGGCTCTGCGGTCTGTCAGAGTCTAGAGTAAAAGTGAGAGGCAAGATTAAGTCTATAAAACTGAAAGATCTTACAGGCCTATGAGAATTTAAAGTGTTGGATGCTGATGGTTAGCTGTAAAGCGAAAAATTTAAGTACAATTATGTGAAAGGTTTAAAATATGTGTAGTAAAACAAAGTCTTGAATGTGTTCAAATTCTTCAAAAATGTTCCACAATTTTGTTGGGAGAACAGATTTTGTAGTAAGTGTCTGGAGTAATAAGTCAATCGGGAGTAATAAGTCAATGCTGAAGATAGAAAATATGACAATTAAATGGCTTTACAGGTGCAAAAAACAAAGTGAAAATAGAGGTCAAAACAATGTGTATTAGAGCTGGAAAACGGTGTTGAAGAAAGCAGGTAGTTAAATGACAAAGTTTACACTAAAATCACATTGAAACAGCACAACAGCACAACAATAAGCAACAAAGTATGAGACACTCTATAGTTTCTAGTATGAAAACGAGAAGCAGGTATCCAGAGATGTGAAGTATTTATGCAGATCCAGTTGAAACAGACATTTTCAGTGAATTCTGTGAAGTGTGTATTGGTGTTGTACATGTACAGCCAGCAGCAGGTGCAATGTAGGTCAGAGCAGTCAAGTATGATGGTGTGTATTGAAGTCCGTTACAATGGCCAAAGCCTTGGATGACAAAGCTCAATGTACAAAAATATGGAAGTATTAGTGCACAAAAAGCTGCCAGAGACTTGAAGGGGATGCTTAAAACGAAGATTGACACAAAATTAGCAGGTAAACATGCACAGAACTCCTGTAGTTGTCCTTAATGTCTCTCTGCTCTTCACTTGCGTCTTCACTCTTCAGGCAGCGCCCTCTATCCAAAATATACTAAACATCATTTTAAAACTCAATTCCACCAGCAGAATAATGTCATTTTCACAGCTTAATATGATAGGAGGCCAACTTGGAACCCTTTTTGGTGGAGCAGGTCATATTTTTTTCTTCATACTATTATATGGAATTTTTTATTTTGTGTTCTTTTTTTTAGGATTGAGATCTTTTTTTTTGGGGGGGGGGGCATTTTTTTGTTGTTTTTTGGATTTTTTTTAGTTTTTTCGTATTATTATTTTTTTTCGGATTTTTTTGGGGATGGAAATTTTTTTCCAGGGGTATCAATAGGGTAATGTTCTGTGACTCGGACACTTTTGACATCGCACATTTATTAAAAGTGGCCTTGAGTTTAATTGACAGCCTATCAAGAGGCAAACCAGGTGTCAAATGAAGCCTTACACTTGCAAGGTGTGAGTTACGAAACCTTAGATAGCCAATCAAGCCCTGTACCTGGCAATAATCCACAAAACAGGCCACAGGGGGGTGTCACCTTGAGTCGGACAGAGGACTCCTTGACTCGGACACTTTGACATGCCACTATTAAACAGGTGTTTTCTGCAATCAAATCACTCACCTGCCACTTTTCAGTTTGTGTATGAACAGAAGGGACTTTAAGCTTCGATCCCACAGCATTACACTATTAAATTGTTCTGATCTAGTCACTAACTGACGGATCACTATTAAATTGTTCTGATCTAGTCACTAACTGACAGATCACTTTTAAATTTTCTGATCTCGTCACTAACTGACAGATCACTATTGAATTGTTCTGATCTAGTCACTAACTGACAGATCACTTTTAACTTGCTCTGATTTATTCACTAACTGACAGATCACTATTAAATTGTTCTGATCTAGTCACTAACTGACAGATCACTATTAAGTTGTTCTGATCTAGTCACCAACTGACAGATCACTTTTAAATTGTCTGATCTAGTCACTAACTGACAGATCACATATTGCTTGCTTATCGAATTCTGACATCAAACAGATAGTGACAATGCACACATATAGAAAGCTTTATTCTGATGCCTTGCGAACTGGTCTAAATAGACCAGCAACAGCCGCAACTCAGTCAAATGTGAACCGTGTAATTCACAACAGTAGCTCAGTCAAACTCTCAAACAGATTTGAGATTTTAGCTCAAAATGACTCCATGTCAGCTTCTGCCGAATATATAAGCATTCATCCCAACAAGACTATTCTCAAACCAAACAATATTCTGAAAACTTGTGTGTGGAATGCTCAGAGTTTGAGACAGAAAACGCAAATTGTTAAGGACTACAATGACGAATATGATTTAGATATCTTTCTTTTCACTGAGACTTGGCTAAAAGATGATGATAAAGTTGAAATCGGCGAGCTGGAGCAAAACGGTGGATATTTCTTTCTTAGCTCGCCTCGTTTAGGAAGACCAGGTGGTGGAGTAGGTTGCCTTGTCAAATCTGGCATTCAAGCAATTCAAAAAGATCGCATGAAGACCAAGACCTTTGAACACATGGAAATCCAAGTCCAAATGGACGGGAAAATTGTCACAATTCTTCTAGTTTACCGCCCAGAGTCATCCAACAAAAATAAATACAGTATTGCAGAATTCTTCACCGAATTTACAAAGTTTCTGGGACACTATCAAACATTCAACAATGAAATCATAATTACTGGCGATTTCAATTTTCATGTGAATAAACGGGACGATAAAAAGGCCATTAAATTCAATGACATCCTTGAAATGTTTGGTCTTGTGCAACATGTCCGTGCACCAACACACAAAGATGGCAATACACTGGACCTTGTTATTACTAGAGAAAAATCCATATTGAATAATTGTAGGGTCAGTGACTTGCTCTCTGATCATAACTGCATTCTGTTTGACATTCCAATCAAGAAAGCAAAAAAACCCAAGAAGAAAATCAGTTTCAGAAAAACAAGAAAACTTGTTGTTCAAGATTTCAAACAAGACATTGGAAGACATCTGTCTGTAAGTGGGATGGAACAGAAAGATCTTAATGAACTTATTCGACTCTATAATTCTACTGAAGAGGTTCTGGAGAAACATGCTCCCATTAAAATCAGAGAAGTAACTCTACGCACGCCCACTCCATTCAACAATGCTGATATCAAGCTTCTAAAATCAGAAAAGAGGAAAGCAGAGAGATTATGGAGGAGAACCAGACTTGAATATGACTGGGAGTCATTCAAAGAAAAAAGAAATGCATTGAATCTGCAGCTGAGTCACCTCAAATCGGAAGATCTGCGAGTCAAGATTAAAGATTCTAATGGTGATGCTAAGAAGTTGTTCAAGTTACTGAACTCAAGTCTGAACAGAAAACAAGAACTACCTCTCCCACCACACACAAATGAAATTGACTTGGCAAATGATTTCAATAGGTTCTTTGATGAAAAGATTAAAACGATCAGGTCTAAGTTGGACTCCACGCACAATGATATTGCTAACAATATCGAAACTGCCCCTCATACACTCCGACACTTCAGAAGGCTATCTCAAAGTGACATAAAGAAACTGATCAAAGAAATGCCAGTTAAACACTGCCAACTTGATCCTATTCCCACATGGCTTTTGCTCCAATGTATTGATGAATACCTCCCGGTTATAACCAATGTCGTCAATAAGTCACTCACACAGGGAGAAATGCCTCTTGAGCTAAAACATGCTTTAGTAAAACCTTTGTTGAAAAAATGTGGATTGGATCTAATCAAAAAGAATTATAGACCAGTATCAAACCTGTCATTCCTTGGCAAACTTATTGAAAGTGCTGTTATTAAACAATACACAGACCATCTTACTTCAAACAACCTGGACGATGAGAAACAGTCAGCTTACAGAAAATTCCACAGCACTGAAACCCTTCTGACAAAGATCCATGACGATATCATGTTGAATATGACCAAAGGTGAAGTAACGATGCTTGTACTGTTGGACCTTTCAGCCGCTTTTGACACAATTGATCACAAGATTCTACTGAAATGTTTAGAAAGCAGATACGGTATTCATGATTCTGCGCTATGCTGGTTCAAGTCATACATTTCTGAAAGGTCACAGTCGGTGATAATTAATGACAAGACATCAACCAGACTGCCACTAAAATTTGGAGTTCCTCAAGGTTCAAAATTAGGACCAATCATATTTAATTCATATATCGCTCCATTAAGTGAAGTGGCTGAAAAACACCAAGTGAAAGACCAAAAGTATGCCGATGACGAGCAACTTATACTCTCTTTCAAACCAACTTTCTCAGAACAAGAAAATGCCGTAGTCAAAATGGAAAAGTGCATTGTTGATATCAGAAAATTTCTCCATGAAAACAAGCTTTGTAACAATGGAGAAAAAACAGAACTACTGCTCATTGGCAGTCCACATCAACTTAATAAACTACAAGTATCATCAATCAATGTCCACAATGTCAAAATTAATGCAGTCGATCATGTTAGAAATCTGGGTGTAATCTTTGACAAAAACATGACCATGGAAAAACAAGTTAACAAAATGTGTCGTAATGCCTATTTTAATATTAGAAACATTTCAAAAATCAGGAAGTCATTGGACAAGGAAACCTGTAAAACAGCGGTCAATGCTCTTGTCACACCTCACCTAGACTATGGAAATGGTCTTCTTTATGGAACATTGAGTCGTTTGCTGCATAAACTTCAAGAGGCCCAGAACTCAGCCGTTCGACTCATTGAAAAATTGAGAAAGCATGACAGTGTAAGCCAGCATAGGAAGCAACTGCATTGGCTGCCCATTCCAGCAAGAATACAATTCAAACTCATGTTAACAACTTGGAAAGCAATAAACGGGCAAGCTCCCTTGTATATTCAAAATATGATTCAGCCAAAATCTGAACGAAACTGCAATCTTAGAAGCAATAACAAAATGCTCTTAAATGAACCACCCTCCTGCAATAAAAACAAATATGAAGACAGAGCCTTTTCGCATGCCGCTCCGAAACTGTGGAACCAACTCCCAGAGATAGTCAAGGGTTCCAAAACACTCAAAGGTTTCAAGAGAAATCTTAAGACTTACCTGTTTAAAAGTTTCTACAGATAAATCCAGCATGCACAAGCGCTAGTGAGCAGTTTATTATTCTTATTATTAAGAATTTACCATTACATGGTAAATTCTTATTGTTTTTGGTATTATTCTTCTTCTTATTCTTATTATTTCACTTTTTTTGCTTTGATTTTCATGAAACTTTTTCACAGGGTACCTCTAGGACTAAAACTGGGCCACACCCGAAAGAAATGACCTTGACCTATTTTTCAAGGTCACAGGGCCTTTCAAACATGAAATTCTGGAAATTTCAATGGCCTATTACTCGGCAACCATAACAGGTGGCATCATTGTACAGGGCATGTCCAAGTCAATAGTACTAGGCTGTGTTTAGGCACAAGAATTTCTGGAATCGCTCAAGCGGAACCGGAGCTACAGGAAAAACACTGTTTTAGGTTTTTTCACGTAATCTCAAGAACCACAATTGATAGAGAGACGCTGGATACACCAGTGAATGCGTAGCATCTGGGGCCATTTGCACGTTACTTTTTTATTCCAATATCTGCAACGGTTCGGCAACAGCGGCCATTTTTGTGAAGTGACTACCCGTGATACAGGCTGTGGGTCTTCGAAAACCATGAAGGAGTCATTTGAGGTCATGCAAATGTATAACAAACTACCCTTAACATACCCCAAAAACCCCATACAGACCTTCAGATTTGACCTTGACCTCATTTTTCAAGGTCATTTGACCCCTCAAAGTTCAAATATGAGCGATTTTCAAAAATTCTGAAAATTATCTTCTTTTTTACATATCAGTCTCATCTTCTGGTTTCTGGAAGGCGCCAGCCAGTTTGTTTGAGGCCTGAAATCGGAATTCAGATATCTTTTCATGCTAATTTGTTAAAAAATCACGAATATTGCATACCACGCTACATATAAAAACACCCTATTTTTGCCCCGATGACAGGTAAATATTGATCCTACACAGTTCAAACAATTGAATGACCCCCCAATAGTCACACATTGCCAATCTGGGGAAAATATTGGTTTTGACCTAGATAGGTTTTTTCAAGGTCAAACTCAAGGTCAAATATTAGGTGAAATTAGAAATTTCAGACATTTCATTTTTCTTAACAGGGAAACAATTGAAGGATTTGCGTTATCTCTTAGGCATTTGGTGCCATAATACCCTAGAGGCTCCACGCAAAATTTGAAGGCCCTCGGATTGACCTACATTGCACAATTGAGGTCACAAGGTCAAGAAATGACTTGAAAATTGACCTGCTCATTTGTCAACATTGCAGTTGTACCCATACTTTGACGGTCTGTATCTCCGGTTCTAATTAAGCTACAGGAAAAATAAAAACATATTTGGAAAGCCCAGATTCTCTTCTAGTATTTGTTTTCTATACATTTTAACGTATCTCTACTAGTTAAAAAGATCGCCCGACCCTGAAAAATTCATGTTTTCGGTCATGATTTAACAATTTTGCATTTTTTAAACTCAGAAATGCATCTTCAAAAAATTCAATAATATTTGGGGGTGTAGTCCTAACACATTTACAGTAGTTTGTGCAATTTCAAGTCTCTCCTCCCAACTGTTTGCCTTCTGAAACAAATTGAAGTTCAAAACTTGACATTTTCAGAGACCATTTTTTGATGAAATATCACAATTTTACCATTATTTCAATGGGCTATATCTCCGGTTCCAATTAAGCTACATGAATGACAAAAGCAGTTTTGGAAAGCTAAGATATCCTCTTCATTTAATTTTTGTGTATTTTCTTGTAACACCCACAGGTAAAAATATCGGTGGACCCTGAAAAATTCATCTTTCCCACACCTTATCAAATGACTGTAGCTCTGCAGAGACTGGAACACCCTCTTTCACTCTTGATATGTGCTTAGGGTTATCATAATTGTGCATCATGGTGGCACTGTGCATCATGGTGGCACTGTGCATCATGGTGGCACTGTGCATCATGGTGGCACTGTGCATCATTATGGCACTGTGCATCATGGTGGCACTGCGCATCACTGTGGCACAATGGCAGGCTGCACCACAATGGCAGGCTGCATCGCAATGGCAGAGTGCACCACAGTGGCACTGTGCACCACAGTGTCAGTGTGCACAACAGTGTCAGTGTGCAACACAGTGACAGTGTGCAACACAGTGGCAGTTTGGACCACAGTGTGCACCGCAGTGGCAGTTTAGCACCGCAGTTACAGTCACAGTCACAGTGGCATTGTGCACCAGATTGGCAGTGTGCAGAGCAGTGACTGTGCGCCACAGTCTCACTGTGCACCACGGTGGCACTGTGCACCACAATATTGTTGCAAGCTGTCTTTGGGCTATGCTGCATGAACTGGTAAAAGCTTGGTAAATTCTTAGTCACTGACCTTGGTCAGTTACAGGGTTCTAGTTATTATTAAGAATTTACCATTACATGGTAAATTCTTATTGGTTTTGGTATTATTCTTCTTCTTATTCTTATTAAACTTCACCTACACATAGGTGAAGTTTCTTGTAATCGGTATTATTAAACTTCACCTACACATAGGTGAAGTTTCTTGTAATCGGTATTATTAAACTTCACCTACACATAGGTGAAGTTTCTTGTAATCGGTAATATTATTTATTATTATTATTCTTTCCGAAAAATGTCTTCGGAAAATTTTCAAAAAATTTGTATACGTAGCCTACAAAAATCTAAGAATACAATTTCTAGATTTTTGACCTTGACCTATTTTTCAAGGTCACAAAGCCTCTCAAAGTCGGATTTCGTAATATTTCAAATACGTCTACCTCATCCGGTTATTACCGGTTTTCACTTTCCTGTACATGGAAAGGTCCCAGACACTTTCTACACAGTGTGACCCATTTTCATGAAAGTAGGTCAAGGTCACATTGTACAAAGTCCATTTTCATGGTTTGAGGTTGACCCCTGTGCCGCAGAATCCGTAAGTCGTAGAGACATACCGTTGATGCCGTTATGTGCCCTAACTCACGGGACACCTGCGGGAGTCTTTATTTTTCATTGGCAGTACCGGTTCTTGAGTTACGTAATTTTAAAGTCATACCGTGTCACCAAAATCGGTGACCTTGAGAATTTGACCTTGAAATATCGATGTTAGCTCATAACATGTCATAGTAAACCCCCCCAAACATACACCTAAGAAGTCCAAACTGACCTTTAAATTTGACCTTGACCTCATTTTTCAAGGTCATTTGACCCGAAAAAGTTTGAAAAGGTGCCATTTTCAGCAATTTTTTTTACCATGTTACTTTTAAGATATCAGCGTGGTTTACAGGTGACAGATGAACATTGGCCTGCTTATTTGTAATATCTTATCATATTTTGTCTACCCCCTTCACCGGATTTATGAAAAATTTTCAAATATTGCTAACCGACAAATGTTAAAAAATGACACAATTCCGCGTTTTTGACAATGAAATATTGATTCTACAGGGTTACAATGCATGACTGACCCCCCCTTTGTCACCTACTCCGATTCTGAATATCACATTGATTTTGACCTAGAAAATGTTTTTCAAGGTCAAACTCAAGGTCAAACATTACAAAAAAGTGTACTTCTTTGACATTTGATTTTTTTACACATAGAAAGAATCAAGATATTGTTACAAAAATGACAGACATACTTGCTACAATACTCTGGAGGCTCCTTGTAAATTTTCAAGGTCCTCGGGTTGACCTACGTTGCACCATAAAGGTCACAAGGTGGAAAAATGAGCAAAAAATTTCCGATATTTTTTTACATTTCTCAATGATAGCGTAATTTCAATCGTCCGTAGCTCCGGTTCTAATTAAGTTACAGAGAATCTGAAAACAGATTTGGAAAGACCAAATGCTCTTCTAGGTTTCATATATTGAATATTTTGCCGTAGCGCCGACTGTTAAAAAGATCGCCGGACCATGAAAATTTCATGTTTTTTGTCAAATTTTCATAATATATCAATATTTTGACAAGGAAAGAATCATCCTATTTTAATGAACCTGTCTGGACATATTTCTAGCTTCTATTTACATAATCCTCCCGGATTATATACATTTCCATTGAACCGTTTTGGTTCTACAGTGATTTTAACTTAAAAGCTGCATATTTTCAGGGATATCTAAAAGTCCATATTTCTGAATCATACCATAATTTCAATCTTCCGTGACTCCGTCCTAATTAAGTTACAGAGAATCTGAAAACGGATTTGGAAAGCCCATATTCTCCTCTTGGTCTACTATTTGAACATTCTCTTGTATCTCCGACGGTTAAAAAGATCGCCGGACCCTGAAAAATGTATGTTTTCAGAAATTGCAGTCATTTGAAATGTTTTCATTCTACAGTAACTGGTCCATGTACTGGTCCATGTACTGGTCCATGTACTGGTCCATGTACTGGTCCATGTACTGGTCCATGTACTGGTCCATGTACTGGTCCATGTACTGGTCCATGTACTGGTCCATGTACTGGTACATTGCACTGGTACATTGCACTGGTACATTGTACTGATTCATTGTACTGGTATATTGTACTGGTATATTGTTCTGATTCATTGTACTGGTGCATGTACTGGTGCATGTACTGTTGCATGTACTAATGTCTTGTGCATGTACTGGTTCACGTACTGGTGCATGTACTGGTGCATGTACTGGTGCATGTACCGGTGCATGTACTGGTGCATGTACTGGTGCATGTACTGGTGCATGTCATATGGTCGATGTACTGAGCAATGTATTGGTTATGACTCGTATGTCTCTGTGTGTTTCTTTGCATGCTTGCATGTATTGCAATGTAATACATAATTATGTAGGATTCCTGTTTACGTTTCCATGTACTTTTTACTTGCTCGTCTACCGCAGTGCATTTCGAGTTACTGGCACCACAGTAGGTGAAGTTTTGTCACCGCTCTGCGGTGGCCGTCTTCTAGTTTATTATTATTATTATTTTTCCGCCAGAAAAAACGTCATCGGGGAAATCTAAAAAAAATATGTATACGTAGCCTACAATAGTCTAAGAATACGTTTTTGAGATAAATGACCTTGACCTATTTTTCAAGGTCACAGAGCCCGTCAAAGTCGGATTTCGCAATATTTCAAATACATGTACCGGGTCCGGTTATTACCGGTTTTCAATTTCCGGTACATGGAAAGGTCCCAGACACTTTCTACACAATTTGACCTACTTTCATGAAAGTAGGTCAAGGTCATATTGTACAAAGTCCATTTTCATGGTTTGAGATGTGCCCCTGTGGCTCATAATCCGTAAGTCGTAGAGACATACCGTTGGTGCCATTACGTGCCCGAACGCACGGTACACCTGCGGGAGTCTTTATTTTTCATTGGCAGTACCGGTTCCTGAGTTACGTAATTTTAAAGTCATACCGCGTCACCAAAATTTGTGACCTTGAGAATTTGACCTTGAAATATTGATGTTAGCGGCTAACATGTCATAGTAAACCCCCCCAAATGTACATGTATACACCCCATACAGACCTTTAAATTTGACCTTGACCTCATTTTTCAAGGTCATTTGACCCAAAAAAGTTTGAAAAGGTGCCATTTTCAGCAATTTTTTTTACCATGTTATTTTCAAGATATCAGTGTGAATTCCAGGTGACAAATGAACGTTGACCTGTTCATTCAGGATGTCTAATCATGTTTTGTCTACCTCCTTTGCCAGATTTATGAAAATCTTTTAAATATAGCTAACCGACAGATGTTAAAAAATGACACATTTCCTCGTTTTTGACAGGGAAATATTGATGCTACAGGGTTACAATGCATGACAGACCCCCCCTTTGTCACACACTGCCTTTCTAAAAATCATAGTCATTTTGACCTAGATAATGTTTTTCAAGGTCAAACTCAAGGTCAAACATGTTGAAATATTTTACTATTTGAACGTTTCATTTTTTTCAACATAGAAGGAATCAAGATATTGTTAGAAAAATGGCAGGCACACTTGCTACAATACTCTAGAGGCTTCCTGTAAATTTTCATGGTCCTCGGATTGACCTACGTTGCACTGTAAAGGTCACAAGGTCAAAAAACGAGCAAAAAATTTATGATGTTTTTTCACATTTCTCAAAGATAGTGTAACTTCAAACGGCCGTAGCTCCGGTCCTAATTAAGATACAGAGAATGTGAAAACAGATTTGGAAAGACAAAATTCTTTTCTAGTTTTCATTTTCTGAACATTTTGTCGTAACTCCGACGGTTAAAAAGATCGCCGGACCCTGAAAATTTCATGTTTTTTGTCAAATTTTAACAATATATCAATATTTTGACAAGGAAGGAATCACTCTTTTCTAATGAACCTGTCTGGACATATCTCTAACATCTGTTTACATAATCCTGCCAAGTTATATATATTTCCATCTAACCGTTTCTGTTCCAGAGAGATTTTAAGTTAAAAACTACATTTTTTCAGTGACTTCTAAGGTTCGTATTTCTGAATTGTACCGTAATTTCAATCTTCTGTCACTCCGGTTCTAACTAGGTTACGGAGAATCTGAAAACAGATTTGGAAAGACCAAATTCTCCACTAGTTTTCCTTTTCTGAACACTTTGTCGTAGCTATGACGGTATAAAAGATCGCCGGACCCTGAAAATTTCATGTTTTTTGTCAAATTTTGACAATATACCAATATTTTGACAAGGAAGGAATCATCCTATTGCAATGAACCTCTCTACACCTATCCATAACTTCTGTTAACATAGTCATGGAAAGTTATGTATGTTTTCATTGAATGGTTTTGATTCTAGACCGATATTAAGTTAAAAACCACATTTTTCAAGGAATTTCTGAAGTCTATATTAATGAATTGTACCATCATTTCAATCGATCATATCTGTACTGGTCCATGTACTGGTCCATGTACTGGTCCAATGCATTTGACCATTGCATTGGACCATTGCATTGGTCCATTGCATTGGTCCACTGCATTGGTCCATTGCACTGGTCCATTGCACTGGTAACCCTAACCCTAACCCTAGCCCTAACCCTAGCCCTAACCCTAACCCTAACCCTACCCGCTAATAACCTTTTCACTGCAACATTGTACTGGTACACTACACTCTTACATTGTAGTGGTCTGCTGGTGCAAGTACTGGTTCATGTACTGGAGCATGTACTTGGTTCATATACTGGTTCATACACTGGTTCATATACTGGTTCATATACTGGTTCATATACTGGTCCATGTCCTGTTCCATGTACTGGTCCATGTACTGGTCCATGAACTGGTCCATGTACTGGTCCATTGCACTGGTCCATTGCACTGGTCCATTGCACTGGTCCATTGCACTGGTAACCCTAACCCTAGCCCTAACCCTAACCCTAGCCCTAACCCTAACCCCTAATAACCTTTTCACTGGTACATTGTACTGTTACATTACACTCTTACATTGTACTGGACTACTGGTGCAAGTACTGGTTCATGTACTGGCGCATGTACTTCATATACTGGTCAATGTACCAGTCCATGTACTGGTCCACTGTATGATACATTGTACTGGACTACTGGTGCATGTACTCAGTGGGGCATGTACTGGTCCATTGCATGGGTACATTGTACTGGTGCATGTACTGGTGCATGTCCAATGGTGCATGTAGCCTACTGGCTCATGTATTGGTTTACGTACTGGTCTATGTTTTTTGCACACTTGCATGTATTGCAATGTATTACAGTAGGATTCCTGTATCATTTCCACGTACTTTTTACTTGCTCATCTACCTGCGTCTATTTCGAGTTACTGGTATCACAGTAGGTGAAGTTTTGTCACCGCTCTACGGTGGCCGTCTACTAGTTTATTATTATTATTATTTATTATTTTTCCGCCAGAAAAAACGTCATCGGGGAATTCTGAAAAAAATACGTATACGTAGCCTACAATAATCTAAGAATACGTTTTTGAGATAAATGACCTTGACCTATTTTTCAAGGTCACAGAGCCTGTCAAAGTTGGATTTCCCAATATTTCAAATACATGTACCTCATCCGGTTATTACCGGATTACATCTTCCAGTACATGGAAAGGTCCCATACACCTTCTTCACAGTTTGACCTATTTTCATAAAAGTAGGTCAAGGTCACATTGTACAAAGTCCATTTTCATGGTTTGAGGTCTGCACCTGTGCCGCCAAATCCGTAAGTCACAGAGTCATACCAATGGGGCCAAAACGTGTCCAAACTCACGGGACATCTGTAGAACTCTTTTATTTTAGATTTGCATAACTGGTTCTTGAGTTACGGAACTTTAAAGTCATACTGCGTCACAAAAATCGGTGACCTTGAGAATTTGACCTTGAAATATCGATTCTAGCTGCTAACATGTCATAGTAAACCCCCCCAAATATACATGTATACACCCCATACAGACCCTTAAATTTGACCTTGACCTCATTTTTCAAGGTCATTTGACCCGAAAAACTTTGAAAAGGTGCCATTTTCAGCAATTTTTTTTACCATGTTATTTTCAAGATATCAGCGTGATTTCCACGTGACATATGAACATTGACCTGTTTATTGATGATGTATAATCATACTTTGTCTACCTCCTTTGCCAGATTTATGAACATTTTTTAAATATAGCTAACCGACAGATTTAAAAAAATGACACATTTCCTCGTTTTTGACAGGGAAATATTGATGCTACAGGGTTACAATGCATGACTGACCCCCCCTTTGTCACACACTGCCTTTCTAAAAATCATAGTCATTTTGACCTAGATAATGTTTTTCAAGGTCAAACTCAAGTTCAAACATGTTGAAATATTTTACTATTTGGACGTTTCATTTTTTTTAACATAGAAGGAATCAAGATATTGTTACAAAAATGGCAGGCACACTTGCTACAATACTCTAGAGGCTTCCTGTAAATTTTCATGGTCCTCGGATTGACCTACGTTGCACTGTAAAGGTCACAAGGTTGAAAAACGAGCGAAAAATTTATGATGTTTTTTCACATTTCTCAAAGATAGTGTAATTTCAAATGGCCGTAGCTCCGGTCCTAATTAAGATACAGAGAATCTGAAAACAGATTTCGAAAGCCCAAATTCTCGTCTAGTTTTCATTTTCGAACATTTTGTCGTAACTCCGACGGTTAAAAAGATCGCCGGACCCTGAAAATTTCATGTTTTTTGTCAAATTTTCACAATATATCGATATTTTGACAAGGAAGGAATCATTCTTTTCTAATGAACCTATCTGGACATATCTCTAACATCTGTTTACATAATCCTGCCAAGTTATATATATTTCCATCTAACCGTTTCTGTTCCAGGGAGATTTTAAGTTAAAAACTACATTTTTTCAGTGACTTCTAAGGTTCGTATTTCTGAATTGTACCGTAATTTCAATCTACTGTCACTCCGGTTCTAACTAGGTTAAGGAGAATCTGAAAACAGATTTGGAAAGACCAAATTCTCCACTAGTTTTCCTTTTCTGAACACTTTTCGTAGCTATGACGGTATAAAAGATCGCCGGACCCTGAAAATTTCATGTTTTTTGTCAAATTTTGACAATATACCAATATTTTGACAAGGAAGGAATCATCCTATTTCAATGAACCTCTCTACACCTATCCATAACTTCTGTTAACATTGTCATGGAAAGTTATATATGTTTTCATTGAATGGTTTTGATTCTAGACCGATTTTAAGTTAAAAACCACATTTTTCAAGGAATTTATGAAGTCTATATTAATGAATTGTACCATCATTTCAATCGATCATATCTGTACTGGTCCGTGTACTGGTCCATGTACTGGTCCATTGCATTGGACCATTGCATTGGTCCATTGCATTGGTCCATTGCATTGGTCCATTGTATTGGTCCATTGCATTGGTCCATTGCATTGGTCCATTGCACTGGTAACACTAACCCTAACCCTAGCCCTAACCCTAACCCTAACCCCTAAACCCTAACCCTAACCGTTAATACCCTTTTCACTGGCACATTGTACTGGTACATTACACTCTTACCTTGTAGTGGTCATCTGGTGCAAGTACTGGTTCTTGTACTGGAGCATGTACTTGGTTCATATACTGGTTCATACACTGGTTCATATCCTGGTTCATACACTGGTTCATATACTGGTCCATGTCCTGGTCCATGTCCTGTTCCATGTACTGGTCCATGTACTGGTCCATGTACTGGTCCATGTACTGGTCCATGTACTGGTCCATTGCACTGGTAACCCTAACCCTAGCCCTAACCCTAACCCTAGCCCTAACCTTAACCCTAACCCCTAATGACCTTTTCACTGGTACATTGTACTGGTACATTACACTCTTACATTGTACTGGACTACTGGTGCAAGTACTGGTTCATGTACTGGCGCATGTACTTCATATACTGGTCAATGTACCAGTCCATGTACTGGTCCACTGTATGATACATTGTACTGGACTACTGGTGCATGTACTCAGTGGGGCATGTACTGGTCCATTGCATGGGTACATTGTACTGGTGCATGTACTGGTGCATGTCCAATGGTGCATGTAGCCTACTGGCTCATGTATTGGTTTACGTATTGGTCTATGTTTTTTGCACACTTGCATGTATTGCAATGTTTTACAGTAGGATTCCTGTATCATTTCCACATATTTTTTACTTGCTCATCTACCTGTGTCGATTTTGAGTTACTGGTATCACAGTAGGTGAAGTTTTGTCACCGCTCTACGGTGGCCGTCTACTAGTTCTTCTTATTATTTCACTTTTTTTGCTCTGATTTTCATGAAACTTTTTCACAGGGTACCTCTAGGACTAAAACTGGGCCACACCCGAAAGAAATGACCTTGACCTATTTTTCAAGGTCACAGGGCCTTTCAAACATGAAATTTTGGAAATTTCGATGGCCTATTACTCGGCAACCATAACAGGTGGCGTCATTGTACAGCTCATGTCTAAGTCAATAGTACTAGGCTGTGTTTAGGCACAAGAATTTCTGGAATCGCTCAAGCGGAACCGGAGCTACAGGAAAAACACCGTTTAAAGTTTTTTCACGTAATCTCAAGAACCACAATAAGTACAGAGACGCTGGATACACCAGGGAATGTGTACCATCTGGGGCCATTTGCACGTCACTTTTTTATTCCAATATCTGCAATGGTTTGGCAACAGCGGCCATTTTAGTGAAGTGACTACCCGTGATACCGGCTGTGGGTCTTCGAAAACCATGAAGGAGTCATTTGAGGTCATGCAAATGTATAACAAACTACCCTTAACATACCCCAAAAACCCCATACAGACCTTCAGATTTGACCTTGACCTCATTTTTCAAGGTCATTTGACCCCTCAAAGTTCAAATATGAGCGATTTTCAAAAATTCTGAAAATTATCTTCTTTTTTACATATCAGTCTCATCTTCTGGTTTCTGGAAGGTGCCAGCCAGCTTGTTTGATGCCTGAAATCGGAATTCAGATATCTTTTCATACTGATTTGTTAAAAAATCACGAATATTGCATACCGCGCGACATGTAAAAACACCCTATTTTTGCCGTCTGGAGAGATAAATATTGATGCTACGCAGTTCAAACAATTGAATGACCCCCCCAAAGTCACACAATGCCAATCTGGGAAAAATATGGGATTTGACCTAGATACGTTTTTTCAAGGTCAAACTCAAGGTCAAATATTATGCAAAATTGGTCATTTCAGACATTACATTTTTCTTAACAGGGAAGCAATTGAGGGATTTGCATTATCTCATCAGCATTTGGTGCCATAATACCCTAGAGGCCCCACACAAAATTTGAAGGCCCTCGGATTGACCTACATTGCAAAATTGAGGTCACAAGGTCAAGAAATGACTTGAAAATTGACCTGCTCATTTGTCAACATTGCAGTTGTACCCATACTTTGACGGTCTGTATCTCCGGTTCTAATTAAGCTACAGGAAAAATAAAAACAGATTTGGAAAGCCCAGATTCTCCTCTAGTATTTGTTTTCTACACATTTTAACGTATCTCTACTAGTTAAAAAGATCGCCCGACCCTGAAAAATTCATGTTTTCGGTCATGATTTTACATCTTTACATTTTTTTTACTCAGAAATCCATCTTCAAAAAATTCAATATTATTTGGGGGTATAGTCCTAACACATTTACAGTAGTTTGTGCAATTTCAAGTCTCTCCTCCCAACCGTTTGCCTTCTGCAACAAATTGAAGTTCAAAACTTGACATTTTCAGGGACCATTTTTCGATGAAATATTGCAATTTTACTGTTATTTCAATGGGCTGTATCTCCGGTTCTTATGCAGCTACATGAATGACACAAGCAGTTTTGGAAAGCTCAGATTCTCCTCTTTATTTAATTTATTGGGTATTTTCGTGTAACATTGACAGGTAAAAAGATCGGTGAACCCTGAAAAATTGATCTTTCCCACACCTTATCAAATGACTGTAGCTCTGCAGAGACTGGAACATCAGCTTTCACTCTTGTTATGTGCTTAGGGTTATCATAATTGTGCATCATTGTGGCACTTTTCATCTTGGTGGCACTGTGCATCATGGTGGCACTGTGCATCATCATGGCACTGTGCATCATGGTGGCACAGTGCGTCATTATGGCACTGTGCATCACTTTGGCACAATGGCAGGCTACACCACAATGGCAGAGTGCACCACAGTGGCACCGTGCACCACAGTAGCAGTGTGCACAATAGTGTCAGTGTGCAACACAGTGACAGTTTAGACCACAGCAGTGTGCACCACAGTGGCAGTTTAGCACCGCAGTCACAGTCACAGTCACAGTGGCACTGTGCACCAGAGTGGCAGTGTGCAGAGCAGTGACTCTGTGCGCCACCATCTCACTGTGCGCCACAGTGGCACTGTGCACCACAATATTGTTGCAAGCTGTCCTTGGGCTATGCTGCATGAACTGGTAAAAGCTTGGTAAATTCTTAGTCACTGACCTTGGTCAGTTACAGGGTTCTAGTTAAGAATTTACCATTACCATGGTAAATTCTTATTAAGAATTTACCATTACATGGTAAATTCTTATTGTTTTTGGTATTATTCTTCTTATTCTTATTCTTATTATTTCACTTTTTTTGCTTCGATTTTCATGAAACTTTTTCACAGGGTACCTCTAGGACTAAAACTGGGCCACACCCGAAAGAAATGACCTTGACCTATTTTTCAAGGTCACAGGGCCTTTCAAACATGAAATTCTGGAAATTTCAATGGCCTATTACTCGGCAACCATAACAGGTGGCATCATTGTACAGGTCATGTCTTACTCAAAAGTACTAGGCTGTATTGAGGCACAAGAATTTCTGGAATCGCTCAAGCGGAACCGGAGCTACAGGAAAAACACCATTTTAGGTTTTTTCACGTAATCTCAAGAACTACAATATGCAGAGAGACGATGGATACACCAGGGAATGCGTAGCATCTGGGGCCATTTGCACGTCACTTTTTTATTCCAATATCTGCAACGGTTCGGCAACAGCGGCCATTTTTGTGAAGTGACTACCCGTGATACAGGCTGTGGGTCTTCGAAAACCATGAAGGAGTCATTTGAGGTCATGCAAATGTATAACAAACTACCCTTAACATACCCCAAAAACCCCATACTGACCTTCAGATTTGACCTTGACCTCATTTTTCAAGGTCATTTGACCCCTAAAAGTTCAAATATGAGCGATTTTCAAAAATTCTGAAAATTATCTTTTTTTTTACATATCAGTCTCATCTTCTGGTTTCTTGAAGGCGCCAGACAGCTTGTGTGATGCCTGAAATCGGAATTCAGATATCTCTTCATGCTGATTTGTTAAAAAATCACGAATATTGCATACCGCGTTACATGTAAAAACACCCTATTTTTGCCCTCTGGAGAGATAAATATTGATTATACGCAGTTCAAACAATTGAATAACCCCCCCAAAGTCACGCATTGCCAGTCTGGGGAAAATATTAGTTTTGACCTAGAAAGGCTTTTTCAAGGTCAAACTCAAGGTCAAATATTAGGCGAAATTGGACATTTCAGACATTATATTTTTCTTAACAGGGAATCAGTTGAGGGATTTTGCCTCATCTCATCAGCATTTGGTGCCATAATACCCTAGAGGCCCCACGCAAAATTTGAAGGCCCTCGGATTGACCTACATTGCACAATTGAGGTCAAAACATCAAGAAATGACTGCAAAATTGACCTGCTCATTTGTCAACATTGCACTTGTACCCATACTTTGACGGTCTGTATCTCCGGTTCTAATTAAGCTACAGGAAAAATGAAAACATATTTGGAAAGCCCATATTCTCCTCTAGTATTTGTTTTCTATACATTTTAACGTATCTCTACTAGTTAAAAAGATCGCCCGACCCTGAAAAATTCATGTTTTCAGTCATAATTTTACATCTTTGCATTTTTTTTACTCAGAAATCCATCTTCAAAAAATTCAATAATATTTGGGGGAGTAGTCCTAACACATTTACAGTAGTTTGTGCAATTTCAAGTCTCTCCTCCCAACCGTTTGCCTTCTGCAACAAATTGAATTTCAAAACTTGACATTTTCAGGGACCATTTTTCGATGAACTATCACAATTTTACCGTTATTTCAAAGGCCTCTATCTCTGGTTCTAATAAAGCTAAATGAATGACACCAGCACTTTTGGAAAGCTCAGATTCTCCTGTTAATTTAATTTATTGTGTATTTTCTTGTAACATCGACAGGTAAAAAGATCGGTGGACCCTGAAAAATTCATCTTTCCCACACCTTATCAAATAACTGTAGCTCTGCAGAGACTGAAACATCAGCTTTCACTCTTATTATGTGCTTAGGGTCATCATAATTGTGCATCATGGTGGCAGTTTGGATCATTGTGGCACTGTGCGTCATGGTGGCACTGTGCATCATGGTGGCACTGTGCATCATTGTGGCACTGTGCATCACTGTGTCACAATGGCAGGCTGCACCACAATGGCAGAGTGCACCACAGTGGCACTGTGCACCACAGTGGCAGTGTGCACAACAGTGTCAGTGTGCAACACAGTGACAGTGTGCAACACAGTGGCAGTTTAGACCACAGCAGTGTGCACTGCAGTGGCATTTTAGCACCACAGTCACAGTCACAGTCATAGTGGCACTGTGCACCAGATAAGAGTGGCAGTGAGCAGAGCAGTGGCCCTGTGCGCCACCGTCTCACTGTGTACCACGGTGGCACTGTGCACCACGGTGGCACTGTGCACCACAATATTGTTGCAAGCTGTCTTTGGGCTATGCTGCATGAACTGGTTAAAGCTTGGTAAATTCTTAGTCACTGACCTTGGTCAGTTACAGGGTTCTAGTTGTTTTTGGTATTATTCTTCTTCTTATTATTATTTCACTTTTTTTTCTCTGATTTTCATGGAACTTTTTCACAGGGTACCTCTAGGACTGAAACTGGGCCACACCCAAAAGAAATGACCTTGACCTATTTTTCAAGGTCACAGGGCCTTTCAAACATGAAATTTTGGAAATTTACATGGCCTATTACTCAGGAACCATTGCAGGTGGCAGCATTGTACAGGTCATGTCTAAGTCAAAAGTACTAGGCTGTGTTTAGGCACAAGAATTTCTGAAATCGCTCAAGCGGAACCGGAGCTACAGGAAAAACACCGTTTTAGGTTTTTTCACGTAATCTCAAGAACCACAATTGATAGAGAGACGCTGGATACACCAGGGAATGCGTAGCATCTGGGGCCATTTGCACGTCACTTTTTTATTCCAATATCTGCAACGGTTAGGCAACAGCGGCCATTTTAGTGAAGTGACTACCCGTGACACAGGCTGTGGGTGTTCAAAAACCATGAAGGAGTCATTTGAGGTCATGCAAATGTATAACAAACTACCCTTAACATACCCCAAAAACCCCATACAGACCTTCAGATTTGACCTTGACCTCATTTTTCAAGGTCATTTGACCCCTCAAAGTTCAAATATGAGCGATTTTCAAAAATTCTGAAAATTATCTTCTTTTTTACATATCAGTCTCATCTTCTGGTTTCTGGAAGGTGCCAGCCAGTTTGTTTGATGCCTGAAATCGGAATTCGGATATCCTTTCTTGCTGATTTGTTAAAAAATCACGAATATTGCATACCGCGCGACATGTAAAAACACCCTATTTTTGCCCTTATGACAGGTAAATATTGGTCCTACACAGTTCCAACAATTAAATGACCCCCCTTTGTCACACATTGCCAATCTGGGGAAAATATTGGTTTTGACCTAGAAAGGTATTTTCAAGGTCAAACTCAAGGTCAAATATTAGGCGAAATTGGACATTTGAGACATTACATTTTTCTTAACAGGGAATCAATGGGGGGATTTGCATTATCTCTTCAGAATTCGGTGCCATAATACCCTAGAGGCCCCATGCAAAATTTGAAGGCCCTCGGATTGACCTACATTGCACAATTGAGGTCACAAGGTCAAGAAATGACTTGAAAATTGACCTGCTCATTTGTCAACATTGCAGTTGTACCCATACTTTGACGGTCTGTATCTCCGGTTCTAATTAAGCTACAGGAAAAATAAAAACATATTTGGAAAGCCCAGGTTCTCCTCTAGTATTTGTTTTCTATACATTTTAACGTATCTCTACTAGTTAAAAAGATCGCCCGACCCTGAAAAATTCATGTTTTCGGTCATGATTTTACATCTTTGCATTTTTTTTACTTAGAAATTCATCTTCAAAAAATTCTATAATATTTGGGGGTGTAGTCCTAACATATTTACAGTAGTGTGTGCAATTTCAAGTCTCTCCTCCCAACCGTTTGCATTCTGCAACAAATTGAAGTTCAAAACTTGACATTTTCAGGGACCATTTTTCCATGAAATAATCGCAATTTTTACCGTTATTTCAATTGGCTCTATCTCCGGTTCTAATAAAGCTACATGAATGACACAAGCAGTTTTGGAAAGCTAAGATTCTCCTCTTAATTTAATTTATTGTGTATTTTCTTGTAACATTGACAGGTAAAAAGATCGGTGAACCCTGAAAAATTCAACTTTCCCTCACCTTATCAAATGACTGTAGCTCTGCAGAGACTGGAACATCAGCTTTCACTCTTGTTATGTGCTCAGGGTTATCATAATTGTGCATCATGGTGGCACTTTTCATCATGGTGGCACTGTGCATCATTATGGCACTGTGCATCATAGTGGCACTGTGCATCATTGTGGCACTGTGCATCATGGTGGCACTGTGCATCATGTGGCACAATGACAGGCTGCACCACAATGGCAGAGTGCACCACAGTGGCACTGTGCACCACAGTGGCAGTGTGTACAAGTGTCAGTGTGCAACACAGTGGCAGTGTGCAACACAGTGGCAGTTTAGAGCACAGCAGTGTGCACCACAGTGGCAGTTTAGCAGCGCAGTCACAGTCACAGTCACAGTGGCACTGTGTACCAGAGTGGCAGTGTGCAGAGCAGTGGCTCTGTGCGCCACCGTCTCACTGTGCACCACGGTGGCACTGTGCACCACAATATTGTTGCAAGCTGTCTTTTGGCTTTGCTGCATGAACCGGTAAAAGCTTGGTAAATTCTTAGTCACTGACCTTGGTCAGTTACAGGGTTCTAGTTAAGAATTTACCATTACATGGTAAATTCTTATTGTTTTTGGTATTATTCTTCTTATTCTTATTCTTATTATTTCACTTTTTTTGCTTCGATTTTCATGAAACTTTTTCACAGGGTACCTCTAGGACTAAAACTGGGCCACACCCGAAAGAAATGACCTTGACCTATTTTTCAAGGTCACAGGGCCTTTCAAACATGAAATTCTGGAAATTTCAATGGCCTATTACTCGGCAACCATAACAGGTGGCATCATTGTACAGGTCATGTCTTACTCAAAAGTACTAGGCTGTATTGAGGCACAAGAATTTCTGGAATCGCTCAAGCGGAACCGGAGCTACAGGAAAAACACCATTTTAGGTTTTTTCACGTAATCTCAAGAACTACAATATGCAGAGAGACGATGGATACACCAGGGAATGCGTAGCATCTGGGGCCATTTGCACGTCACTTTTTTATTCCAATATCTGCAACGGTTCGGCAACAGCGGCCATTTTTGTGAAGTGACTACCCGTGATACAGGCTGTGGGTCTTCGAAAACCATGAAGGAGTCATTTGAGGTCATGCAAATGTATAACAAACTACCCTTAACATACCCCAAAAACCCCATACTGACCTTCAGATTTGACCTTGACCTCATTTTTCAAGGTCATTTGACCCCTAAAAGTTCAAATATGAGCGATTTTCAAAAATTCTGAAAATTATCTTTTTTTTTACATATCAGTCTCATCTTCTGGTTTCTTGAAGGCGCCAGACAGCTTGTGTGATGCCTGAAATCGGAATTCAGATATCTCTTCATGCTGATTTGTTAAAAAATCACGAATATTGCATACCGCGTTACATGTAAAAACACCCTATTTTTGCCCTCTGGAGAGATAAATATTGATTATACGCAGTTCAAACAATTGAATAACCCCCCAAAGTCACGCATTGCCAGTCTGGGGAAAATATTAGTTTTGACCTAGAAAGGCTTTTTCAAGGTCAAACTCAAGGTCAAATATTAGGCGAAATTGGACATTTCAGACATTATATTTTTCTTAACAGGGAATCAGTTGAGGGATTTTGCCTCATCTCATCAGCATTTGGTGCCATAATACCCTAGAGGCCCCACGCAAAATTTGAAGGCCCTCGGATTGACCTACATTGCACAATTGAGGTCAAAACATCAAGAAATGACTGCAAAATTGACCTGCTCATTTGTCAACATTGCACTTGTACCCATACTTTGACGGTCTGTATCTCCGGTTCTAATTAAGCTACAGGAAAAATGAAAACATATTTGGAAAGCCCATATTCTCCTCTAGTATTTGTTTTCTATACATTTTAACGTATCTCTACTAGTTAAAAAGATCGCCCGACCCTGAAAAATTCATGTTTTCAGTCATAATTTTACATCTTTGCATTTTTTTTACTCAGAAATCCATCTTCAAAAAATTCAATAATATTTGGGGGAGTAGTCCTAACACATTTACAGTAGTTTGTGCAATTTCAAGTCTCTCCTCCCAACCGTTTGCCTTCTGCAACAAATTGAATTTCAAAACTTGACATTTTCAGGGACCATTTTTCGATGAACTATCACAATTTTACCGTTATTTCAAAGGCCTCTATCTCTGGTTCTAATAAAGCTAAATGAATGACACCAGCACTTTTGGAAAGCTCAGATTCTCCTGTTAATTTAATTTATTGTGTATTTTCTTGTAACATCGACAGGTAAAAAGATCGGTGGACCCTGAAAAATTCATCTTTCCCACACCTTATCAAATAACTGTAGCTCTGCAGAGACTGAAACATCAGCTTTCACTCTTATTATGTGCTTAGGGTCATCATAATTGTGCATCATGGTGGCAGTTTGGATCATTGTGGCACTGTGCGTCATGGTGGCACTGTGCATCATGGTGGCACTGTGCATCATTGTGGCACTGTGCATCACTGTGTCACAATGGCAGGCTGCACCACAATGGCAGAGTGCACCACAGTGGCACTGTGCACCACAGTGGCAGTGTGCACAACAGTGTCAGTGTGCAACACAGTGACAGTGTGCAACACAGTGGCAGTTTAGACCACAGCAGTGTGCACTGCAGTGGCATTTTAGCACCACAGTCACAGTCACAGTCATAGTGGCACTGTGCACCAGATAAGAGTGGCAGTGAGCAGAGCAGTGGCCCTGTGCGCCACCGTCTCACTGTGTACCACGGTGGCACTGTGCACCACGGTGGCACTGTGCACCACAATATTGTTGCAAGCTGTCTTTGGGCTATGCTGCATGAACTGGTTAAAGCTTGGTAAATTCTTAGTCACTGACCTTGGTCAGTTACAGGGTTCTAGTTATTATTATTATTTCACGTTTTTTGCTCTGATTTTCATGAAACTTTTTTCACAGGGTACCTCTAGGACTAAAACTAGGCCACACCCGAAAGACATGACCTTGACCTATTTTTCAAGGTCACAGGGCCTTTCAAACATGAAATTCTGGAAATTTCAATGGCCTATTACTCGGCAACCATTACAGGTGGCATCATTGTACAGGGCATGTCTTACTCAAATGTACTAGGCTGTGTTCAGGCACAAGAATTTCTGGAATCGCTCAAGCGGAACTGGAGCTACAGGAAAAACACTGTTTTAGGTTTTTTCACGTAATCTCAAGAACCACAATTGATAGAGAGACGCTGGATACACCAGCAAATGCGTAGCATCTGGGGCCATTTGCACGTCACTTTTTTATTCCAATATCTGCAACGGTTCGGCATCAGCGGCCATTTTAGTGAAGTGACTACCCGTGATACCGGCTGTGGGTCTTCCAAAACCATGAAGGAGTCATTTGAGGTCATGCAAATGTATAACAAACTACCCTTAACATACCCCAAAAACCCCATACAGACCTTCAGATTTGACCTTGACCTCATTTTTCAAGGTCATTTGACCCCTCAAAGTTCAAATATGAGCGATTTTCAAAAATTCTGAAAATTATCTTCTTTTTTACATATCAGTCTCATCTTCTGGTTTCTGGAAGGTGCCAGCCAGTTTGTTTGATGCCTGAAATCGGAATTCAGATATCTTTTCCTGCTGATTTGTTAAAAAATCACGAATATTGCATACCGCGCGACATGTAAAAACACCCTATTTTTGCCGTCTGGAGAGATAAATATTGATGCTACGCAGTTCAAACAATTGAATGACCCCCCAAAGTCACACAATGCCAATCTGGGAAAAATATTGGATTTGACCTAGATACGTTTTTTCAAGGTCAAACTCAAGGTCAAATATTATGCAAAATTGGTCATTTCAGACATTACATTTAACTTAACAGGGAAGCAATGAAGGGATTTGCATTATCTCATCAGCATTTGGTGCCATAATACCCTAGAGGCCCCACACAAAATTTGAAGGCCCTCGGATTGACCTACATTGCAAAATTGAGGTCACAAGGTCAAGAAATGACTTGAAAATTGACCTGCTCATTTGTCAACATTGCAGTTGTACCCATACTTTGACGGTCTGTATCTCCGGTTCTAATTAAGCTACAGGAAAAATAAAAACATCTTTGGAAAGCCCAGATTCTCCTCTAGTATTTGTTTTCACACACTTTAACGTATCTCTACTAGTTAAAAAGATCGCCGGACCCTGAAAAATTCATGTTTTCGGTCATGATTTTACATCTTTACATTTTTTTTACTCAGAAATCCATCTTCAAAAAATTCAATATTATTTGGGGGTATAGTCCTAACACATTTACAGTAGTTTGTGCAATTTCAAGTCTCTCCTCCCAACCGTTTGCCTTCTGGAACAAATTGAAGTTCAAAACTTGACATTTTCAGATACCATTTTTTGATGAAATATCACAATTTTACCGTTATTTCAATGAGCTATATCTCCGGTTCCAATAAAGCTACATGAATGACAAAAGCAGTTTTGGAAAGCTAAGATTTTCCTCTTCATTTAATTTTTATGTGTATTTTCTTGTAACACCGACAGGTAAAAAGATCGGTAGACCCTGAAAAATTCATCTTTACAACACCTTATCAAATGACTGTAGCTCTGCAGAAACTGGAACATCAGCTTTCACTCTCATTATGTACTTAGGGTTATCATAATTGTGTATCATGCTGGCACTGTGCATGATGGTCGCACTGTACATCATGCCTTACCCTCTAACTAACCCTAACCCTAACCCTAACCCTAACCCTAACCCTAACCCTAACCCTAACCCTAACCCTAACCCTAACCCTAACCCTAACCCTAACCCTAACCCTAACCCTAACCCTAACCCTAACCCTACTGGTCCCTGTCCTACCTAAAAATTATCCTACAAGGTAATAAGCATATGATGAGAATAAAACTCTTTGGACAATGCTCTTGAGATATATAAAAAAACAATATTATATTAAACGGAAGGTTGGTTATATAGCCCTTTAGGTATGATGATAAAAAGAATTTTGACCAATAGTGCAAACCTGTCCCAAGGTGATGTTATCTTTATACCATGGAAAGTGTCTAAAGCTAGAGACTAATTCCAAACCTAAATGTAAGGTAACCTAATAACAAGGTCCTAAATGATGTATGCTTTACAGGACAAGTGTGCAGGATATAAGCTTGGAAGTTTATAACCTGGCAAGTTTTTGGATTTTATCCCAATTGAGAAATTGTTGGTGTCGTTGAAGTATAAATTACAGGACCAAGATCCTGTATTTGAGAGTTATCTATTTACTGGTATATGCATGCAACCTTGACTATGATAAGGGTACTTTTGAAAGTAACCTTGTGCAGGTGTCTCAGAATGATGCCGTGAAAAGTTGATACAAGATAATATATCCTACTGTTTTTGTGCATTGAATGAATGACAATAAACAATAAAATTAAAGTATAAATGTGATGAACGAATGTGCTAAAAAATAGGTATTCTACAGTGCTATGTCTACCGACGGAGCTACCAAAAAGTTGGTAGATGTGAAATCTAGTGATAGGAGAGAAATATCTACATAAGATTATTTTTTTGTCACCTGTGCTTGCAGCACTGGACTTTTGGTGAATTCAAATCTGTGTATAGATTTGGAGGCTTTGAAGTTAAGTATGCTTAACCTGGTCAGGGGATGTTGAAGGCTGCTGCCTCTGTTTTTTCTACCAACTTCAGACTGTTGTTTAGAGTACGTTCACATGAACCAAAGGTGAAGGAAGTTATGTTTTAGAGATTCTATCAATTTATAGGGGATTTGTTAGTTTTACATGTATGAGGTCTTAAAACGTATGGATGTTGATGAAGGTATAATTAGTCACTTAATTGGAAATTAATAACTGTAGTAGTTGCAGTGATAAGGAATCACAATTTCTATTCACTATAAGGAAATTCCAAAATGGAGATAATAGCAATTAATCAGAGGAGAATGTGTACTTGAGCAATTTATCTAAAAAATATAAGATGTAAGTGAATTGGAAGTAGTCAAATGATGTGATATGAGTTAGATATAGTACAATTGTTTGTCCCAAAGGCTATTTTATTGCAAGGTTTGAAGAGTAATCAAGGTCCAATTACGCAATAAGTGCAGTTGTTATGGCTATTGGTTGGAATTTCTCAACAATGAGAAGTATGGCTGTTGCTGTTCAAAACAGGTTATCAGACTAAATATTCAAGACCTATAGACTTGTTATTGCAGACCTACTTTTAATTCAGGACCTATTTGTCTTCAATTGAATGTAGTCAAATTGAGTGGGATTATCTAGACACAAGCGCTTTAATAAAATAAATTTGTCAAAAATTATTTTATGATCAGCCGACAGTATAAAATAATAAAGTTGTTCTTAACAAAAATGATAAGTTATCCCAAGATTATAAGTATTGAAATTTCAATTCGGCAGTAAGTGCAATTTTTTAGTGAGAAGTATGGATTTTGCTGTTCCAAACAGCTTATCAGACTTATTATTCAAGGCCTAATCTACTTTTTCTTAGAAAGAGAAGAGGATTGAGTGTATTAAGTAAATAAACCTGCTAAATGAATGAAACTATTTTCTTACAAGGTTCAAAGAGTAGTAAAGATCCAATTAGGAATTAAGTGCAATTGCTGAGTCTATTGATTTGGAATTTCTTCAAGAGTGAGAAGTATGTATATTACTGTTTTTTTTAAAAAAACTGGTTGTCAGACTTATTATTCAAGACCTTTTTGTTATATAATTTCAGACCTACTTGTCTTCAATGAAATATTCAAGTTTCAATTAGGCAATAAGTGCAATTGTTAAGGCTATTGATTACAATTTTGTTAAGTATGGCTATTGCAGTTGTTTTAACACCAATTATAAGTTATCCCAAGATTATAAGTATTCAAGTTTCAATTCGGTAATAAGTGCAATTTTTTAGTGAGAAGTATGGATATTGCTGTTCCAAACAGCTTATCAGAGTTATTATTCAAGGCCTAATCTACTTTTTGTTAGAAAGAGAAGAGGATTGAGCCTACTAAGTAAATGAACCCGCTGAATGAATAAAAAAACTATATTTTATTACAAGATTCAAAGAGTAGTCAAGATCCAATTAGGAAATAAGTGCAATTGCTGAGGCTATTGATTGGAATTTCTCAAGAGTGAGAGGTATGGATATTACTGTTCAAAACAGGTTGTGAGACTTAGCAACCTTTTTGTTATATAATTTCAGACCTAGTTGTCTTCAATTGAATATTCAAGTTTCAATTAGGCAATAAGTGCAATTTGCTCTATAACTTGAAATGTACTTGTCCTTAATTTAATGAAGTCTAATTTATGAAAGAGAAAAGAATTGAACCTTCTAAATTATTAAACTTGCTAAATTATTAAACTTGCTAAATGAATAAACTTGCTAAATGAATAAACTTGTTAAATGAATAAACCTGCTATATAAATAAACCTTCTAAACAATTCAACCTGCTAAATAATGAAAACCCTCAAACAATTTAAATGATTAAACCTGTGAAATGATCAAACTTATTAAAATATTAAACAATACAACCTTATAAAATAATTGTTAATACAAGTTCTGAGATAAGGAAATTTTGGTTAGTGAAAAATAATTGTACTCAACAGTCTTGGAGAGGAAGTTGGACTTGCAGTGGCAGCAGCAGTCAGTCAGTCAAAATCCTATCCTTGAACCAGGGAGCAGAATATCAGCAGAGCTTTCGACTTGGTAGTCTTCTTCAGTGCAGAATATGCCTATAGTGATTTCTGTCCCAGTTTTATATCTTTACAGATAGGAGGTAATTGTAGTCAGAAGTTGTGATTGGCTAATTGCTTTTTTGAGTTCCCTCCCACTGTGTATGGCCCCTCTGATTGGCTGCTCACTGGAGTGTGACCACTTATGGTGATCAGTGCTCCAGCAGCCTTAGGGGTGCTAAGAGCTCTAAATTAAATTTAACCATAATATTACATATGCTGCCTGTTATTAAAATATTATGTCCTCATTTTGGGATTTGTTAGACTGCTAGATATAGTGACTTAAGAAAGTATCACTCACCTCTGTGAGTGATGATTTGTCATAAAAATGTTTCTTGTTATTTCTCAGTCATTTATACAGGAAACAAATGAAAATAAATGTAAATAATTTGACTATGAGATAGTTATTTTGTTTTTAACATATCTCATACAATTTTTGAGCTAGAACATTGATACTGCACAATCATGTAGATTAACCTGTTGTGCCCATGTGTGTGTAATTTCATGACAATATCTTAAATAGTTTTTGCGTAATCGCCGTTTTTCGGAAAAAGCCGTGTTTCGCGATTGCGACGTCAATTATTATAATAAAATTATAAAATTGCTATGACATATAGCTTAAAGACTTGTTGTGGTGAGAATTTAATTTCAAATTGATATCTTTAAAATTGAAGGAGATAGAAGGTGTTCAATTTAGGGTAGTCCCAAGAATAATTTGGAAAAAATATTATTTTATGGATGTGTTGTGTATGACTTCATTTTGAAGGTGAATGTTTGAAGTTGCATATAATAATATAGGTTTTTAAAAAAAGAAACTTTAATATATAATTTGAAAAGGATTAAAAGATGTTTATTGGCCTTATTGGATCTGGCACTTTTCTTTGACCAAGTTGATTACAGGAATATGATTGGAGTGTCAGGGTTGCTAAGGTATTGATTGCAATTATCAGAGTGTTCATTGGAATTGTTTGTCTGTAATTATGTCGATCAAAAGATTTGGGAAGTGTGTTCCATTTCAAAAGATATTTGGTATTTTAAATTAAAAATTTTTTTTAATGAAATTGAAAGTAAATCCTTGGAGCTTATTAAGTGTATGCTGTTTGTTCTAGTTGGTTACAGTGTATTGTGTAAATTTGGAACCTGTTGGTTTTGGTTAGTTTGCACAAGTAAGTTATCCATGGATGATTAGTGTCATGTTTGTTTGTTTTGGTTGCTGTTGAATCATTGGGAATGTACAGTTATCACTTGAGTGTTTTGGTTTTTGAGAATTTGAATTTAAAGTTTTGCTTTGCTAATTTGGTTAAAACAGTTTCCTTTAACATATTTGTTTCATTTTTATAGAAACAATTTTGACAAATTTTCACAATATTTTCCATAAAGCCGTTTTTAAACATATCTCATACAATTTTTGAGCTAGATCACTCCTTGGCAGATCTCTGGATTTCAGTGTTAGAAACCCCCAAGTCAAGCAAACAATTAGATAAGCTTGAATTGGGATGGATAGAAAGACTCAATACAGTGAACAATGGCCTAAACATGCAAGAAGGAAACCCAGTAGGGGACATTTCTCCATTCATCCTTCAGTATCACCCGCTGGCTTCCAAACTAGCTAAAATTGTCAATGAGTGGTGGGACCAATTCAAAATGGATAACCCATCCACAACAAAAAGACATCCCATTAATATCATTCGGGCCTTTGCCAAAAACAAGAGCCTTTCTCAAACTTTAGTCAGGTCAATGCTTGTCCAGCTTGAAGAATAAATTACCCTAAAAACTAGCCTTAACTTCATCGGACCTTAAACCTAACCCTAAACCTAAACTAACCCTAACCCTAACCCTAACCCCTAAACCCTAACCCTAACCCTAACCCTAACCCTAAATCCTACAGCTACCATAAGTAGACTTTTTGTATATTTGCTCCTTGATACAATTCACATAGAAACGCATTACTTTCAGGACAGTCAAGGTCAAGTGGCAGATATTGGACTGTGACATGAGTAGTGCCAGTGCACTCTAGGGTGTGGGCCGTTAACCCTGAACCCTAACCCTAACCCTAACCCCTAAACCCTAACCCTAACCCTTAACCCTAACCCTAAACCCTGAACCCTAACCCTAACCCTACTGTGCATCATGGTGGCACTGTGCATCATGGTGGCACTGTGCATCATGGTGGCACTGTGCATCATGGTGGCACTGTGCATCATGGTGGCACTGTGTATCATGGTGGCACTGTGCATCATGGTGGCACTGTGCATCATGGCTGGCACTGTGCATCAAGGCTGGCACTGTGCATCATGACTGCCACTGTGCATCAAGGTTGGCACTGCATCATGGTGGCACTGTGCATCATTGTGGCATTGTGTATCATGGCTGGCACTGTGCATCATGGTGGCACTGTGCATCATTGTGGCACTGTCCATCATGATGGCACTGTGCATCATTGTTGCACTGTGCATCATTGTGGCACTGTGCATCATGGTGGCACTGTGCATCACTTGCACAATGGTAAGCTATACCACAATGGCAGAGTGCACCATAGTGGCATTGTGCACCACAGTAGCAGTGTGCACAACAGTGTCAGTGTGCAACAGGGTGGCAGTTTAGACCACAGCAGTGTGCACCACAGTGGCAGTTTAGCACCGCAGTCACAGTCACAGTCACAATGGCACTGTGCACCAGAGAGGCAGTGTGCAGAGCAGTGGCTTTGTGTGTCACCGTCTCACTGTGCACCACGGTTGCACTGTGCACCACAATATTGTTGCAAGCTGTCTTTCTGCTATGCTGCATGAACTGGTAAAAGCTTGGTAAATTCTTAGTCACTGACCTTGGTCAGTTACAGGGTTCTAGTTAAGAATTTACCATTACATGGTAAATTCTTATTGTTTTTGGTATTATTCTTATTATTATTATTTCCAATTTTTTTCCTCCGATTTTCCCGAAACTTGGTCACAAGGTGCCTCTAGGACTAAAACTAGGCCACACCTGAAAGGGATGACCTTGACCTATTTTTCAAGGTCACAGAGCCTTTCAAACATGAAATTTTCGAAATTTCATTGGCCTATTACTGCGCAACTATAACAGGTGGCATAATTGTACAGGTCATGTCTTACTCAAAAGTACTAGGCTGTATTCAGGCACAAGAATTTCTGGAATCACTCAAGCGGAACCGGAGCTTTGGGAAAAACACTGTTTTAGGTTTATTTCAGTTTACTCAAGAACAACAACAGGTAGAGAAAGGCCGATTGCACTAAAACATGGCCAGTATCTGGGGGGGTGTGCACGCGTAATTTTCATTCGAATATCTGCAACGGTTACGGAGCAGCGGCCATTTTAGTGAAATGTGTCCGCAGGATATGGGGTGTGGGTCTTCGAACACCATGAAGGAGTCAATTTAGGTCATGTAAATGTATAACAGACTACCCTTAACATACCCCCAAAACCCCATACAGACCTTCAGATTTGACCTTGACCCCATTTTTCAAGGTCATTTGACCCCTCAAAGTTCAAATATGGGCGATTTTCAAAAATTCTGAAAATTGTCATTTTTTTCACATATCAGTCTCATCTTCTGGTTTCTGGAAGGCGCCAGCCAGTTTGTTTGAGGCCTGAAATCGGAATTCAGATATCTTTTCGTGCTGATTTGTTAAAAAATCACAAATATTGCATACCGCGCTACATATAAAAACACCCTATTTTTGCCCCGATGACAGGTAAATATTGATCCTACACAGTTCAAACAATTGAATGACCCCCCAATAGTCACACATTGTCAATCTAGGGAAAATATTGGTTTTGACCTAGAAACGTTTTTTAAGGTCAAACTCAAGGTCAAATATTAGGTGAAATTGGAAATTTCAGACATTTCATTTTTCTTAACAGGGAAGCAATTAAAGGATTTGCGTTATCTCTTAGGAATTTGGTGCCATAATACCCTAGAGGCTCCATGCAAAATTTGAAGGCCCTCGGATTGACCTACATTGCACAATTGAGGTCACAAGGTCAAGAAATGACTTGAAAATTGACCTGCTCATTTGTCAACATTGCAGTTGTACGCATACTTTGACGGTCTGTATCTCCGGTTCTAATTAAGCTACAGGAAAAATAAAAACATATTTGGAAAGCCCAGATTCTCCTCTAGTATTTGTTTTCTATACATTTTAACGTGTCTCTACTAGTTAAAAAGATCGCCCGACCCTGAAAAATTCATGTTTTCGGTCATGATTTAACAACTTTGCATTTTTTTTACTCAGAAATACATCTTCAAAAAATTCAATAATATTTGGGGGTGTAGTCCTAACACATTTACAGTAGTTTGTGCAATTTCAAGTCTCTCCTCCCAACTGTTTGCCTTCTGGAACAAATTGAAGTTCAAAACTTGACATTTTCAGAGACCATTTTTTGATGAAATATCACAATTTTACCATTATTTCAATGGGCTATATCTCCGGTTCCAATTAAGCTACATGAATGACAAAAGCAGTTTTGGAAAGCTAAGATATTCCTCTTCATTTAATTTTATGTGTTTTTTCTTGTAACACCCACAGGTAAAAAGATCGGTGGACCCTGAAAAATTCATCTTTCCCACACCTTATCAAATGACTGTAGCTCTGCAGAGACTGGAACACCCTCTTTCACTCTTGATATGTGCTTAGGGTTATCATAATTGTGCATCATGGTGGCACTGTGCATCATGGTGGCACTGTGCATCATTGTGGCACTGTGCATCATGGTGGCACTGTGCATCATTATGGCACTGTGCATCATGGTGGCACTGCGCATCACTGTGGCACAATGGCAGGCTGCACCACAATGGCAGGCTGCATCGCAATGGCAGAGTGCACCACAGTGGCACTGTGCACCACAGTGTCAGTGTGCACAACAGTGTCAGTGTGCAACACAGTGACAGTGTGCAACACAGTGGCAGTTTGGACCACAGTGTGCACCGCAGTGGCAGTTTAGCACCGCAGTTACAGTCACAGTCACAGTGGCATTGTGCACCAGATTGGCAGTGTGCAGAGCAGTGACTGTGCGCCACCGTCTCACTGTGCACCATGGTGGCACTGTGCACCACAATATTGTTGCAAGCTGTCTTTGGGCTATGCTGCATGAACTGGTAAAAGCTTGGTAAATTCTTAGTCACTGACCTTGGTCAGTTACAGGGTTCTAGTTAAACTTCACCTATTACATAGGTGAAGTTTCTTGTTTTCGTACTTATTTTTATTATTATTATTATTATTATTATTTATTTTTCTTTTTTCCGCACGAAAAATTTCTTCAAAAAAATTTCAAAAAAATCAGGTATATAGTATTACATGACCTCATTACACTGACCCAGTTTCAGTGACCTTGAATTATTTTTCAAGGTCAAAGGCCATTTCAAAGTTCATTTTTTCATATCTTTCTCAAGAGCATATCACAGGCAATTACATGCGTATTTCATTTTCCACCTAGGGTCTTAATTATATAAGTCCATTACATAATCTGACCTAATTTCAAGAAAGTAGGTCAAGGCCAAGGTCGCACAGGTCTATATTTAGTGCTGGAGATTCTCATGAATGGAATCAAAGGCTGTAAGCCACACGGTATCAAAATTGATGCAGTTTGATGCCCAAATGTCTGGCCCATGGTAAGAAGTTATTTTTGTGATGATGTCATGCTTTGTTTTTGAGTTATGTAATTTTGAATAACAACCGCGTCATCAAAACCAGTGACCTTGGTAATTTCACCCTGAAATATCGATTTTAGGCCATAACAATGTATAGTGAACCCCCCCAAAGATACCCCTAAAACCCCCATACCCACCTTCAAATTTGACCTTGACCTCATTTTTCAAGGTCATTTGGCTCTTTAAAGTGCAATAAGTGCTTATTTTCAAAAATTCTGAAAATTATGTTTTTTTCATGATATCACCTTGATATATTATCTCTAGACAGACAAAAATATGTGCATATAGAAAATGCAACCCAAATTCCTCTAACATTTCACCTTAATTTTCTACAAAATTCCAAATATCGCAAACCGGAGAATGTTAAAAAATGACAAATTATTGCGTTTTGGACATGGAAATATCGATCAGAGAGAGTTACAATAATTAATTGATCCCCCCATTTTCACATGCTGATTCTGAAAATCATATTTGTTTTGACCTAGAAACTTATTTTCAAGGTCAAATTCAAGGTCAAACATGATGAAAAATTTTACTTTTTTGACATTAGATTTTTTTACACAGGCAAGGAATCAAAATATTGTTACAAAAATGTCACACATACTTGCTACAATAGTCTAGAGGCATCATAAAAATTTTCAAGGTCCTCGGATTAACCTACGTTAGACCGTAAAGGTCACAAGGTAAAAAAATTAGGGAAAAATTTACGATATTTTTTCACATTTCTCAATTATAGCGTTATTTCAATTGGCTGTAGCTCCGGTCCTAATTAAGTTACAGAGAATCTGAAAACAGATTTGGAAAGGCAAAATTCTCCCCTAGGTTTCGTTATCTAAACATTTTGTCGTAGCTCTGACGGTTTAAAAGATCGCCGGACCCTGAAAATTTCATGTTTTTTGTCAAATTTTCACAATTTATCATCATTTTGACAAGGAAATAATCATTTTATTTTAATGAAGCTATTTGAGCATACTCTCATCTTTCGTTCACATAATCCTGTAAAGTTATATATGTTTCCATTGAACCGTTTTGGTTCTAGAGTAATTTTAATTGAAAAAATACATTTTTTCAGAAATTTCTGAAGTCCACATTTCTGAATTGTAACATAATTTCAATCGGCCGTATCTCCGGTCCTAATAAAGTTACGGAGAATCTGAAAATAGATTTGGAAAGCACTTATTCTCCTCTAGTTTCAATATTTAACAATTTCTTGTAACACTGACGGTTAAAAAGATCGCCGGACCCTGAAAAATGTATGTTTTCAGAAATTGCAGTCATTTAGATATGTTTTCGGGACTAGAAGTATCTTAGCCAATGCATTCCTAAAATTACAAGGTTGATGTACTGTTGTTATACTGATTGATGTTCCGGTTGATGCACTTGTTGATGTACAGGTTGATGCATGGTCAATGCGCTGGTCATTGGACTGTTCAATGTACTGTTCAATGAACTGGTCCATGTACTGGTACTGGTCCATGTACTGGTCCATGTACTGGTCCATGTACTGGTCCATGTACTGGTCCATGTACTGGTCCATGTACTGGTCCATGTACTGGTCCATGTACTGGTCCATGTACTGGTCCATGTACTGGTCCAAGTACTGGTCCAAGTACTGGTCCAAGTACTGGTCCAAGTACTGGTCCAAGTACTGGACCAAGTACTGGTCCAAGTACTGGTCCAAGTACTGGTCCAAGTACTGGTCCAAGTACTGGTCCAAGTACTGGTCCAAGTTATTTTCTGTATAATATTCGGCAAGGTCAAATTTTCCTCTAGTTTTCATTCTCTGAATGTTTTCTTGTAACTCTGATGGTTTCAAAGAACGCCCAACCCTCAAAATTACATGTCTTCGGTCAAATATTTTTGTATCAGTCATTGTATCAGTCAGTGTATCAGACAGTGTATCATAAGTATCAGTCAGTGTATCAGTCAGCGAATCAGTCAGTGTATGGCCACAAACCGATTGACATGTTACAGTAGGGGTTTATATGTCTGCTGACTATATGTCACATCACAACTAGTCCACGGACAGATAGTTTGTAAGTACTTCCATATATCTGTGCACACTATGTACATTCTAAGTAACATGCAAAATTACAGGTGATAAATTAATATTACATGTGATATGATTTTGCATGATATTGCAAGTGATATTGAATATTTAATACATTACATGTAACTTTACATTTGATATTGCATAATATTACATGTAATAATGTGTGATATTGCATGTAATGTTACATGTGCAAGACGCTTGCAATTGCATGTACAAGTTTATGTACAAGTTTATGTGCAAGTACATGGGCAAGTTCAAGTCCGAGTTCATGTTCATGTTCAATTTCATGTCCAATGTCATTTACAATATCATTTCTGTGTTTTCTCACATTAATTTCACTGCCAATAATTATATGATAGGTGAAGTTTTGTCACCGCATCGCGGTTACCCGATTTCTAGTTATTATTATTTCCAATTTTTTCCTCCGATTTTCCCGAAACTTAGTCACAAGGTGCCTCTAGGACTAAAACTAGGCCACACCTGAAAGGGATGACCTTGACCTATTTTTCAAGGTCACAGAGCCTTTCAAACATGAAATTTTTGAAATTTCATTGGCCTATTACTGCGCAACTATAACAGGTGGCATAATTGTACAGGTCATGTCTTACTCAAAAGTACTAGGCAGTATTCAGGCACAAGAATTTCTGAAATCACTCAAGCGGAACCGGAGCTTTGAGAAAAACACTGTTTTAGGTTTATTTCAGTTTACTCAAGAACAACAACAGGTAGAGAAGGGCCGATTGCACTAAAACATGGCCAGTATCTGGGGGGGTGTGCACGCATAATTTTCATTCGGATATCTGCAACGGTTACGGAGCAGCGGCCATTTTAGTGAAATGTGTCCGCAGGATATGGGGTGTGGGTCTTCGAACACCATGAAGGAGTCAATTTAGGTCATGTAAATGTATAACAGACTACCCTTAACATATCCCCAAAACCCCATACAGACCTTCAGATTTGACCTTGACCCCATTTTTCAAGGTCATTTGACCCCTCAAAGTTCAAATATGGGCGATTTTCAAAAATTCTGAAAATTGTCATTTTTTTCACATATCAGTCTCATCTTCTGGTTTCTGGAAGGCGCCAGCCAGTTTGTTTGAGGCCTGAAATCGGAACTCAGATATCTTATATTGCTGATTTGTTAAAAAAATCACAAATATTGCATACCGCGCTACATATAAAAACACCCTATTTTTGCCCCGATGACAGGTAAATATTGATCCTACACAGTTCAAACAATTGAATGACCCCCCCATAGTCACACATTGCCAATCTGGGAAAAATATTGGTTTTGACCTAGATAGGTTTTTTCAAGGTCAAACTCAAGGTCAAATCCAAACAAACACAATTACGTTTAAATTACGTTTATAAACGGTCGAAAATCCGTTGAAAAACCGTTTTTTCATTACGCTTAAATAATGTTAAATTGGATGGTCCAAAAAACATGATTTTAACGTTTAACAAAAACGGTTAGAATAATGTCATGCCGATGTTTCCAAAAACTGTTTCCAATTGCGTCAAATAATTAGCAAAATTACGTTTGGTTTTAACGGTTTTCCAAAAACGTTTTTTTAACATAATTTTGATGTTTTGTCCCATGGTTATAATTTATCATTTATTTTCTGTTTATATAACATTTTTAATTCACTCTTTTGGCAAACATTTATTCAACGCATTAGAAAGATGTTTTTAGAATGTTTGCCAATGCATGCTTTTATAACGTTATTTGGAGAATGGTTATTTTACGTTATGAGAAAACCGTTATTTGACGTATTTGGAAAATGTTTTCATTGCGTAATGGAGAAAGCGTTATTTTTACGTTCTGAGGAAACATTTTTTCAACATTTTTGGGAAACGTTTTTATTACGTTGTGGGGAAAACCATTTTTCGACAGTTGTATTTCAACATTGGAGGAGGAATGCCTTTATTATGGTGGGGGTGTCGGGGTGGCGCTGTATGCATTTGATTTGTTGTTTGTATTTTTCTTTTTATTGCATCTAAAGGATCCTGTGTCACTACTGGCCTCATCATGTTCTTCCACTGCAAAGAAAGTATTTGTGATCAGTAAATTGTTATTCACTAGTTACATGATAAATACAAAAAGTCAATAATACATAGGCCTATATATGTGAATAAGTTATAAATCTTATAGAAATAAGGGTATAAGCCAAACAATAAAACAAACCAGCAGAGATTTAGAGAAGGCAGGTAAATAAGAAAGAAAGACAACATCATTGAAGGTAAGAGAAACAAAAATACAAATGGGAACTAGAGTATTCAGGATTTTAATGTAAAAAAACTGTTCAAATACCCATATTTTTAGTATATTTTCATTTGTAAACTCCCCCCCCCCTCCTCCAATCTGACATTTTCTGGATCCACCCCTGGGGAAGATAGGAAGGACAGGATGTGATAAAAAACATAAGACTGGAAGGATAAGGTAGATGAGCCAGATAGGAAAGATAGAATAGATAAGCTGCATTGCAAGGACAAAGTAGATTAGTCAGAAAGGAGAATAAGGTGGAAAGTATAATATATTAAAAAGATATGACAGGAAGGAAAAGATAGATAAGTTACATAAAATTGATGAGATGAATTAGATCAGATAGACATTATCGATTTGATAGGTTTGAGGGACCTATTGATGGATAGACAGATAGAAAGATATATAGAATGATAGAGAAAAAGATAGAAAGATAGATAGATAGATAGATAGATAGATAGATAGATAGATAGATAGATAGATAGATAGATAGATAGATCTATATAAAACATATGCTAGGAGGTTAGGCCTAATTAAGGGAAAACTGTTTTTTAAATAGGTAGATAGATAGATAGATAGATAGATAGATAGACTTTGATTTTGTTTAGCATAAGCAAGATTATAATACCAGTAATACCTGGAGGCTGCAGCCAAGAATTCCTCAAGTTATTGTGTATCTGCAGAAAAATCCTGGAAGAAAAAGTGAAGTAATACAATTGGTGTTCTTTACATATTTCAAAATATTACCACCCAAATAATGTAATGCATGTTTCTTAATTGATAAGAAATATTGAAAAACTCACCTATGATTCTTCAGCATGATGTTGCCTGGACAAAATCTGGACACTTCTAATTCTATCTACTCTATAGCATGTGCATTCAGCCATGGAGGTTGTAAAACTGAGTTTCTTGCATAAATTATAGGGGGTGATTAGGGGGTAATTAGCCACTCTGGAAATGTAATTCGACTATGCTTTACAATGAGCAAATTATATTGCAAAATAAATTCTTGTATATTTATATCTGTGTATTTGAATCTTAAATTAGCATTGCATTTAATTAATAGAGTTTGCAAGAAGAAACTTAAATGTTGGATTATTATTTGGAATATGCCACAATATAGTTATAATTATAGCATGCCTATATTATGATATTGTGTTACATGTAGACCTATACAATTTACAAATTTGACCTGTCTACTTAACTATCTAGTTATCTATTTAGTTATCTATTTATCTATCTTGTTATCTATTTAGTTATCTGTCTTGGTATCTATCTAGTTATCTATTTAGTTGTCTATCTAGTTACATGTAGATAAAAAAAATGCACAAATTGGACCTGTCTACCTATCCATCTAGTTATCTATTTAGTAATCTAGTCATCTAGTTGTTTAGTTATCTATTCTTCTGTCTAGTTATCTATTTAGTTGTCTATCTAGCTGTCTAACTAGTTAAATGTAGATCCATAAAATTTAAAATAGGATCTATGTACTTGTCTGCCTATTTATTAAGTTATCTAGTAATCTGTCTTGTTAACTTATCCATTTTAAAGCGATCTATCTAATGATCCATCAAGTTATCTATCTATCTATCTATGCATCTATCTATCTATCTATCTATCTATCTATCTATCTATCTATCTATCTATCTATCTATCTATCTATCTATCTGTCTGTCTGTTTATCTATCTATCTACCTGTTTATCTGTCTATTGTTAGTTTGTTAAACAGTTAGTTTGATGGTTAGATTATTAGGAAGTTATAAATGGATCAAAACAACAAAATCAAGTTGTACTTCAGCCAATGACAATAGATGCATAGATCTGTTTTCCGTATACAAGATTAGAAACACATACTGGGGTACCAAGTTGTTCTTCATTTTGTAGAATTTAATGCAGTTACTTATATAATTATTATGTACACTGTACATACACAAATATATATATATATATATATTTTATCATTTGTTTTTCAAATGTCAGCACAATTTCAAAATGATAAATCTATCTATCTATCTATCTATCTATCTATCTATCTATCTATCTATCTATCTATCTATCTATCTATCTATCTATCTAGCTATCTATCTATCTGTCTAATCTATCTAATCTATCTAATCTATCTTTCATCTGCCTTCAGAATTCTAGGGCGCTTGATATTGCATTGTCATTTTAACATGTGAAAGATTGGACGGACCTGAGAGGGAACACCATGTGTTGTGTGCAGCCACAAGAGACAAAATGTTGTGCTTTTCAAATTTAGTAAAATATTCACAGCACAGCAATGGAGGTAGATAGGAAGATGATTTTTGGTGCAAAAGATGCGCATATTTACAGGCTAACTGGATATAAGCTTTCTATCCTGATTGTGTTATTTTTTTCCTTCATAATAAAGCATTAAGTGGCCGAAATACGGCATTTTTTCCGATTATTTAGTGCCTTTTTTTGCTTAGAGGTCTAAAGTTTGCTATAAATTTTGGGGAAAACGATTTTACCAACACCCATCATCAAGTATATCGTATGTAGATTCCAAAAGTGTGAAACATTAGTTTGTGGGTGAAATAGTTGTTGATTGATGACGAGATACATTATAACATGCAAGTCAAAAGAAACACAACTCGCCCTCATGCAATATTAGTCACCTTAGTGCTATAAAAACTGTATATATATATGTGCTGTGCGATAACAGTATAATATAACATAATAATTTGGATTAACATTCTATGATTATATCACTTGAATATTGATTCAATATTTTGAAATTGGATTTTTTATATTGAGGTACAAGAAACAGTGAATTTGTATTTTCATAGATCTAGGCATATACACAGCCATTCTGTCATAAGTATAACCCAAAACTTCAAAGTTTTCTTTCACAATCGTTGTGCAATGTTTGATATTATGCCAAGTTCATGTAAAATTCTATTGCAGTTTTAAGATTATGAATTGATACATAATTAAGTATAGCATACACTTCCAATAAACGAAAAATTAATCTAATTGGCTTCATTTTAAAACTCCAGGAGAGCCTCAATTGCTTGCTTTACTGAGTCTATACTTTAGCCTTCAGCAACAAAAGAAACATGGGTTTTTCATAGCATTAAAAACAATTTATTTTATGATAACCTCAGGTATTCAACCACACACATTTTGCTTGAATCAGTCCTTTTGACATTTGCTGTATACACTTTCCATATATTTACAATGTAAGAATAATGTATTTTCAATGTTGCAGAATTACGTTCTTAAATAACGTATTTTTAACGTTTTCATAGTACATATTAGAAACGTTTAACAATGAAGTTAAAAGTTTGACATTGTTATTCAGTTTCAAAATTCAGTTGAAAAACATTTCCTTCAAAATGTTTTTAAGTTGATCATTTACAATGCTTCAATGACACTTTTCAATATGTTCTAAAACAGTCTTGCAAAAATGTTTCTGTTACCATAACGTCAAATGTACAAGCTTCATTAATCTTTTTACATATTTTCGCGACATTGGAATGATGTTTTTTCCACGTTAAAGAAAAACGTTTTCAAAAGGCATATTTCTAACATTTTCTTGAAACAGTTTAGAAACGTTAAAAAATTGAGTTAGCAGGTTAATGTTGTCGGTCAGCTCAGAAATTCAGTTGAAAAACGTTTTATTTCAACATTTTGAAACGGATTATAGATAACGTTTTAAAGATGCTTTCAAGTTTATGTTCAGAAACACTTTTGAAATAAGCATTTTTTCAACGCTAAAGCCAGATGTTAAATCGACATTCGAACTTTACCAACATTCATAATGTCAGAATACTGTATTTTATGCCTTACAGAAACTTATTTTCTGGTAACGTATTTTCAACATCTTCATTAAACGTTTTTTCCACGTTAAAGAAATACGTTTTTAAAAAAACATATTTCTAACATTTTCTTGAAACATTTTGTCAATGCTAAAGTCAGATGTTAAATAGACATTAGAATTTTATCAACATTCATAATGTCAGAATAACGTATTTTATGCATTACAAAAACTTATTTTCAGGAAACGTATTTTCAACATTTTCATAAAACGTTTTTTCCCCGTTAAAGAAATACGTTTTCAAAAAACATATTTCTAACATTTTTTAAAAACATTTTTTCAATGCTAAAGTCAAATGTTTTATCGACATCAAAACTTTACCCACATTCATTATGTCAGAATAACGTATTTTATGCATTACAGCAACATATTTTCAGGTAACACATTTTCAACATTTTCATTAAACGTTTCAAATATGTTAAACTGTAATGGTTGGAATGAAACGTTTTCCATCAACGTTAAAATTTGGTTAAAAAAACGTTATCAAATAACGGTTTGAGCACCGACCGCTATAAAACCGTTGAAAAACCGTTTGTGTTTGCTGGGATATTAGGTGAAATTGGAAATTTCAGACATTTCATTTTTCTTAACAGGGAAGCAATTGAGGGATTTGCGTTATCTCTTAGGCATTTGGTGCCATAATACCCTAGAGGCCCCACGCAAAATTTGAAGGCCCTCGGATTGACCTACATTGCACAATTGAGGTCAAAAGGTCAAGAAATGACTTGAAAATTGACCTGCTCATTTGTCAACATTGCACTTGTACCCATACTTTGACGGTCCTTATCTTCGGTTTTAATTAAGTTACAGGAAAACTAAAAACATATTTGGAAAGCCCAGATTCTCCTCTAGTATTTGTTTTCTATACATTTTAACGTATCTCTACTAGTTAAAAAGATCCCCCGACCCTGAAAAATTCCTGTTTTCGGTCATGATTTAACAACTTTGCATTTTTTAAACTCAGAAATACATCTTTAAAAAATTCAATAATATTTGGGGGTGTAGTCCTAACACATTTACAGTAGTTTGTGCAATTTCAAGTCTCTCCTACCAACCGTTTGCCTTCTGGAACAAATTGAAGTTCAAAACTTGAAATTTTCATGGACCGTTTTTCGATGAAATATTGCAATTTTACCATTATTTCAATGGGCTGTATCTCCAATTCTAATAACGCTACCTGAATGACACAAGCAGTTTTGGAAAGCTCAGATTCTCCTCTTAATTTAATCTAATGTGTATTTTCTTGTAACATCGACAGGTAAAAAGATCAGTGAACCCTAAAAAATTCATCTTTCCCACACCTTATCAAATGACTGTAGCTCTGCAGAGACTGGAACATCAGCTTTCACTCTTGTTATATGCTTAAGGTTATCATAATTGTGCATCATGGTAGCACTTTGCATCATGGTGGCACTGTGCATCATGGTGGCACTGTGCATCATTGTGGCACTGTGCATCATTGTGGCACAATGGCAGGCTACACCACAATGGCAGAGTGCACCATAGTGGCACCGTGCACCACAGTGGCAGTGTGCACAACAGTGTCAGTGTGCAACACAGTGGCAGTTTAGACCACAGCAGTGTGCACCACAGTGGCAGTTAAGCACCACAGTCACAGTCACAGTCACAGTCACAGTTGCACTGTGCACCAGAGTGGCATTGTGCACCAGAGTGGCACTGTGCACCAGAGTGGCACTGTGCACCAGAGTGGCACTGTGCACCAGAGTGGCACTGTGCACCAGAGTGGCACTGTGCACCAGAGTGGCTCTGTGCGCTATCGTCTCACTGTGCACCGCGGTGGCACTGTGCACCACAATCTTGTTGCAAGTCTTTTGGCTATGCTGCATGAACCGGTAAAAGCTTGGTAAATTCTTAGTCACTGACCTTGTTCAGTTACAGGGTTCTTGTTATTATTATTATTATTACTTGACTATTTGCACCTGATTAAGCAGTATCTGCTCATTCTGCTGCACACTAACCATTTCCAGAAAATCTGATCAGAATGTCAGCAGACAACAACGCCCCAAAGCAAGGAAAAGTCCAACTATTTGTTGGTGGGGGACAAAGCATCAGCATTGTGATGACATCATGCAGTGGTTACGTCATGAAAAGCATACCACGTGATCCATTATCCTTCATCAGAAAGCATCCACCTTCGCATCCCATCGTGGCCATGCAGTGTCAAAAATTGGCTGCTGGTGTTTTGGGTTAGTGCTTACTGCTTAGCAGTCAGAATATAAATACCGGGTAAATTAAGGTGTAGGCCTATATGTATACATGCGACATAAAAGTGCAATTTTCCCAGGGGCAGTTTGCTCACTGTGAATAAATAAGCTTGATAGAAACAATTAGGCTAAAAGACATCGAGATCTATGGATAGACAGAAAGGTGGCCATGGAGATGTTCAAGTCAATTTTTCAAGTCAGTTTATTAGACCATGGAGCTATCCTGCAAAGTTGATTATGTTGAGTAATAATATATATAGGCCTATAGCCTTGGCCAAAACAGTGGTGTCACCAGCCGGGGTGGGGGGGGGGGTATGGTGAAATTCATTTTGCCCCTCCTCTACCCCCCCCTAATTTTGAAACCATAATCCCATAGTGTCATTACAAGTCACATACCCCCCCCCACTCCCAGTTGAACGGAAATTTGGCCTAAATGTGATCACTGTTCAAGGGGTCGGCTAGCTATAGGCCTATTTTCCAATTATGATTTCTTAATAAAAACTCCTATTTTCTCAGGCCTTATGTGGCAGACAACTCCTAATACTACCCCTTTTAACATCCATCATTCAGTCTTTGATACCATGCAGGGCCGGATTATCCATAGGGCACAGTGATGCACAGTGGGCACTGTGCCCAGGGCCTCACATGGCAAGGGGGGGGGGGGCTCAACAAATTCTGAAAAAAATAGGATCAAAGTCACAGAAATTGCAACTTCAACTCTCATGCGGCCCACAATGGCCTCTGAGGCCCCCTCAACTAAGATATCCTGTGCATGAAACACCAATTGACTGTCAAGCTGTTGTTTTTTCTTTGGGTGTAATCCTTCCTTGGTTGAAAGGGCATTGGATGCAATTTACATTTTCAATATCCCGTGTGCAGGACATATTACTAGAGAAAATAGAATTGTTAAGACACTTTTGAAGATGAATATGTTATGTTTTGTTAAATATGAAGCTAATTCATTGATAAGAAGCTGGACTCACTTGACCTGATTCCCAGCTGTGGACTGTTGATGTTGAGACCAGAATACTTTATAGCGCTATATTTCATGCCCAGAATACAATATAGCGCTCTATATCTTATGCTACAGAAAACTTTATAGCACTATATTTTACGCCCAGAATACTTTATCACGCTATATTTTATGCCCAGAATACTTTATAGCGCTATATTTTATGTCCAGAATACTTTATAGCGCTATTTTTTATGCCCAGAATACCTTATAGCGCTATATTTTAGGCCCAGAAAACTTTATAGCGCTATATTTCATACCCAGAATACTTTATAGCACTATATTTCATGCCCAGAATACAATATAGCGCTACATGGTATGCCCAGAATACTATGTAGAGAGAAAACACAACATATCAGGTGGAGATGGTGATTTTCTATTCAGAACTTTTTAACTGGTTTGATACATGGTATGAAATCAAGCATTTAGTGAACATTAATGTCTGAAAAAAAAACAATGTTCAGCCGGGGCGCTCTTCCTTCCTTTTTTGTGGAGGGACTGGGAGCTGCACATTTATTGTTGTTGACCCCCATATGATGATGAAATAACTGGGAGTTGGCCACATAAACCCAGATAGACAGATAGATAGATGTAGATATGGTAAGTGCAGCCCTCTTAGCCCAGTTCTGGGCACTCACATGTGAGGTTGATAGGTGAGATGGGAGACAGAGCAGAGGTCCTCAACATGTCACACATTTACCCCATGTGAGGGATCTTTCACTTGCCCCGCACAGACACTTATACAAGGGGCTGCCAATGTAACGTCTCATCCGAATGACATCCAGCTGGCATTATGCAGGCAAAGACCTTCAGCCGAGCAGTCGGGCATCTTAACCACTCTGTCACCCAGCTGTCTGCAAACAAGCACTCTTATAACCATTAGGCCATGGAGGAAGTCCGAGAAACTAGCCCTTTCCTGTACCAATGTAAAACTTCACGGCAGGGCCGGGCAAGTTGCTGGTAGCAATATTGAACAACATCAATTAAAATATATGCCTGAATAGGCCAATACATAGCTTTCTAAAAAAATCATTTGTCTTATATTATTGCCTGAGGAGGAAGATACATAAAAATATTTGTAATATGTTACAAAATTTCAGAGAAAGCAAGGTGAATGATAAAAGCAACACTTTTCCAAGCCATTAAACATATTAGCTTTGGCTAATGCATCCTGCACGTGGCTAATGAAAATTGCATATATTTGCGCGCAAATTGGCTACACATCCATGAATTTCACTGAAAATTGGCCTTTGCGGCAAATTGAATTTTGGTCCCAGGAAAAGCACTGATAAAACTTATATAAATGATACTGAGCGCTAGCAAATGATCCACGCTACCATGAAAGTGTGCAAAGCCATAAAAAAGTATTTTTATTTTTTCATCATGTTTGATTTTTTTCTATGAAATCTGCATTTTATTGAACTGCCCCCCCCCCTGTATTAACAAGAGCATTGAGCTATAACTTGCTGGGGTAAATTTAAGTGGCAAAAATGTTTCCCCAGAATCCAACACTGACTGGCCCTTGTCCAGGAGCCCCCCTTCTCTAAACTATAGCAGTGCCACCTAGTGCCGGCTTATGGAACTAATAAAAGTCTGCCACCTAGCGGCCATTTCTTGTGGCTTGGAAGTGTGATCCTGCGCACCCTTGAAATAAGGGTACCCCCATGGTGCATATCCCATCTACCAATCAAATGGGCTTATGCAGGGAGGGGAGGTGCTTATGAAAATGATTGACTGCTGAAAAGAGGCTGACGTTTTTGGCACAGGTCTAATTGAAGTTTGAACATATTTTGTGATTCAATCATTGGTTGGTGATAGTTATGTTGATAGATAGACAGATAGACAGATACACAGATAGATTGATAGATAGGTAGATCTGCCAGCTTGTCTTTTATTAAAATATTTTAATGTTTATTTGTCACACGTCTTAAGAATGTCTTGTTTACTGATTTAATCAAAAATGAAATTTTGCAATGCAGTAACTTTTTACAAATCAAACAATCAACAAATTGGTTGACTACTGCCAATCTACAGCATTGTACATGGGTAATCAAAAATAGTTATAAAACATTATTACATGGATTGTTTTGGTGAGCAGTGATTTACTTTGACATTTGACTAGTTCAGATCGCATACAGAATAAAATGAGACCTGTTTGTAAGACCTGTTATTGAAATCAAGGTATTTTTCTATATGCATATATAGACATACATACAGCTAGACGCACAGACAGCTAGACAGACAGACAGATAGATAGATAGATCTATACAGATAGATAGATAGATAGTTGGTGAAACCACATCAGAAGTAACATTTTGGTTTCATTTACAGGTTTATATTTTTTCTCACAAGTGATGATAACTAACAAGCTCTTATCATGAGTTTGAAACACCTCAGGATTGGAGATAAAATCAGCTGACCTCTCCCCCCTCTACCTCACCCAGGGTATCTCTTTAGGCACAGTCAGGGCACGTCACAGTGGCACGAACTGCGTCCACTTCAGTTTTGCAGTGAAGAGCCACACCACCTGCAGGAAGAGAATAGGCAAAGTCAATTTGTAGTTCAGGTTTGTTGATCCTGATTTCTCTTAGTATCTTGGCACTGTTATTAAATGATCTAGGATCAGATATATTGTCAATAATGACAATATTTTTGTCATTCTTTGCAGGTTCAAGGGCAGGCTTTTCTGGCTCCGGCGAGCCTCTAAGCGGCGCTGCTGATATGTTTGGGGTCTCCTCCTGAGTGTTAGTCAGGATTTGTGAGAGTTTGAGGGAGACCTGTTTTGCGCCATCACATTGGCTGATACTTTTAAGTAGGCAGCTAACACATTTGTAGTAGCATCTCTTAAATTTAGAGAATTCAGATCCACTGATGCCTGCGCATTTTATGTGCCACCACTGGTTACATTTTGAGCAGCATATCCATTTTGAGACTTTTTCATCATAGGAGTCATTGCAGGGGCAGTGATTTTTGGGGTCATTCTCATCATAAATTTCATCATGTTCATCACCTCCGCTAGCTTTATTTACAAATCCATCGCTAGCTTTGACCACCTCCTCAGTTTCATTGTTTTGATTCAAAGCATTAGTAACATAATCCTTAACAAACAAATGCTTAGCAACTATATTAGCAACAGAATCCTTAGCAACTATGTTAGCAACAGAAGCAACAGAAGCCTTATCAACTACAGCCTTAGCTACTAGCTTGCCTGTCTTTGATTCCTTTTTTCCTTTCCTGGACTTTGTGTTTTTCCGAGTTGTTAATTCACAAATCGAAGGTTGAGTAGGGATGGCGTCTGTGTCAGCATCCACAGGTTTATTAAGTAACCTGTTCTTAGTCTGACTTCGAGTACGGGCTTTCCCAGGTGAGGTCTGGCCAGCAGATCTGTTTTCGCAGGACTCCAGATCGGCCGTAGTTCCGTCAACACAAGGTATGTTTGGACTCGCGGGGGTCCAAAATGGCGCCTCTTTTCTTGTTCTTTTTCCAGGATTCTTGCTCATCTAGGGTTGTTGGTCTGCAGAGGATAGCCACACTCTGCAAAGAAGAAGTATGGACCTTCAATAGACTTTGTGTCTTCACAGCAGAGACTAAAAGGATTTGAAATTGACAAAAATTATGAAAAATTCACTCAGCTCCGTCAGCGTGGATGTCACCGTGCGTCACCATGTTGAGTCACCAATTTTTTTCTGCAGGGATTGCTGTAGTAGGTGTATTGCGGACTTGCGGTTGAATATAAAACTTGAATATGTAGATTGTAGAAGTATCTTTATTTACACCATCACAGATAGGTAAATCTACAAGTAAGAAATAAATCAAGTATAAATATAATGCACAAATAAATTATAAAATCAAGAGTAAATATATCAAATAAGCGTCTAAGTAATAAAGAACATTACATTTTAAGCTAAAGTTTTTAAAAATATACATTTAAACTTTAGTTTTTGTATTTTTGTCCATTATTTATGGAAATTCATTTTTTGACCATTACAACAGTGGATATCTAAATTAATAGTTAAAAGAATCAAATATAAGAATGATTCAGAAATATTTAACATAAAAAATCAGTTGAGTTGAGTTTATGTTTTACACCATCTCAGCACCAGAGTGGGCCATTTAGAGGCATAAAAAATTTAATTGAAACCAAGCATCAACCATCTGCAATAATTGGATTATGTAATATAAACAATTAACTTGCAAGCATATGCGACTTCTGAATTTTTAAACACAAATTCCACAATTCGACAATCACATGGTCAGCAGGACATCTGGAATTTTTAATACACATTTTCACTGACTTGCTACAGGCAATACTGTTTTTACAAATTCCACTAGAAACCATAATTATACTTTTAGATTTGTAATTTGTCACCATAATATAAAAAACGCAAACTAGTATGAAAGCATTCCAAATTTGAACAACTTTATTTTTGTGTGGAAAATTCCACTGAAAATTTTTGTGTGGAAAATTCCACTGAATATTTTGGTTTGGAAATCTCCACTAAAATAAATAACTCATGAAGATAGAAACCGCTACAAATGCATTCAAACATAGAATAATGAATTGCCCTCACCTTATTAAATCTACCAAGGCATAAAATTTGTATCAGCCAGTTTAGCTGAATACATTGTGACACCAATACACAAAAATGTAGTTGACTCCTCGAAGTGCCACTGCAGAGTGAATGGACAATTTTCTGCTACTCAAATTTTGCACAATCACCTCTGCACATGCTCAGAACAACTAGGTCAGAGAGACCCAATTAATGGCCCAGCTGATCAGCTGTTGGGCTCACTGAAGAGTGACCAAATAAACAAAGAAACACATGTGGTGACCACAACACTGAAGCATCACAAATTGGAAACAGAGCACATGAAATCGGCCATGTGTAACACACCCCACCTTGAATCAATTTGATTCAACACTAAAAAGTCTAATTCTACTCTAAATACAAAAATTACGGAAATATCTACAATGACTCTAAATCGAACCTTCAAGAAGTACTAATTTAGTAACTGGTCTCGTCAGACAAGATGATTTTGTACGAACACTAGCAGAACGAACATTTCCGTCATCACTCTCATAAACTTCCTCAACAACACCCATGGGCCACAGACCCCGTGGAGTGTTCTCTCCGAAAACTAAGACTAGATCTCCAGCTTTGAGATTGGCTTTGGTTTGATGCCATTTTGCTCGCACCTGCAACTCTGGCAAATTTTCCCTGAGCCAGCGTCTCCAAAAAGTATTGGCGAGATGCTGAACTTGTCTCCACCTGCGTCGATACAAATCATTCTCAATGAAAACACCTGGAGGCAATGAGACACCCTCGGACAACATAAGCAAGTGATTTGGAGTCAAAGGAGGAGCATCAAGCACACTATCACTGACCTTGGTTATAGGCCTGCCATTCATGATGAACTCAACCTCACAGAAAAGAGTTTCCAAACCCTCATCCGAGAGGCGGCAATCCTTGCCAAGCAATCCTAACAGAACTTTGCGAACAGTGCGAATTAAACGCTCCCATGCTCCGCCCATTTGCGAAGCTGTAGGAGGATTGAAATGCCATTGCAAATCCAAACGTAGCCCAAATTCATGAAGAACCTGTTGATTGACTTCCTTCAAATTCCTAAGAATTTCCGCACAACCACCAGTAAAATTAGTACCATTATCGGACCAGACCTTCTTTGGTACAACTCTCCTAGACACAAATCTTCTGAAAGCATTCAAGAAACTGTCTGTCTCTAACGTATTTAACTTCTCAATATGCACTGCACGAGTATTCATGCATGTGAACAGACAACCATATCTCTTAACTTCAGCTCGACCCTGTTTCACCAAAAATGGCCCAAAACAGTCCATTCCAGTATACATGAATGGTCGGTTACCGTCCTCCACTCTTTCTGGAGGTAAATCAGCCATCTCTTGTGAACAAGGTTGAGCAAACATCTTTTTGCAGAACATGCAACCATGAGAAACTGACTTGACAAGTCTGCGAGCACGAGTAATCCAATACCTTTTTCTAGTCTCACTAAGAACCCATTCTGTGCCACAATGAGCAACATTATGGAAATCGGCCACAATGAGCTTGGCAATAGAATGATCATGAGGAACTAAGTAAGGACACCTACTATTTCAACCTACCGCCAATCCTCACTATGCCCTCATTATCCAAAACTGGATCTAAAGAACACAATGCACTAGATTTGGACACACTCTGACCCTTAGATAACAACTTGATGTCACTCTGATAATGACAACTTTGTGCATGTCTCAAAATTGAAATCTCAGCAATTCTACATTCAAACCCCGCTGGATCTTATTTCTACCATTTCTGAGGTAAGACTTGAACTTCAATAGCCAAGCAACAGCCCGTTTCAAGGAATACCAACTAGAATGATGCGCAACGAGTTTATCCATTGGATCACTGTCATCGCTTGTCAAGAGACAAGTGTCTGTACGGACTTCTGGATCCTCCGAATTCAAGGGAACAAAGGAAGCGTCAACCTGCTTTGACTTCCAATCGGCCTTGTAACAATGAAGAAACTGTGGACCTATTAACCACCTACTGCTTTGAAGACTTTCTGGAGATTATCCCCTTGTCAAGAGATCAGCAGGATTTTCAACCCCTGCTACAAAGTGCCACTGATCGGGCTGCGAATGCTGCTGAATTACACTAATCCTGTTACCAACAAATACATGGAAATGATGTGACTCATTTACTATGTACCTCAAGACAATCTCACTATCTGTTTAAAAATGTGAGGGACCAAGATCCAGATCTAATTCCCTTCGCAATGTGGCATCCATCTTCGCGGCTAATACCGCAGCCTGCAGCTGCAATCGAGGAATTGTCAGAGACTTGATAGGAGCCACTTTAGACTTGCTGATGATAAGAGCCACACAAATTTGGCCGTCTTTGTTAATACTCCTCAAATAACTAGAACAGCCATATGCCACCTGACTGGCATCTGAGAAATGATGCAACTCTAAAGCTGCATCATTAAACATGAAGGGTTTGATACATCTAGGAATACCAAATCCTTCCAGACCACTGAGAGATTGACACCACTCATCCCATGACAACTTCCGAGTAGTTGCTTCTTGTAACAGCAACTTCCCAAAAATAATGACAGGACTCACCAATCCAAGTGGATCATAAATCGATGCCAGCATACTCAACATCTTCCGTCGAGTCAATGCAACTTCACAACCTGGATCAAGATTGACCTGAAAACAGAACTCGTCGCTTTCGACATTCCAACCTATGTCCAGAACTTTGCCTTTCAAATCCTTGAGAAATTCAACATCACTAGCTCGCTCACTAATAGGAATTGAATTCAATAACTCCTCATCATTGATCACAAATTTTGTGAGATGAAAACCTCCCTGAGAAAGGACATCAATTGTACCACGTACAACATCTAGAACTTGCTCCCGACAAGGAAGGGATTTAAAGCAGTCATCTACATAAAAGCTCCTCCTAATAACATCAGAGACCAAAGGATCTACATTGTCATCGTCAAACAACACACGTCGCAAAGCGTACATGGAACTTGAAGAACACCATATACCGGGACATGGCGTGTCATCCAGTAACATACGAGTTCACCTGAATCATCAAACCATGGAAACGCAAAGCATCCATATCCTCCTTTGGAATCATAACCTGGTAGTACATAGCTTCAACATCGGCAACCATAGCATACGAATGCTCTCTGAAACGCAAAAGAACATTCAACAAACTGTTACTAAGATTTGGCCCTTGAAAACATTTCTCATTCAAAGATTCACCATTAAACTTGGCTGCACAATCAAAGACAATGCGTATCTTGCCAGGCTTTTTGTCCGAAACTACTGCTTGATGTGGCAAATACCAAACTCTTGACTCAGACAGGTCATCATCAACAACTCTTTCTGCATAACCCTTGGATATCAACTTCTGCATCTCACCATCATATTGCGCATAGAGACTACGCTTCACCAGACTTCTCTTGGTTGCCTTCAGTCTAGACAATGCCATGATGTAATTGTTAGGAACCTGAACTCCTGACTTCCACGGGATAGGAATTTGATACCGACCATCCACTAATCTACACTAAGAATCCCACAACTTGATTACTTTCTTGTCCTCAATGGACCAGGAAGTATAGTCAGTGATGCCTTCATTTTCAACATTCCACAACACATTGATATCAGAATCGACAGAAGCTCTTGCACTAACTAAATGCGAAATAACGTTACACCCCACCGGATTGACAACACAATTTGGGCCATTCAAGGTCCAGCCCAACATGCTTCTCACAGCAAACGGCTCACCTTTGTTGCCCGTTCTTACCTCCAACGGAACTAAAGCTTCAGCATGATCTTGACCAATGAGAATTTGGACGTTCCCACCTGTACAAGGAATGGCTAAGCCTTTCAGATGCTGGAATGAAGAAATATTTACGGAAGGCAAACTCACTGGAATCCTATCTACAACTAGCACATTCACAAGATCGATGGTTTCCCTGCCATCAAGGGAAGAAACACTGATATTGACAACTTCAGACTTCATAACCTCATTGGACTTATTCAAAGTGCTGAGGGTATATTTCATAACCTCACCACTAATTCCTAACATCTTGACCAAATCACGAGAGCAAAAAGTACTGCTAGAGGCAGTGTCCAACAGAGCACTAGTTTTGTAACCCGTATTGACCTGAACAGATACAACTGGCATGAACACCTGCGGCTTACCACTGATATCTATGTTTGCATTTGTAACCTTCCTGGCTTCACCACCTTTTTGTACATGATTAGATTGAGAAACATGCAGAAATTTGGAATGTTTCTTACCACATCCAGTGACATTACAAACATAAGTACTTCTGCAATTTTCAGTAACATGATTTGCATACAAACAATAGACCCTTCTTTTTCACAAATTTCACCCTTTCTGATGACATCATACCTTTAAATTGTTCACAGTGAATCAACTTGTGCTCCTGAGAGCACATAACACAGGGAGGATGCTTAAAAGTTCCAGTTGCAAACGAGGATGAGGCGACTGAAGTCTTCTTTTGGCCAAACTTTTCTTCACGACCTTTGGCCCGGAAGTTTCCATACACTGGGTCGGTAGCAACCTCTACCTCTCGTTCAATAAACTTCACCATATCATTGAGACCCAAATAATCACCCGCGTCTATCTTTGCCCCAACTGCCCGTTTCATCCATCTATCGCGGATGAAGGAAGGAAATCTGCCGACAATCTCGGAAATCAAATTTTGGCAATCAAAATCCTTTAGCTTCCCAAGCTGGTCAACGATCATTGACAATTGATCTGACAATGCACACATTTCTTCAGCCGTACGAACTTCCTTACCATGACGTAATCGGTTGAGAACACTCTGAACAACCAAATGCTGATTTCCGAAACGTTTCTGAAGTATGGATCTGGCCTCACGATAGCAACCCTCTTTCATTAAGATGCAAGGCTGTATGGCATCGTAAGCGGTACCTTTTGTCAATTCCAATAACTTGGTGAGTCGTAATTTGTCATCAGACGTTACCTTCTCAACTGACTGTTCAAAAGTAGCGATAAATGTGTGATATTTAAGGGGATCTCCCTTGAAAGGTTCAACTTTTACTTTTGAAAAAGTCATCACACCCATCATTTCAGAGTGGAGCGACGATGATAGTTTAACATCTGAATATTCAATTTTAGATTTCGAATCTGCTTGTGTATTAGAACCAAGCGTATTGTCTAACCAATCTTGAACTTTGATAAGTGAATCTGCATAGTCTTTTTCTACAGCGAAAAAATATTCATCCTCATCCTCACTTACGTCAATATCATCAATGAGAGATACATAGGACTCGTGTGTCTCTTTGAATTTCTTGAATGATGCACTCATCTTGGTGGCAAATTCTTTGACTTGTTCCACATCTTTCCCGGCCATCAGTCTCGTCAACTTGTTCATAAACTTGGTTATAGCTGCCGTGTATTGTCGACGAGACAATTTCAATTTGTCTTGTTCTTCTTGTTCTGCCATGGTTCGGGTCAGAGATGATCTTCAATGCGATGCTTATTTACTATTGCGGACTTGCGGTTGAATATAAAACTTGAATATGTAGATTGTAGAAGTATCTTTATTTACACCATAACAGATAGGTAAATCTACAAGTAAGAAATAAATCAAGTATAAATATAATGCACAAATAAATTATAAAATCAAGAGTAAATATATCAAATAAGCGTCTAAGTAATAAAGAACATTACATTTTAAGCTAAAGTTTTTAAAAATAAACATTTAAACTTTTGTTTTTGTATTTTTGTCCATTAATTATGGAAATTCATTTTTTGACCATTACAACAGTGGATATCTAAATTAATAGTTAAAAGAATCAAATATAAGAATGATTCAGAAATATTTAACATAAAAAATCAGTTGAGTTGAGTTTATGTTTTACACCACCTCAGCACCAGAGTGGGCCATTTAGAGGCATAAAAAATTCAATTGAAACCAAGCATCAACCATCTGCAATAATTGGATTATGTAATATAAACAATCAACTTACAAGCAATTTTTTTAACCACAAATTCCACAATTCGACAATCACATGGTCAGCAGGACATCTGGAATTTTTAATACACATTTTACACTGACTTGCTACCTGCAATACTGTTTTTACAAATTCCACTAGAAACCATAATTATACTTTTAGATTTGTAATTTGTCACCATAATATAAGAAACGCAAACTAGTATGAAAGCATTCCAAATTTGAACAACTTTTTTTTTTCGTGGAAAATTCCACTGAAAAATGTTGTGTGGAAAATTCCACTGAATATTTTGGTTTGGAAATCTCCACTAAAATAAATAACTCATGAAGATAGAAACCGCTACAAATGCATTCAAACATAGAATGATGAATTGCCCTTACATTATAAAATCCGCCAAGGCATAAAATTTGTATCAGCTAGTTTAGCTGAATACATTTTGACAATGTGTTTTAAATAATTGCATTTAGTATACTTCTGTATACATGACCACTTCACGCCTGCCAAAAGGGCGGTTTTATTAGTGACAGGTCCTGGAGAACTGCACACCAGCACTGATAATCAGTGTACCAAAATTAGCATGGAAGACACAGAAGTTTCGAATGACCACATATTCGCCACGTATGTTATTGGCCCCTTAAGGTAGTTTACTGATACGCCCCTTCTTATTATACAGTAGTTCAGCACACCGGACATTTTTTTTCCCACCCAAAAATGTGTCTGCACACTGTTATGGAAATTTCACATTCCTCTTTATTTTGTAATTATGCATACATTGAACAGTGGCAGACGTGTGAACTGTCGCAACAGTAAGTGGGCAGGAAATAATAACCCGTTCAATCAGTTATATAAAATGCACATAGCATGTACTGTAAGGAACCAAGAGAGTCTGCAGCTTTAATAGGAGTGTCATTGAAAAAGTCTACTGTGACTGATCGAAAAAGTGAGTTAGAATAGAGGATCAGGCAATTAGGGACTGATCGAAGGAATTAGGTAGAATCGAGGATCAGGCAATTTGTGACTGACCGAAGGAATTAGGTAGAATCAAGGATCAGGCAATTTGTGACTGACCGAAGGAATTACGTAGAATCGAGGATCAGGCAATTTGTGACTGACCGAAGGAGTTAGTTAGAATCGAGGATCAGGCAATTTGTGACTGACCGAAGGAGTTAGTTAGAATCGAGGATCAGGCAGTTAGTGACTGATCGAAAGAGCGAGTTAGAATCGAGGATCAGGTAATTAGTGACTGATCGAAAGAGTGAGTTAAAATCGAGGATCAGGCAATTAGTGACTGATCGAAAGAGTGAGTTAGAATCGAGGATCAGGCAATTAGTGACTGACCAAAGGAGTAAGTTCGAATCGAGGATCAGGTAGTTTGTTACTGATCGAAGGAGTTAGATCTAATCGAGGATCAGGCAATTTGTGATTGATCGAAAGATTGAGTTAGAATCGAGGATCAGGCAATTAGTGACTGACCGAAGGAGTTAGTTCGAAACTAGGATCAGGCAATTTGTGACTGACCGAAGGAGTTAGTTAGAATCGAGGATCAGGCACTTTGTGACTGACCGAAAGAGTGAGTTAGAATCTAGGATCAGGCAGTTAGTGACTGATCGAAAGAGCGAGTTAGAATCGAGGATCAGGCAGTTAGTGACTGATCGAAAGAGTGAGTTAGAATCGAGGATCAGGAAATTTGTGACTGATCGAAAGAGAGAGTTAGAATCGAAGATCAGGCAGTTAGTGACTGACAGAAGGAGTTAGTTAGAATCGAGGATCAGGCAATTAGACTGATCGAAAGAGTGAGTTAGAATCGAGGATCAGACAATTTGTGACTGACCGAAGGAGTTAGTTAAACTCAAGGATCAGGCAATTTGTGACTGATCGAAAGAGTGAGTAAGAATCGAGGATCAGGCCATTAGTGGCTGACCAAAAGAGTTAATTCGAATCGAAGATCAGGCAATTAGTGACTGACCGAAGGAGTGAGTTGCAATCGAGGGTCAGGCAATTTGTGACTGACTGAAGTTAGTTACATATATGCAACAGACGCAAGTTAGTTTATTTGATAAGTTTGTAAGACAAGTCCTATTATAAACAAGTATCAATGTGCCAAAAATCATTCAAGTGCGACCATTTCCTGTATATCTTTGACCTTGTTTATAACAGTTGGGATTTTTTTTTAAATGGCCCGATACCCTCATCTCACCAAGAAAAATCTGGACGTCAGTTCGCATTGTGTGACAAAGAGCCCTAAAAAGTGGAAAAATTGTAACATATATATATATGCTTTATTTTTGGTAGCTACAGATCACCTTCCAGATATGTGTTTTGTACAGCAAGGGAAATGAATTATGTTATTCGGCTTTCAATTGAGATATTTTCAAAAATGAGCGTTCTGTTTGATATTTTGATTTGAACAAAGTATTTGCATTTCTGAGATGCCAATGGTCATGTCATGTAAACTTTTCTAAAAAGTCATTTTATTTGCTGTACCAAACACACATCTCGAAGGTGATCTGAAGCTAAAATAAAGTAACTTTCTGCTTAAGGGCTCAATGTCACACACTTCGAAATGACACCCCAATTTTTTTGGCGAGATGTGGGGATTGGAATTTTTTTTTTTAAATACCCGAATGTTAAACAAAGTCAAAGATAAACAGGAAATAGTCCGATAGAATGATTTTTGGCACATTGGTACTTGTTTACGATAGGATCAATATAATTTCATTGGTTTTTGCCAAAAAGAAATTATCTTCATATCATAAGCAAAAATGAAGTGGGACATTCTTTTTTTGTTGAGTGTAGAAATGATACCTGTTTAGGCATTTTTAAAAGTAGCCAGGCTTTATCAATGACATCTAACAAAGGCATATTTACCATATCAAACTATCACTGGCGATGCTGGCACTCCTGTTCTTCTGCCACCTCTAGTGTGCTCACAAGTTCCTGTAAATAGAGAGACAAATATTCATACAAGAGAAGACATAATTGAAGTATTACCAGCTGGTTGGCTCTGAATATTATCAAATTGTTTACAGCCTAAATATCAGGACCCATGATGTTTTTAGAACATCACTGTCAAAGGGAGATCTGTTTTAACAGTTATGACAACACCAGCATTGCAGATGTCTGATGACGTCATAAAACAGTGGCCAAATAATGCAATTGTGACGTCATGACCATTGTTGCTCCTTTGGTACATCAGATTTCAGTATTTAAATGGTCACATGGAAAAAATCTTTATAACTAATATTAAAACCGGGTGATAAAAAAAACTACCCGTTAGAGCACTACATAACAATATCATGATTGTGACCTTGACTCGAGTGGTTTTGTCATGTTGTAATATTTCAATACTGCAGTGGCGTATCCAGATGATTTCAAAGAGTGGGGAAAGTGGTCTATAAGGGGGCATTTTGATAATCTCACATAATCAAGAAATTTTCGAAAAATCATTATGCTGAAAGGCACACTAAAAGTGCTATTATAATGGAAGCATTACATGTGATTTTCACAGCAGAATATGAGAGAAACTGAACAAAATTCAGAAATTTGTGGGGTCATAATATATAGCATCTGAAAAGTAATCAATTGTATCATGACAACACATTGATATGGTTTGGGCCTTTGTTTGCTTTTGACATCAGGCAGCTGCAATGCCAGTGATGTTTTAAGTTCTTAACAATTGTCTAAGAATAGAGAGAGACGAGAAGGAGAGATGAGAGGGAGAGACGAGAGGGAGAGACGAGAGGGAGAGACGAGAGGGAGAGATGAGAGGGAGAGACGTGTGGGAGAGATGAGAGGGGCACATGAAAGGAAGACACGAGAGGGAAACACGAGAGGGAGACATGAGAGGGAGACACGAGAGGGAGACAAGAGAGGGTGACATGAGAGGGAGACACGAGATGATGATGATTTAGGGCTTTACGTCCTGTATTTATGAACTTCATAGGCTAATGAGGACAGGAAGAGGAAGGGGAGGGAGAAGGAAAACAGAAGCTGGAACGGGAAAGAGGATGTAGGGAGAGTAGGGATGCAGGGATAGGGGGAAAGAGGGAAAGGGGGAAAGAGGGGAAGGCAGTACTTTACTGTACTCAGGCAGGAGCAGGGGAGGAGACAGGAGAGGGGGACAGGAGAGGAAGACAGGAGAGGGAGACAGGAGAGGGAGACAGGAGAGGGAGACAGGAGAGGGAGACAAGAGAGGGAGAGACAGGAGAGAGAGACAAGAGGGAGAGACAAACAAGGAGACAAAGGAGGGAGACAAAAGAGGGAGAAAAAAGAGGGAGACACGAGTGGGAGACAAGAGAGGGAGAAAGTGAGGGAGACAAGAAAGGGAGACAAGAGAGGGAGACAAGAAAGGGAGACAAGTGAGGGAGACAGGTGAGGGAAACAAGAGAGGATGCCATGACAGGGAGACATGATAGGGAGACATGAGAGGGAAACATGAGAGGGAGACAGGGGAGGGCAACAGGGGAGGGAGACAGGGATGGGAGACAGGGGAGGGAGACAGGGGAGGAAGACAGGGGAGGGAGACAGGAGAGGGAAACATGAGAGGGAGACAGGGGAGGGCGACAGGGGAGGGAGACAGGGGAGGGAGACAGGAGAGGGAGACAGGAGAGGAAGACAGGAATGGGAGATGGGGGAGAGAGGGAGAGAGGAGAGGAGAGGAAGAGAAAAGTGTAGAGAGGATGGGGAGGTAGAAGGAAAACAGAAGCAGGAAAGAAGGGAAGAGGAAGTAGGGTGAGTGGGGAGATGCAGGGATAGGGGGAATGAGGGAAAGGGGGGAAGAGGGAGAGGGGGAAAGGGGGAAAGGGGGAAAGAGGGGAAGGCAGTACTTTACTGTACTCAGGCAGGAGCAGGGGAGGAGACAGGAGAGGGAGACAGGAGAGGGAGACAGGAGAGGGAGATAGACGAGGGAGACAGACGAGGGAGACAGACGAGGGAGACAGATGTTACGGTATGATTGACATAAAATACGCATATCATTATAAAAGCAATATTTATATGATAATAAGTGTATACCGTAGGAATGATATAAAATATCCATACTGCATTTACAATGTCATTTACAAAATTTGCCATACATCACATAGACAAGGTTGACATCAGAGGGAGACAGGAGAAGGAGACAGGAGAAGGGGACAGGAGAGGGCGACAGGAGAGGGCGACAGGAGAGGGCGACAGGAGAGGGCGACGGGAGAGGGCGACGGGAGAGGGTGACAGGAGAGGGTGACAGGAGAGGGTGCCAGGAGAGCGAGACAGGAGAGGGAGACATATGATTTCATGCCAAAATGATTTTGCATAGCCACTCTGGCAGTGTTGAGGTCCACCTGAAGCTCTGCAACCACTTCTCTTATGAAGGCTGCAGGTACAGTACAAATTTCTAAAAGTGGCTTGTCATATAAAATCTAGCCTTAGCTATCTATCCATAGCTATTGGAGGCTAAACTTAGCTAAACCTATGTCCAGCTACCCATAGCTATCCACAATTACTGTTGTTTAAACAAGGGGTAAGGGATACCTGTGTATACAAAAGAATAGAAGTGGATAGATGTGGATAGCTATGGATAAGACTAGTAATGTATAGCTTTGGACAGCTAAATTGAGCCACATTTAGAAATTTGTACTGCACCTTGTCAGTTTTATCGTCAGTGACTCCAGGAATGCTCCATTCCTCTCTTTATTGACTCAACAAACTCCCAGACTTCCCTCTTGCTCCTTTGCCATCATTTATTGCCTTCATGATATTGTATTTTTGTCGTGAGGTCACTCTGACCATGTCAGGGATAGTTTTTTAGTCAATTTGGCCACGAGGCAAATCTCACCACTTCGTACATTTTGTCTCCTGAGGAGTCATTTTTAGCCGGAAGTCATTCTAACCTTCCAAAAGTACAGTTGATATGTTCAGGTTTGTGCTGTATCAATTTCACAATTTTCTTGCAACTGTAAGATGCGATTTTAGCACATGGAATTTCATGGAAAGTTTTGGTTCCCCACCCTGTAATAGGGAAGTTTGAGCTAGGTTAAATGACAACATTGTACAACAAGTAAAAGTAACTGATTATCTTGGCATCAAAATAGAACAAAGCTTGTCATGGAATATACATATTGCCAAAGTTTGTACTCAACTAACTAAAAAAGTAGGTATGTTATCTACAGTCCAAAGTCAACCCAATACAGTACCATGTGTAAAATTTATATGTCAAGCATCCAACTCTCAATTGATTATGCTTTAAGTGTTTGAGGTAATACAACAAATGTCAATATTGATAAAGTTAAAAGAATATGAAAAACTATGCAGCAAGAGTTTTAACTAATCAGTTTGATTATATAATGTTTGAGGTTTGGATATTGTAAAGAGTTTAGGATGGATGAATGTTAGACAAAGGTTTCAATATTTTAATACACTACTGTTATTCAAATGTATTCATGGACTTGCTCCACAGTACTTAGCAAATAACATTATTATGGAATGTGAAATTGCTTCTCGTAAAACTAGATCTCATGACAGTATGAATGTTTATGTACCAGTTATTGAGAATATGTCTCAAACTAGATCTTTTACTTGTACTGCAAGTGTTTTACGGAACAATTTACCAATGATCTCAAGAATATTACTGATATGAATATGTTTAAGACTAAGTTAAAAAGATTAATCCATGGTGCTTAGCTTTATGTACGTTTTTTATTAGTTTACGTTTATGTCTTTTTATGTAATTTTTTATTATTCATTTACATTATTATGCAGTTTATGTCTTTTATTTAATCTTATAATTGATTTTAGATTTTATTATTCATTTATATTTTTATGCAGGACCAACATGAAAAACTGTTTAACTAAATGTTGTTTTTTCTGTAATGTAAATATATTTCATAAATAAATAAATCTCATATTTTCCACTGCCATTTGACCACATATATGAAGAGTATATCCTAGGAATTTTGTATACCAGGTATACCTATAGGAGATATGAATTTGTTTATGGTGGACCTTGATTTTGAGGGGGATTTAACAAGGCCATAGCTGCATTATCGTTTTAGCAAAACAATAAATTACTTTAAAAAAATCCTTTTTCATTGTCCAGTCAGAGTAGATCCCGAATTTCAAAGTTCATCGTTGAGTATTAAGTGAGAATGTAGTTGTGGTCAAAAGAATGCCAAAAAACTGGTAAAATCAGTTATTTTCATAACTCTGCAAATAATGAAAAATCGACCTATTCAGTTGAAATTTTCAGAAAGTTCATCCAAAAAAATACACGTTTTTCAGCCAATTTTACAGACAGGGTGGTGGAAGCCACTTGTTGATCTGACACGAAATGACCCTTTCAATAACATGATCCGGCAATGGAATGGTAAATCTTTCAGATGTGCCATGGGTAGAAACTAGCCTAGTGTATTAAGACTGGTTTGCATGTTTTTAGTTCTAAGTCTTTACTCATGCTTGTACATAGTGCTAAGTTTTAACATAGCTATAAGTTTGTTTTTTATTTGGTGCTGCCTGTTTGCTTTATCGTAAATCTGTTTACATGTTTATCCTGTTTTTATGATGACCTTCCTTCTGCTGCAAAGAATTTAAAGACTTTGATATATGCCGATGACACAACTTTATTTGCAACTTTTAATAACACTAACTTCTCTGTCATTGAAAAAGAAATTAACAATGAGTTGAAATCAATAAGTACTTGGTTGAAACTTAACAAACTATCGCTAAATATTGAAAAATCAAAGGCCATGCTGTTTCATTCTATAATTAGACAAGTTGCAACACCAAATATTTATATTGACGATGTTAAAATTGACTTTGCAGAAGAATTTAATTTCCTAGGCCTCATTTTAGATGAGAACTTAAGATGGAAGTCCCATATAAAATTTATAGCACAGAAAATTAGTAAAGCAATAGGTATTTTGACAAAACTGAAAAGCACTCTCCCAACTGATGCCCTATACAATATATATAATGCCTTGATTTTACCCCATTTAAATTATGGTTGTACAATATGGGGCTGGCAGTCCAACAACTTATTCAAAATTCAAAAAAAGGCAACCAGGGTCATAACAAAGAGCAAGTATAATGCACACACAAATGGTTTATTCAAAATGTTAAATACCTTAAAAGTTAATGACATATGTGCACTGCATGAATACAAATTAATCTATAAATTGTTGAATGGTTCGGTTCCCAGTTTCTTTAAAGATCTATTGAATATTCATACTTTTCCATATCACGAACATAACATGAGACAAGCAAGGGATCTGCGCTTACCTGCTGTGATACATGAATTTGCAAGAAATGGCATCAAATACAGATTTCCTAAAATATTTAACAGTATGCCAATCAATTTTAAACAGAAGATTTTCACCCATAGTCAGGCTGGTTTAAAATTATATATAAAACAAGGACAGAGTTACTTTTCTGAATGCTTTATTACTAATTGCTATATTTGTAGGTAAATTTTAATAGTAGTTATTATTTTTTTACATATATATATAAAACTATTATACATAATACATATCCATTAAAAAAAAACTATCATACATCTCACATCTATAAGAAACTATTTTACATCTCTTTGAAATGGCAAATTCCAAATTTGATTTAAAAAAAACTTACTTGTTGAATTTAAGATTGATTTTCTCGTCCTCTATGTTATAAATTCCCAGTCACTGTACTCATGTCTTATTATTTTTTTCTAATTAACCAAAAAAAAAAAATATCAAAATTTTATTTTATTTTTTTAAATATATATTTCTTGATTAACATATTTATTATACTGCATATTTTAAAACTTACACAAATATTTCCTGCATCCCATATATTCTTGTATTTTACAATATTTCTATCTATAATAATTTTGTATTTTGAAGGTAGTTCCCTAAAAGCGACCATCTATGGTCTTTGGGAATTTCCTAAATAAATCAATATCAATATCAATATCAATATTGTTTTCCTAATTTATTCAATTTATATATTGCCTATCATTTTATAATTTATTTGTACTGTTTTTTAAACTTATTATGTTTTACTGTCTCACATATGTTGGTCGGTCCAAAGCTAGTTTCATTTTTGACAAACTGAAAATTTATATTAGAAAAACGAGGCTGAACACTTCTTCAATTATCAACTATTATTTGACCATACATATATGTAGAATATATCCTAGGAATTTCACATCAATACTCGGGATACCTATTTTTTGTGGTGGACATTGTATTTTGAGGGGGGAATTTAACCATGCCATAGGCGCATTATCGTCTTAGCAAACAATAAATGTCTACCAAAGATCCTTTTCCATTGTCCAGTTAGTGTAGGTCCCAAATTTTAAACTCAAGGTTTTGAGTATTGAGCGATTTATTGAGCAAAGAATTTAGTATGGCCAAACGAATACCTGAAAAGGAGGTGAAATTAGCAATTTTTAAACCTCCGCCATAATGTGAAAAATTGACCGATTGAGCTGTAATTTACAGGAATTTCGTCCTTTGAGACATTAAGCAACATATAATTCATTCAGCCAATTCGCAGATGGGGTGGTGGAAAATTTCTTGAAAATCTGATGATTTGACACGGAATGACCCTGTAGCTCATTGGCCACTAACATTGCTCAATCATTTTCAGGATAATATATAGGTTTTGCTTGAAGATCCCATAATCATATACATCACAGCATTAAAATTGTAAGTTTACCAAAAGTACTAATTGTCCCATAGCTACACGTCCTCGTCGTCTGATCTAACCTAACAGAGCATTCACTCGTGGGGTTTTCCTATATTCTTTAGGCATTCAGGAATGTTCTAAAGGAGAACGACAAGGACCTGTCAGGAAGAGATGCTGTTACTAAAGGAAAAATCACCATCGGACAGATTGGTTTTGAAGTGCTAGAAGCCGATATTACTGAGGAAATTACAGAATGCATTGTGAATGGAACCAATCTGAGGCTGGATCTTGGAAGGGGTATGTTCCTGATGAATTACAGGCCTTTTTTTTTCAGCAGTCAGAGTTGTGGAGCCGGAGGTTTTTAGGTAGAGTCAGAGTCGGAGTCTGAGCTGAACTTTAGTTTTCAGGTTGAGACCGTTGAGTCAGAGTCAAAAATTAATCTGGTGACTCCTAAAAATTACTTAAGTAGTTGACAAAAACGCATGAAAAGACAACACAAACTATATGATTATTTTTTAATACTAATCACACAAAACTTCTTCAACTATTATTAAAGTATAAAATAAAAACATTGTGACATTTTTTTTGTTGCAAATCATACAAAACTTGTGTGCACATAACACCGTTAAAAGAAGTAGGGAGTCGGAGTCTGAATTCAGGAGGCCTTGGGAGCCTGAGTTGTTTTTCAGGAGGGCAAAGGAGTCGGGAGTCGGTTCACTTGCTACTTGACTGCGAAGACCTGATGAATTGTGAAAGAATAGATAAATGCTTGAAAATTTGCCCCTCACCACACCCTAACCTTCCCCTACCTCCATTCTAACATAATTTTCTGTTTCTTTTACTTCTTACTTTGATCCCTACAACTACTTGAAGTGTGTTTAAAAACTGATCATGGAACCAATGCATAACTGATAGTTATGCCCCGCTCAGGAACTGACCAGCAAAATGTTCCTATTTTCTGAATAATTCCATTTACAGGAAGGTGGAAAGGCCGTTTTTGATACAAGGCCCTCTGACATTGAGTCCCCAATCCAGAAGTTTGATTGTGTTTCATGGTCACAAACTTGGTCACAATGATCGATATTTTGGCTTTTTTATTTTTTTTCAAAATATTTTGGCACCTTGCATGGGCCCCCTGATTTGGCCCATAGCAGCTGCCTCTCTGCCACATAGGCAAGTCAACCTCTAAACAGAAAAGTCGATTATGCGCACAATGAGTCTAACGTTCATGTGAGTTGGCATACTATGTAAAAAATTTGTAGTCGGCTTGACGGCCCTGGACTTTTTGGATGGTATCCTGGGAAAATGTTTCTATTATATAATCCCCACAATATTTGTTCACACTTCTTTCAATGGTCATAAGATAATCAATTCTTTCCACAGGACTTCTGTTTTATGGCTCAATTTGTTGGTAATCATCAACACGTTGCCTTTGAAAGGCAAAAATGACAGTCATAGGGTATAGTTCTTTTTTTTTCTTTATATTGCAGGTCCGGATTAAATGGTAAAAACAGCAAGTCTGTGTCTCCAATTGAAGTCTCGCAAGTTGCAAAAAACATTGCCTCGCATTTTAATGTCGGCAGTGGGCGATAATTGCAGGATTGGGCACTATTAACTGTTTGTTAAAGTTCTATGAGGCCCGAAAAGACATTTAGAGATGGGCACATTTTGCTGATAGTTAGAATAGTTAATTGCTCTTTGGGGGAAAAGTGTGCCAATAGTTACAATAGTTCGCAATAATTAGTGCTAGGAATCGGTTGGAAAATCCAAAATCGATTAATCGGGTACCTTGATCGATCGATTATCGATTAATAATCGATTATTCTCTGTATGTTTAAATACATTTTTAAAATTTTTCTGAAAAAAACCTAAGAAATGACATGATGAACACATTGAACACTATTTCCTCTCTATATTTTATCCTTGACATACTGATTTGACAACAGTACATTAAACTGCAAGTTTCAAACATCAATTTTATGAAAAATAGTTACTGAAATATTTAGAAATAAAATGTGTAACCACCAGAGTGATCAGCCAAGATGTGACTTTTCTTCCTTTCAATTCCTCATATAATAGCTTAATTAGTCAGCCTTTAAAGCTTCCCTATATTGAATGATCCCACCATTGCCATCAGTTGGTTAACTGCAATTCACACCTTACAGGGTGAAGGAAAGCCTTCTGTGTTTCCTAATTGCCATTAGGCTTTCAGTCAAGTCTGGCAGGCATCTTGTGCTTCAGAAATGCAATTGCAATTCACCAAATACTGCACTGTGTTCATTACACTTTCCTATAATCAATTATTCTATTGCAGAAGCCTGGTCGATTGATTTAATCGATTAATGTCGGGAATCGCCGAGCACTACCAATAATTAGAATACCAAATTACTCCTTTTGGCAAAGTTGTATGATTTTTCCTCAAAGGGGAGATAGTTCACCAATAGTTGAAACAGTTTGCCAATAGGAAAAATAGCCATGTCCGATAATAAAATATGGTACAATTTAGAGAATGTCTGCAACAGGGCCTACAGCCTATGTTATCGACATAACCAGAAGTGGTATAAAAATTAACAGGGCTATGACAACTAACTCGAAAAATAAAAATGACACCTAACATAAGAAAGTTCAAAGGAAATTAGACACTGCATGATTGCAATTTCAAAGGCTGACGCCACTGGGTAATGTCCTAATCAGAAGTTTACCCTGTGGTCATGCTTACCTGCCCTTAAAAATAACCCTATGGTCCTTTTAAGGAGACTCAAGTGTGGTAGTTAGATCAGATCGATTTTTCTAAAATTTTACCCAGACACTCTATAGGACCTGTACATTCCAAAAATGAAAAAACAAATTTCACCGACCGGTTTGGTTACCATGGTAACAGATATGTTTAGCCTGTTGACTACTTAAAAGTCATAAATTGAGTTTTGATTATGCTTTACAGAATAAAGCATCCCATGCATTAGTCACTGAAAAACATCAGAAATGTATGCCCATGGATGTACAGTGTACACTAATACATCTGCCCTAAATGTGAATAAATTTGTTAAAATACTTAATTCTGCGAGACATCAAAGTGCAGCCGCGGCTGAGCCACCCACATTTTACAAAGGTAAAATAAATTAAATGGCAGTAGCCCTCCCCCCATTCTCGGAATACGGTTCCTATTTTAGAGATTATAAATTAAGATGCTCCTTCGTGAAGATTAGGCTGATCACTCATTGTAACGAATGTTATTTCTTCTTGAAGGTAGAGTGTCGCAAGCAATTGTCCATGCTGCAGGAAATAGTGTTGTGCAAGAATGCAAAAGGCAAGGTAAGCATACTTGTGATGTCACATCTATATGCAAACTATCACCATTGGAGAGAGCTAAGCGGTTTTTATTGATTGTGGCATGATCTGTTGAATATTTCATGAATTAAGATTCGGTCTCCTTATAAGATAAGAATCCATATGGGCATACAGGTATGCCAACTGCAAGTACTACCTTTGCAAATTTTTGGTTGTCTTGTTAATTGATACTTATTTATGCATGAACAATTTCTTTCAGGAAAAGTGCAGGCTAATGGAACTTTTATGAGTGGTCCCGGAAATCTCAAGTGTCGCAAAATATGTCACTTGAATGTCGGCCATGACAATGCCAACTTCAAAGAGAACGTCAAGACTTGTCTGCAGGAAGCAGAAATTTACCACCTCAAATCCATCTCCTTCCCTGCTCTCGGAACAGGTGAAACACTTTGAATTGATCCAATGTTAATTCACCCCGGGGAGAGAGGGTACTCACTATGAAAGCGTGAATATAGAGGCCTTAATTTGGTTCTGATTTATTCAACCTCAACATATTTCGTATTGTTAGAGTCAGCTCGAAAAGACAATCAAAATGATCTAAAGAAAAAAATTGAATTGGTTACCAAAATATTTATTGAAGGATTAAAATGGTTTGTAGTTCGGCATTGGTTTCCAGATAAAATTGGTTCCAGTTTTCAAAATTGCCGTGCTGTGGTGAATCCATATGCAAAAGTCGGTTCAATAACCCCCGGTAACTATAGGGAATTTTCAGGGAGTTCTAATTGGGTCCAGACCCAGTAAAATGTTCACCGCAGCATGGATGAAGACCAACTCTGGTTGGTTTATGCACTTTTGAGCTTTTTTTGGGGGCTACACTGCTAATCCTTAAATGCTGCTGAATTAAAGGCAGTTCGGCATATTTCATCCAAATTTTCGGCATAAGACTTCCAAGAAAATATGTCAAGGAAAAAAAAAAATTTTTTTTTCAGGGGGTCACTGTATTTTTTAATAGAAAAATGCTATTTTTAGCTTAAAATCTGGTGAAAAAATTAAACAAAAGGCGGAGGGATGACTTTTAATGGTAGAAATGCAAATAAGGTGTCAAATGAAAGTAGAGAAGCAGCACTATATGATGCTGGAGGCGCTTTTTTGAATTTTTAGTTTTAATCCCTGTTCCATGGGGGTTTTATTTGAAACTGAGCCGTTTTTGGCATCTTTATTTGGAAAAAAAGAATACCAAGACCAAAATTCAAAAAAGCGCCTCCAGGATCATATAATGCTATTTCGCTGCTTTCATTTGATACCTTATTTGCATTTCTACTATTAAAATTCATCCCTCAGCCTCTATTTTAGTGTTTTATTTAGATTTTAAGGTAAAATAGCATTTTTTCCCATTAAAAGATGCAGTGACACCCCGAAAAAAAATGTTTTATTAGACTCCCGATGCCGAAAATTTGGAGTGAAACCGCACGAATGCCTTTAATTGAGCATCATTTAAGAGCAAATCAGTTCTGACCAAAAAAGCTGAAAAGTGCATGCATTAACCAACCAGAGAATATATATGGTATGGTGAGAATGTGAGTTCTGGACCAGTTTAATGTGCACATGTGTTAAGGGTACATGCTGGTCGAAAAATGGGCTTGTGCTGTCAAGAAGAAACTGTTGCAGCTAGACCTATGAAATTTTACACAGGTCTTCAGGGAACCAAAATATGACTCTCCATAAAAAATTTTAAGTTGCCATGATTATCGTTGCCATGACAGCAATCCATTTTATGTATTTTTAAGTATTCAGCTTTACACAAAATTCATCTCAAGACTGAGCTATCAGAAAAACCAAAACTCATTTATTTTCATTAATTGAGGTATTCGGATCTGCAATAAGGCTATTTTCAGACTAAAGATTTTTTATAATGTTTTTTAGGGTTTGCCAGCTGATTCACTATCTTTCAGCTTTGAATCACTGTCCCACGGCCTTTTTATATAGTTTTTGAAAATAGCCTTATTGCGGAAGCAAACTTGTCCATTAGCAGTATACCAAAATTCATTACGATGCCTTTAGCAGTTTTTGAGATGAATTTTTTGTAAGCACCAAAAGTCAGTAAAATTCACAATTTGCGAAAAATCGCAAAAAAATAAAATAAACTCTGAATAAATGTAACTGTAATGGTAAGAATTGCATGGTTGTTTACAGGGTAACAATTTGGAATTTTGGCCAAATTTTTGTTGCATGTGTTGTCTGAACACCATTATTTTTTGAAGATGATAAAATCAAAATTTGCATTTTCTAAAATGTTTCACCATTTTTCGACCAACATGTGCCCTTAGTTTAAATGTCCTAATTTCCCAATGATCGAGGGGTAGGGGAGGTCTACCTCTGTCAATCATCCTTAGTCTCACTGCCGTGTCCTCCTCCTGTCCTAATTAGCCTACCAGGCGCATAAATAAAACTACTGAGGGGGGACCTTCAGTGGCCAATTGACCTCTAGACGACCGTTTAGTCACCTTTTTTACCCTAATTAGTTGATCGGTAATTGATTCTTGATCACCGTCCAAACTTATCGACCTTTGATTGAACTTTATGACTTTTGTCCTGATTAATTAACCCCTTGACCTAATTGACTCCTAATTGACCCTTGACTGCATCAGTTATTATTATTATTTCATTCATCGTACAAGAGTACAAAATATTAAATCAATAAAAAAGACAAAAAAGTAATAAAATTAAATAAGTAAAAACAATAAAAACATTTTTTTTAAACTACAAAATTTACATGTACCCTATCTGTAGCTAACAAGCTTGTACACAAGAAACCAATAATGTCATTTATTTCTCTGGGATCTAACAACCATGGGTCAGCAACATGACTGTCCCTAAGATGAAGCAGTTCTCTAATTTAAGAACCAGTCCTCAAAGTTGACTCCTTTACATCATCATGAAAAGCGTTAATACAGTCTAATGATCTAACCGGTTTATCAGAATACATTATATTAACATTAATTCCATACTTTCGACAAATATGTAACAAATTAGCACATATTCAGGTATTTCGTTTACATGATGTACTACATTTAAACATAAAATTTACAATTGAATTATCATGGTCTACACTATTTCGATAGAAATTTACAAATCTCTGGTGAATAATTCCTTCAACAGGCCAAATACCACTAATAACAGGTAATCAATTACATTGTGTACGAGATGAAACTTTCAAAATTCTCCGAATGGCTTTTCCCCAAGCAACATACAATGTTGTCAAAATCTTTACTAGTGAAATCACAAAAGAAAGAGCTAAATAAAATAGAACAGAATTTTTGAAATAAAGACGTCTTAACCTCTGCATTTAACATATCAAAATCACCGATAAAGCTTTTAAACTTCCTATTGAAATCTGTAACAACAGGTGTAGCATATGTATTACTGCGATCTGCAATAATTTTGTGACCTAGATAAACCATATCTGACATACATTCTATTTCACCACTTATAACAAAACTAGCAACAATATTTTTACTGTTTTTAACAGAGACTAATGTCGTGCGCTTTGCACCATTAAATTTTACTCTAACCTTTTTTAGCATAACTACATTCTTTTCATAGCAAATTGAGTAAGAGCTAGTAACATTATATCATCTGTGTAACTCCTCTATCAGACCATCCATATACACAGAGAACAATGTGGGGCTAAGGACCCCTCCTTGTTTTACCCCATTTGCAGGGGCAAAGCTGTCTGAATTATATTTAACACTCATTTTCTGCTCTGTATTCAGTTCAAATAGTAGCCTAATGCACAAGGGACTTATACCTCGCTTTAACAGTGTATAAAAGAAGCGTGCAACGATCCCAAAATGTGGAGCGATCAATGTGAAATGTGCCGTGATCAATCTGAATTTGTGCAGTGATCAAATTCACCCTTTACTGCTAAATTATGGTGAACTGCATAATCCCCACAATATTTCATCAACAAATGTGATACTTTTGCCCGTCTGATGATAGTTTTGACAATTTTTAGTGCTTGCTAACTCAAAGACAGTGCTGAGTGGTTTTTGTCCATTAGAGATACAATGCAGGCAGAACATATTCTTGCTCATGGATTGCTTGAAACACTGCCTCAGAGCACAGCCATTACAATTATTAACAACAAATCTGCATTCGACCACAGCCGCTGGTGCTCATCACCACTAAACACCAAGGTTGGCAAATCCTCCAAATTGATCACCCTGCTGTAATAATAAATAATAATAATAACTAGTATACTAAATTGCACAGCAATTTAAAGGAAGAACTTCCCTTCCCTTCCTATCCCTTCCCTTCCTTCCAATCCCTTCCCTGCCCTGATATTCTAGTTCCTTGTATTCCTTTCCTTTCCTTTACTTAATAGTGTGTTTAGGTTGTCCATGAGCGAAACTGCTACTTTGACCTTCTCTGCAATAGTCCATGGAGCTGCACAAACAGGCATACACACTCACATGTCGCTTGGCATGTTGCCAGGCCTTTTATTGGCGATGGTACCACCCTCAAAGCAATACTTTGATGAAACCCTAACCCTAATGACTTGTTACGGACAAACCATAAGAGCTGGGAAGATGTGCTTTTATACACCCATAGGGCAAACAGGCAGCAACATGTCAAATGAGTTTTAAGTGATTTGCAGCAGTATTTGACAAGTTATAATTCAATTATAAATTTAATGGAAAAAATATGAGGTTATTTGCAAACAATAGGGCAACAAATAAGGAACATATCATATCAATTTTAAGTGATTTGAAACATTATTGCAAGAGTTTGACTAGGATAAAAAAAATCATGGTAGGAACATGTGCTTACATGGAAAAATAGAGCAAAAAATTAGCAATATGTCAAATTAGTTTTAATTGATTTTAATGAATACTTAATGAGTTATAAGTGAATATTTAAAATGTCATATGTAAAATTGACTATTAGTGAGAGGTATATGCCCTTGGAGCTCATAAAAGGGCATAATTTTACGCATTTTTTGGTGTTAATTTCATGACATTTGAAAGAGTAGAAGCTGAGAAATCTACATTAGAATTTTGAAATGAAAAAAATTCTCAAGGAAAAAGTATTTGAATTAGAAAAATTTTCTTTGGACAAATTATGCAGAGCCACACTGGGTACCACTGAAAAAATAATCATGAACATCCATGAAGAGCTTCATAGTTTTTTTGGGCAAAATAGGTTTTGGGAGGCCCAAAAAGTGACATAAAAATTTCAATGTCTGACGCGATTCTATACTATAGCAGCTACAGTAAAGTTCTATATATCATCTTGAAGAGAAGAAACTGAACTTTCTGATGATGTTTTTAATTTTTCTGTAGCTTTAACAGGAACCGAGATATCGGCGATTGAAAATAGCACTTTTGTGCGGCCGTTGCGCCGATACCGCTGACGCGACGGCAACAAAATTTTGTGGGATTGTTGGACAGGGGTAGGGCTCTATACACACTTAAAATCAGCCTGATCTGAGCATTCTTTCCTTGTTTCCTGGAGATTTTCCAGCAATTTTTGGGAATTCCGTTTTTGTAAAAATTCATAGTTTAAAATTGTTTCTATGGAATTCCATAAAAATCCTTTCTGCACTGCGCATTTCCTTGGAGAATATGAGGAAAATTTTTTACAATAATCCGACTGACAGTTTTCTTTGAACGGATTGACAAAATTTTAAATGTATAATCGCTGTAATTCCCATGTCAGGCGGAATTCCGATGCGCAATTCTCAGAATTTAGAGAGTTTCATGGTGTCTGTATGCTGTCCAAGTTTCATGTAGCTATCTTTCCTTACCAATGATTTATTCAACTTTGAAAAACGTGAAAGAATAATAATAATAATAACTAGTATAACTGATATTGCCGTACGGCAATATCGGATAATCCCCCGCGGGCCCCCGTATGACCCGATCCCTGCATCCTCTTCTCTGTCAATTCATGTCTATTATTTTGTGTATTCCCAAGGCCCGCTTTGTAGAGGATGAACTTGTATTCCAAGAGTGCACATTGCATCATTGCTGTAGTCCCTATATGCCCTAATAAGTTTAATGCACAAATACAGGATATAAAACCCTATCAGCAAACCCTTAGGCATCATGCCCTTTAAGTGTGCAATGTATATTATTCTGATGTGTTGTTGTACACTGTGCATCTTTTCGTTGATGCTAGAGACGCTGCCTTGACAGTACAGTGCGGTTAGCTGCGCATGTTGAACAAAGTCCGCTCTTGGGAAAGGTGGCAGTGAGACAGAATATACCTGACTGCTGACTGAGATGCATCTGTGAATTATTTTTTTAGCTTTATTTTACCAGCAAAGTATTGGAGATAGGAGGATGTCCTTATACCACAAAATAGGCCAAAAAATTAGGAACATGTACATTCAGTTTTAAGTGATTTTAAACAATAATTCATGAGTTATAATTGAATATATAAAATCATTTATGTGAAATTGGCTATTCAGAAGAGGTATATTCCCTTGGAGGACAGTAAAGGGCATAATTTTATGCATCTTTTGGTGTTAATTTCATGAAATTTGAACAAGTAGAAGCTGAGCAATGTGCATTTCAATTTTGAAATACAAAAAATTCTGTAGGAGAAACCACTTGATGTAGTCAAATGTCCTTTCAGGACAGTGTGGAGGCCTCACAAGGGTATAAGGGAAAAATTATTCATTGACATTGATAAAGAACTTCATTGATTTTTAAGCCAAAAACTTTTCGAAAGGTGCAAAAAGTGACAACAAATTTTCAATGTCTGACGCGATTCTACGTCGTGCGTCTGAGACTATCATGCTATACATCATTTGAAAGCTGACAAACAGAGCTTTCTTGTGATATGTGATACTTTGCTCTAGCTGAAATAGGGACCGAGATATGAGCACTTGAAAATTGGGTTTTTGGACGTCCGTAGCGCCGAGACAGTTTGTGCGAGCGGTCCGTAACTTTGTGAAGTTGGTACACTAGGGTACATCTGTAAGTGTACCTATTTTCAGCTTTCTAAAAGCATTCCTTCCCTGTTTTCCAGAAAAATTTTAGAAAATTTTCATGACATCCGATTTTGAAAAATTCATATCTCTGAAACTATTCATGAAATTTCCATGAGACGCCTTTCCGCACTGGAGACTTTGTCAAGGTATCTTACAAAAAATCAGCAAAGCCCAATTTCCTTTTGTTCTCCTGGAAACGCTGCCAGAAAATGATTTTTTATTTTCTCAATAACGCGTTAGTATCATGAAATTTGATCAAGAAATTTCGCACGAAGTAGCACGCAACAGAGTCACACATTCTGTTTGAGGTCTCAGGATGTTATCTCTAATAGTTTTGCAGTAATCACAGTTTTCCTGAGCTGAATAATAATAATAATAACTAGAGAATAATTAAAATTGCACAGCAATTTTAAGATATGAATTCCCCTCCCCCATATTCCCTTCCCTTCCATTCCCTGCCCCTCCACTCCCTGCCCCTCCATTCCCTGCCCCTCCATTCCCTGCCCCTCCATTCCCTGCCCCTCCATTCCCTGCCCCTCCATTCCCTGCCCCTCCATTCCCTTCCCTTCCTTTCCCTTCCCCTCCCATTCCATTTCATTGGATTCCCTCTCGTTGCATTCCGAGGCCTGATATGGTTGACATGTTGTTAGTTTGGCTTGCGTTGAAATCTAGTGCATAGAAGTGCAGAGGTCCACGTATTGAGTAATATGGCGCTTAGCATGCAGCCAGGTGTGTTGTGAGCAATGGTACCACCCTGAAAGCAATACATTTTGACTGAGCCCTAACCCTAACCCTAACAGCTTGTTGCAGACAAACCATAAGAGGTATTGAGCTGTGCTTATATGGAAAAATAGAGTAAAAAATTAACATTATGGCATATTACTTTTAACTGAATTGAATGAGTCATTTATTAAATATCATTGATTATAAAAAATGATATGTGTATAATCGGCTATTAGTAATAGGTAAATGCCCTTGTAGAACAGTAAAGGCAGTAATTTTACGCATCTTTTGGTGTTAATTTCATGAAATTTGAATGAGCAGAAGCTGAGCAATTAATGTTTCAATTTTGAAATTTAAAAAATTGTCTAGCAAAGAGGACTTGAAGTAGGAAAATTTCCTTTGGAGATATTATGCAGGCCCATATTGGGCACCATAAAAAAAATGCTCATGAACATCCATGAAGAGCTTCATAGTTTTTTTGGGCAAAAAAGGTTTTGATAGGCCCAAAAAGTGACATGAAATTTTCAATGTCTGACGCGATTCTATACTAAACAAGGTACAGTAAAGTTCTATACAGCATCTGAAAGAAGAGAAACTGAACTTTCTGATGATGTTTTTAATTTTTCTGTAGCTTTAATAGCAACCGAGATATCGGCAATTGAAAATTGCGTTTTTGTGCGGCCATAGCGCCGATACCGTTAACGCGATGACAACAAAATTTTGTGATATTGTTAGACTAGGGTAGGGCTGTATGCACATATAAATTCAGCTTAATCTGAGCATTCCTTCCTTGTTTTCTGGAGGTTGGAATGTCATTTTTCGGAATTCCGTTTTTTCAAAAAATCATAAGTTGGAATTTTTTCAACGGAATTCCTTTAGGCTCCTTTCTGCAATGGATAACTGTCTAAAATATTTAGAAAAAAAATTTCATGCCTCTATCTCTCTTAGTTTCTGAGAAACCGTTTACAGAGTGTTAAAATTAGTTTCCGGAATTACGCAAGAATGACAAGTAATTCCGCCGTGAAATTGCTTCTGAAGATAGGGCTCAAGCCAACATATATGACTCTTGTATCTCTTTTGTTGTATCTCCATGACTTTTCTCATAATTGGCATTTTAAAAATCATTTTAAGGCCGTAGAAAAATAATAATAATAATAATAATAACTAGAGAATAATTAAAATTGCACAGCAATTTTAAGATATGAATTCCCCTCCCCCGTATTCCCTCCCTATTTACCCTCCCCTCTCCTTGCCTTCCATTCCCTGACCTTCCATTCCCTTTGCTTCCACTCCATGCTCTTACATTCCCTTTCCTTCCATTCCCTGCCCTTCCAGGCCCTTCCCTTCCATTCCCTTCCATTCCATTCCCTAGCCAGTTTTGGTTGTAATCTGGTCCTTGGCAGTGTAGATTTGCACATACTGACTCATATAGCGCTTAGCATGCAGCCAGGTGTGTTGTCAGCAATGTTACCAACCTCACTGCAATACATTTTGACTGAGGCCTAACCCTAACCCTAATGGGTTGTTGCAGGCAAACCATAAGAGTCATGGAGCTGTGGTTAAATGGAAAAATAGAGGGAAAAATTAGCATTATGCCATGTGACTTTTAACTAAATTGAATGTGTAATTTATTAGTTATATGTGGATATACAAAAGGATAAGTGTAAAATTGGCTATTAGTAATAGGTGAATGCCCTCATAGGATAGTGAAGGTAATAATTTTACGCATCTTTTGGTGTTAATTTCATGAAATTTGAATGAGTAGAAGCTGAGAAATTTACATTACAATTTTGAAATTCAAAAAATTCTCAAGGAAAAAGTACTTGAAGTAGAAATTTTTCCTTTGGAGACATTATGCAGGCCCATAGTGGGTACCTCTAAAAAAATATTCAGGAACATCCATGAAGACCTTCATAGTTTTTTTGGGCCCAAAAGTTTTGATGAGCCCAAAAACAGACATGAAATTTTCAATGTCTTACGCGAGATATAAAAACTTCCTTAAAAAGTAAAATGCTATATATCATCTGAAAGAAGACAAACTGAACTTTCTGATGGTGTTTTTAATTTTTCTGTAGCTTTAATAGCAACCGAGATATCGGCGACTGAAAAATGAGTTTTTGTGCGGCCATAGCGCCGATACCGCTTACGCGATGACAACGAAATTTTGTGAGATTGTTAGACTAGGGTATGGCTGCATGCACATATAAATTCAGCTTGATCTGAGTATTCCTTCCTTGTTTTCTGGAGGTTGGAATGTCATTTTTGGGAATTCCGTTTTGCACAAAAATTCATAACTTGGAATTTCTTCAACGGAATTCCTTTAGGCTCCTTTCTGCACTGGATAAGTGTCTGAGGTATTTTGAAAAAAAATCCCATGTCTTTATCTGTCTTAGTTTCTGAGAAACGGTGAATACAATATAAATTTTTATTTATGGAATTACGCTTCACTGAGCAGTAATTTCTCCATGTAATTACCTCTGATAATAGTGTTTCTGTCAATCTGTAAGGAGGTTCTGTCCATTTTGCTTTAATTTGATCACTGTTCTCATAATCTGCATTTCAAAATTTTTTTTTGAGGGCCGTAGAAAAATAATAATAATAATAATAATAATAATAATAATAATAATAATAACAAAATCAGCAATAACAAGATGAATTCCCCTACGGGGAATTCATAATAACTAGTATACTAAATTGCACAGCAATTTAAAGGAAGAACTTCCCTTCCCTTCCTATCCCTTCCCTTACTTCCAATTCCTTCCCTGCCCTGCTATTCTAGTTCCTTGCATTCCTTGGCTTTCCATTGCTTAATATTGTGTTCAGGTTGTCCTGGAGCGAAACATCACTGCTGCTTTGACCTGCAAAAGTCCATGGAACTGCACAAACAGGCACGCATACTCATATGTCGCTTGGCATGGATCCAGGCCTTTTGTGGGCGATGGTACCACCCTGAAAGCAATACTTTGATGAAACCCTAACCCTAATGATTTGTTGCGGACAAACCATAAGAGCTAGGAAGATGTGCTTACATACACACAGAGTGCAAGGAGTCAGCAACATGTCAAATTAGTTTTAAGTGATTTACAGCAGTATTTCACAAGTTATAATTTAATTATAAATTTAATGGGAAAAATATGAGGTTATTTGCAAACAATAGGGCAACAAATAAGCAACATATCATATCAATTTTAAGTGATTTGAAACATTATTGGAAGAGTTTAAATAGGATAACAAAATTCATGGTAGGAACATGTGCTTACATGGCAAAATAGGGCAAAAAATTAGGAATATGTCATATTAGTTTTAATTGATTTTAATTAATACTTAATGAGTTATAATTGAATAAGTGAAATTGCTTATGTAAAATTGGCTATTAGTGAGAGGTATATGCCCTTGGAGCTCATAAAAGGGCATAATTTTACGCATTTTTTGGTGTTAATTTCATGACAATTGAATAAGTAGAAGCTGAGCAATCTGCATTAGAATTTTGAAATGAAAAAAATTCTCAAGGAAAAAGTATTTGCAGTAGAAAAATTTCCTTTAGACACATAATGCAGGGCCACAATGGGTACCACTAAAAAAATCAACATGAACATCCATGAAGAGCTTCATAGTTTTTTTGGGCAAAATAGGTTTTGGGAGGCCAAAAAGTGACATAAAAGTTTCAATGTCTGACGCGATTCTATACTAAAGCAGCTACAGCAAAGTTCTATACATCATCTTAAAGAAGAGAAAATGAACTTTCTGATGATATTTTTTATTTTTCTGTAGCTTTAATAGGAACCGAGATATCGGCGATTGAAAATTGCAATTTTGTGCGGCCCTAGCGCCGATACCGCTTACGCGACGACAACAAAATTTTGTGAGATTGTTAGACAGGGGCAGGGCTCTATACACCCTTAAAATCAGCCTGACCTGAGCATTCCTTCCTTGTTTCCTGGAAATTTTCCCATGATTTTTGGGAATTCCGTTTTTTTTAAAATTCATAGTTTGAAATTTTTGTCTATGGAATTCTATAAAAATCCTTTCCGCACTGCGCATTTCCTTGGAGAATCTGGAAAAAAAAATTTGTGGGAAAATATAAAGAACTTTCTGCAAAACCGGAAGCAGAAATTTTTATTGAAAAGCGCCCGTAATTCCCATGTCAGGCGTAATTCTGCTGTGTAATTCCCAGCATGGAAGGAATTTCATAGTGTCTTGATAAGGTATATAAGCTAATTGACATATGTCTTCTGGTAAAGAAGTTATTCAACATTTAAAAAAGTCAAAAAGTTGGAAGAATAAGAATAATAAAGAATAACTAGTATAACTGATATTGCCGTACGGCAATATCGGATAATCCCCCGCGCCCCCCCTTGTCTCCCGTGCCCTGCTTACTCTCTCCTTCCAGTTCATGGCCGTCATGATGAATTCTTTATACCATGTATGAACGTAGTAATCTTGCTGGTGCATATGCCTATGAAATGTCGTGGCAGGCACAAGGTCAGCTGCTGGGAAAGGTGGCAGTGAGACAGTATATACCCAACGGCTGACTGACATGCATCTGTGAATTATTTTTTTAGCTCTATTTTACCAGCAAGGTATTCGAGATAGGAGGATGCCCTTATACCACAAAATAGGGCAAAAAATTAGCAACATGTACATTCAGTTTTAAGTGATCTGAAACAATAGTTCATTAGTTATAATTGAACATATAATATCATTTATTTGAAATTGGCTATTCAGGAGAAGTATATTCCCTTGGAGGACAGTAAAGGGCATAATTTTACGCATCTTTTGGTATTAATTTCATGAAATTTGAACAACCAGAAGCTGAGCAATGTACATTTCAATTTTGAAATTAAAAAAATTCTCTAGGAAAAACTATTTGTTGTAGATAATTGATCTTTGGGGACAGTATGGAGACGTGCACTAGGCAACCCACAAAAATTATTCATGGAGATCCATATAGAACTTCATTGACTTTTTAGCCTAAAACGTTTTTGTAGTCGCAAAAAGTGACATAAAATTTTCAATGTCTGACGCGATTCTACGCCGCGCGTCTGACACCATCATGCTATACACCATTGGAAAGCTGACAAACAGGCCTTTCTTGTGATATGTAATACTTTGTTGTAGCTTAAATAGGAACCGAGATATGGCCACTTGAAAATTGCGTTTTTGGACGTCCGTAGCGCCAAGACCGTTTGTCCGAGCGGTCCGTTACTTTGTGAAGTTTGTATACTGTGGTACATCTGCATGTTCACCTATTTTCAGCTGTCTACGAGCATTCCTTCCCTGTTTTTCAGAAAAATGTTGGTCAGTTTTCGGGATGTTTATTTTTCAAAAAATCATATCTTGAAATGTGTTCATGAAATCTCCACGAGACGCCTTTCTGCACTGGAGACTTTGTCAAGGTATCTTAGAAAAAATCAACAGCTCTCAGTTATGCTTAGCTTTTCAGAAACCTGCGCCGGAAATTTTTTTTGTATTTTGCTCATAACTCATAAGTGTCTTGAAATTTGATCATGAAATTTCGTGTAGAGTAGCGCGCAATGGAGTCACACATTACCCTTTACTCGTAAACCAATATATCTAATAGTTTTGAAGTAATCGCAGTTTTCCTGAGCTGAATAATAATAAGAATAAGAATAATAAGAATAATAATAATAACTAGAGAAGACGGTAATTGTCATCAGGGACAATTACAAAGAATTTACCTTTACTTTCAACTAAAGTTTGCCTGTAAATGAACAGACAAATGGCCGGACCAACGGTCAGACAGACAGACAAAACTGAAGGACTCAGGGACACACGCAAATGATAATATTCGACGGGACTGGTTCACATTTTCACTACCTTCATCAATGTTTTACATGTCAGGAGTGAGAACGTTCATTTCAGAGTCCTGACTCAGAGTCCTGACTCAGAGTCCTGACTCAGAGTCCTGACTCAGAGTCCTGACTCAGAGTCCTGACTCAGAGTCCTGACTCAGAGTCCTGACTCAGAGTCCTGACTCAGAGTCCTGACTCAGAGTCCTGACTCAGAGTCCTGACTCAGAGTCCTGACTCAGAGTCCTGACTCCGAGTCCAGACTCAGAGTCCTGATTCCGAGACCTGACTCCGAGTCCAGACTCCGTGTCCTGACTCCGAGGCATGACTCCGAGGCCTGACTCCGAGGCCTGACCCCGAGGCCTGCCTCCGAGGCCTGACTCCGAGGCCTGACTCCAAGTCCTGCCTTTGAGTCCTGCCTCCGAGTCCTGACCTCAAGTCCTGACTCCGAGTCCTGACTCCAAGGCCTGACTGAGCGTGGCCTGACTCAGCGGCCCCTGACTCAGCGGCCCCTGACTCAGCGGCCCCTGACTCATAGTCGAGACTCATAGTCGAGACTCATAGTCGAGACTCATAGTCGAGACTCATAGTCGAGACTCATAGTCGAGACTCACCGTCGAGACTCAGAGTCCTGACTCTGAGTCCTGACTCAAAGTCGCGACTCATAGTCGCGATTCATAGTCGAGACTCTTAGTCGAGACTCTTAGTCGAGACTCATAGTCGAGACTCATAGGCGAGACTCATAGTCGAGACTCATAGTCGAGACGCACAGTCGAGACTCAGAGTCCTGACTCTGAGTCCTGACTCTGAGTCGTGACTCAGAGTCCTGACTCAGGGGCCTGACTCAGGATCCTGATTCAGATTCCTGACTCAGATTCCCGACTCAGATTCCTGACTCAGAGTCATGACCTAGGGTCCTGACTCAGGGACCTGACTCAGGGACCTGACTCAGAGCCCTGACTCAGGGTCCTAACTCACAGACCAGACTCACAGACCTGACTGAGTCCTGACTTCGAGTCCTGACTAAGAGTCCTGACTCAGATTCCTGACTCCGAATCCTGACTCAGATTCCTGACTCCGAGTCCTGACTCAGCGGCCTGACTCATAGTCGAGACTCAGAGTCCTGACTCAGAGTCCTGACCTAGGGTCCAGACTCAGGGACCTGACTCAGAGACCTGACTCAGGGTCCTGTCTCACAGACCTGACTAACAGACCTGACTCACAGACCTGACTCACAGACCAGACTCACAGACCTGACTCACAGACCTGACTCAGAGTCCTGGCTCAGAGTCCTGACTACAACTCCTGTTCCCAACTCCACTCAGTCATTTGAGACTGTAATATGTATAGAAACATTAGACAGTAGAGTACACTGGCCCCGTTACCTGAAACGGCCAGAACAGCTTTCCAAATATGGCTAATGTATGCTAATATATGCGGCCAGCCTGAGGTGGAGTGTGAAATTGTCTCACCTGCATCATGTGAAAATGAATTTTTTTGCTGACCAATTGGTCATTTTTTGACCTTTTGACCTTTACTGTTCAGAGATGGCTGTAGCTACAGACATGTTGTTTACCACAATTGACCACAACCATTCAGTTCACATTGTCCTTTAAAATGAAGAAAATTGAGACATTCCTTCTGAGTTAAAAAAAATCATCTCTGAAAATGGTCAATTTTCATTTCATCTTTGACCTCAAATTTGACCATGATGAATGGGACTACTTGTCAAATTTTATGTGCTCATGTGATTGCCAGAATGTCAGTTTGGGTTTCATTTAATTTACAGAAAGCTGTAGGAGTAATATTTCACATTCAAATTAAATTATTTATGCAAAATGTCATGTAAGTTGTGAAGTGCCACTTTTCACAATTTTTTACAAATTAAGTTGAGGATATGAAACAATTCTAATAGGGGGCTTTTGACAACCATATTAGTGACCAGCATACCTCAGACTTTTAAGAGGATTGTGGAAAAAAAACATAATTTTCAAAATTTTTGAAAAATTCAACTTTTTTGACTTTGATAGCTCATATCACCTTCAAATATCACCTATAGGTCAAATGTTTTGGTCAATATAGTGTTTCTGGGAAAAGTTAGGGGTAGTTCATTATACATTTTGATGACCTCAGACTACTCCTTCATGGAGATTTCACAATTCCACCTAAATTTTGAACCCACAATTTTGAAAAATTGCCTTTTTTCTAAACGTCTTTGTCCGACTTCAACCATTTGTTGAATCAGCACTGGCCCCAGATACTGGCTAACTTTAGCCACCATCACCATGTTTCTATCTATTATGTAACTTGAGAAACCTGCGCAACACTGAAAACTGCTCAAGTGCAATAGCCCTTTACCCGCTAGACCAATTGTCATATCACTTCTACCAATACATTGACAACAACTTTTTGTCACAGGATTTTTAATCCTATCTGATTATCTCAAATACTTTTTGAGTTATAAGTCTTTAAAGTTTACTAATTTTCGACTTTGAACGGCTCTGTGAAAAAGACAACTGTGAAAATGACATCAAATGACCCAATTACATAATACCCAACAACTGACTTACCTTTTGACAATCTTTTGTGAACATAAAACCATTTTGAGAGAATAAGAATAAGAATAAGAATAAAAAAAATAATAGCAAAAACAAATAGAATTTACCATAGGTAAATTCTTAATAATAATAAAACGAACAATATCAATATAATCCCCCGCTCGCGGCGGGGGATTATAATAAGAAGAATACGTACAATATCAATAAGAACTTCCCTACGGGAAGTTCTTAACTAGAGAACACGGTAATTGTCATCAGGGACAATTACAAAGAATTTACCTTTACTTTCAACTAAACTTTGCCAGTAAATTGACAGACAAATGGACAGCTGGGCTAAACTTTGCCTGTAAACGGACAGTCAAATGGACGGATGGACAGATGGAACAAACCGACGGACTGACAGACACATGCGGACTCTGACTCCTCACCATCACTCCAACTCTGAATCCTGGTCAGCTTCCTGATCAGATCTACAAATCAGACTACTGACTCTCAGTCCTGACACTGACTCTTTTCTCTGATGCCGGAATCAGACTCCTGAGTTAAACTGCTGATGCCAAATCCTTCCTGACTCAGAGTCCTAACTCAGAGTCCTAACTCAGAGTCCTGACTCAGAGTCCTGACTCATAGTCCTGACTCAGAGTCCTGACTCAGAGTCCTGACTCAGAGTCCTGACTCAGAGTCCTGGCCCAGACTACTGACTCAGAGTCCTGGCTCAGAGTCCTGACTCAGAGTCCTGACTCAGAGTCCCTGACTCAGAGTCCCGACTTAGAGTTTCTACGCAGAGTCCCAACTCAGCTTCTGACTTAGAGCCGAAACTCAGAGGCCCGACTCAGAGGCACGGCTCAGAGAGTCCAGGCTCAGAGGCCTAGGGCAGAGCCCTGACTCAGAGCCCCGACTCAAGAGTCCTGACTCAGAGCCCTGACTCAGGGCCCTGACTCATTGTCCTGACTCATTGTCCTGACTCAGGGTCCTGATGCAGAGTCCTGACTCAGAGTCCTGATTCAGAGTCATGACTCAGGGTGCTGATTCATAGTCCTGACTCAGAATCCTGACTCAGAGTCCTGACTCAGAGCCCTGACTCAGAGTCCTGACTCACAGGCCCGACTCACAGGCCCGATGCACAGTCGCCGACTCAGAGTCCCGACTCAGAGTCCCGACTCACAGCCCGGACTCACAGCCAGACTCATAGTCCCGACTCACAGTCCTGACTCACAGTCCGGCCTCACAGTCCTGACTTGCAGGCCCGCCTCACAGTCCTGACTTGCAGGCCCGAAGCGGAGTGCTGACTCACAGTCCTGACTAACAGTCCTGACTAACAGTCCTGACTCACAGTCCTGACTCACAGTCCTGACTCACAGTCCTGACTCACAGTCCTGACTCACAGTCCCCGACTCACAGTCCCGACTCAAAGCCCAACCCACAGCCCAACTCCTGACTGCAACTCCTGACCCCAACTCCTGACTATAACTCCTGACTCAGTCATTTGAGACTGTAATATGTATATAAACATTAGACAGTAGTGTACACTGGCCCCGTCACCTGAAACGGCCCAAACAGCTTTCCAAATATGGTTAATGTATGCTAATATATGCGGCCAGCCTGCATTGGAGTGTGAAACCGTCTCACCTGCATCATGTGAAAATGAATTTTTGGCTGACAATTTCTTCATTTTTCTGACCTTTTGACCTCAGTTGCTTCAAGTTGACTGCACCTACAGACTTGTCATTTGCCACAACTTACCACAAGTATTTGGTCAAGCTTGTCAATTAATATTAGAAAAATTGGAACTTTCCTTGCTAGTTGAAAAAAATCATTTGTGAGAACGATCAATTTTCATTTCATCTTTGACCTCAAATTTGACCTTGGGGAAATTGTCAAAGGTGAAAATTAATATGCTCATGTGTTGCCAGTACGTGATCTAGGGGGGTCATTTAATTTACAGAAAGCTGTAGGAGTAATATTTCCCACTCAAATTAAATCATTTATGCAAAATGTCATTGAAGTTGCGAGGTACCACTTTTCACAATTTTTTACAAATTTAGTTGAGGATATGAAACAATTCTAATAGGGGGCTTTTGATAACCATATTACTGACCAGTATATCTCAGACTTTTAAGAGGATTAGTGTACTATAACATAATTTTGAGAATTTTTGAAAAATCCAACTTTTTTGACTTCGATGGCTCATATCACCTTCAAATATCACCTATAGGTCAAATTTTTTGGTCAATATAGTCTTTCTGGGATAGGTTAAGGGTAGTTCATTTACATTTTCATCATCTCAGACTATTCCTTCATGGAGATTTTACAATTACGCCTAAATTTTGAACACTCGATTTTGAAAAATTGCCATATTTCAAAATATATTGCATCAATCCAAATGATATTACAGTCGACACTGGCCCCAGATACTGGCTAACTATTGCCACCATCATCATATTCCTATCTATTACAAAACTTGAGATCTCAGTGACAGACTGAAAACAGCTCATGTGTCAATAACCCCTTACCCGTTAGACCAACTGTCATATGACCAGGACACAAAATGTTGACAACAACTTTTTATCACAGGATTTTGACTCTTGACTTATTATCTTAAATACTTTTTGAGTTATAAGCCTTTAAAGTTTACTAATTTTCGACTTTGAACGACTCTGTGAAAAAGACAACTGTGAAAATGACATCAAATGACCCAATTACGTAATACCCAACCACTGACCTATCAACTGAAAACACTTTCAAAGACCTAAGTCCATTTTGAAAAAAACATAATAATAATAATAATAGCAAAAACAAATAGAATTTACCATAGGTAAATTCTTAATAACTAGAAATCGGGTAACCGCGATGCGGTGACAAAACTTCACCTTTCATGGTAATTATTGGCAATGAAATGAAAGTGAGAAAACACGGAAATGATATTTGAAATGATATTGGAAACGATATTGGAACTGGCATTGAAAATAACATTGGACATGAACTTGAACATGAACATGAACATGAACATGAACATGAACATGAACTTGAACATGAACTTGAACATGAACTTGAACATGAACTTGAACATGAACTTGAACATAAACTTGAACATGAATTTGAACATGAATTTGAACATGAACTTAAACATGAACTTAAACATGAACTTAAACATGAATGTAATTGCACACGTCTCGCACATGTAATATGCAGTATCACACAAAATATCACTTGAAATAGTATGAAATATCACATGCAAAGTTACATGCAATGTATTAAACATACAATATCACTTGCAATATCATGCTAAATCATATCACATGCAATATCTATTTATTACCTGTAATTTTGCATGTCAATTAAAATGTACATAGTGTGCACAGATATTTGAAAGTACATATAAACTATCTGTCCATGGACTAGTCGTGATGTGACATATAGTCAGCAGACCGATAAACCCTGCAATAAACCCTTCCAAGAAAAAATTCAGAGAATGAAAACAAGAGGAGGATTTGAGCTTCATGAATATATATATAGAGAATAACATGGACCAGTAGATGGAGAGTGCATGGACAGTACATTGACCTGTACATTGACCAGTACATGAACCAGTACATGAACCAGTACATCAACCAGTTACATCAACCAGTTACATCAATTAGAGTTACTGCTGATTGAAACTGGTACCGTTCTCATATTGGAATTTTAGGAATTTCTTGGCTAAAGTACTTCTAGTCCTGATAACATTTGGAAATGACTGCAATTTCTGAAAACATACAATTTTCAGGGTCCGGCGATCTCTTTATCCGTCCATGATACAAGAAAATGTTCAAATATAAAAGCTAGAGCAGAATTTTGGCTTTCCAAATCTATTTTCAGATTCTCTGTTACTTTATCAGAACCGGAGATACGACTGATTCAAATAATGGTACAATTCAGAAATATTGACTTCAGAAATTACTGAAAAAATGTATTTTTTAACTTAAAATTACTCTAGAACCAAAACGGTTCAATGGAAACATATATAACTTACCAGTTTTATGTAAACGAAAGATGACAATATGCTCAGATAGCTTCATTGAAATAAAATGATTATTTCCTTGTCAAAACTATGATAAATTGTGAAAATTTGACAAAAAACATGAATTTTTCGGGGTCCGGCAATCTTTTTAACCGTCAGAGCTCTTACAAAATCTTCAAATATGCCAGCTAGAGGAGAAAGCGTGCTTTCCGAATCTGTTATCAGATTTTCTGTAACTTAAATAGGACCGGATATAGAGTGGATTGAAATGATGGCACAACTCAAAAATATGGCCTTTAAGATATTCCTGAAAATATGCAGTTTTAACTGGAAATCACTCTAGAACCAATACGGTTCTATGAGGATCTATATAACTTGGCAGGATTATGTAAATAGAAGTTAGAAATATGTCTAGACAGGTTCATCACAAAAGGATGATTCCGTCCCTGTCAAAAAATTGATAAATTGTGAAAATTTGACAAAAAACATGAAATTTTGAGGGTCCAGCGATCTTTTAAACCGTCAGAGCTACGACAAAATGTTCAATATATGGAAACTAGAGAAGAATTTGGCCTTTCCAAATCTATTTTCAGATTCTCTGTAACTTTATTAGGACCGGAGATAAGGCCGATTGAAATTATGGTACAATTCAGAAATGTGGACTTCGGAAATTTCTGAAAAAATGTTGTTTTTCACTTAAAATTACTCTAGAACCAAAACGGTTCAATGGAAACATATATAACTTGGCAGGATTATGGGAACGAAAGATGAAAGTATGCTCAAATAGCTACATTGAAACAAAATGATTATTTCCTTGTCAAAATGATGATAAATTGTGAAAATTTGACAAAAAACATGAAATTTTCAGGGTCCGGCGATCTTTTAAACCGTCAGAGCTACGACAAAAAGTTCATAAAACGAAAACTAGAAGAGAATTTGGTCTTTCCAAATCTGTTTTCAGATTCTCTGTAACTTAATTAGGACCGGAGCTACAGCCGATCGAAATAACGCTATCATTGAGAAATGTGAAAAAATATCGTTAATTTTTCCCTAATTTTTTGACCTTGTGACCTTTACGGTCTAACGTAGGTTAATCCGAGGACCTTGAAAATTTATACGCTGCCTCTAGACTATGGTAGCAAGTTTGTGTGACATTTTTGTAACAATATTTTGATTCCTTGCCTGTGTAAAAAAATCAAATGTCAAAATAGTAAAAATTTTTCATCATGTTTGACCTTGAATTTGACCTTGAAAATAAGTTTCTAGGTCAAAACAAATATAATTTTCAGAATCAAGATGCAAAAATGGGGGGATCAATTAATTATTGTAACTCTCTCGAATCGATATTTCCATGTCAAAAACGCGATAATTTGTCATTTTTCAACGTTCTCCGGTTTGCGATATTTGGAATTTTGTGGAAAATTAAGGTAAAATGTTAGAGGACTTTGGATTACATATTCTAAATGCACATATTATTGTCTGTCTAGAGATAATATATCAAGGTGATATCTTGAAAAAAACATAATTTTCAGAATTTTTGAAAATAAGCACTTTTTGCACTTTGAAGAGCCAAATGACCTTGAAAAATGAGGTCAAGGTCAAATTTGAAGGTGGATATGGGGGTTTTGGGGGCTACTTTGGGGGGGTTCACTATACATTGTTATGGCCTAAAATCGATATTTCAAGGTGAGACACCCAAGGTCACCTGTTTTGATGATGCGGTCAATCTTTAAAATTACGTAACTCAAAAACTAAGTATTGCATCATCACCACAGTCCTTTCCGCAATGCGTAAGTCATTTGGGCAACTTTTGGTGTCATGCTTGTAACTCTGTGACTTGCGGATTCTGACATCCCGTGCGCAAACCTCTGAGAGTGAAATGGCACCTGTACAATATTGACCTTGACCTACTTTCTTGAAATTGGGTCAGATTATGTAATATACATGTAAGACAAGTAATTAAAATGGAAAATGAAATTTGCCTGTAATTTTGTGTGCTATGATCACTTAAAGTAAGTGAAAAAACTGACTTTGAAGTGGCCTGTGACCTTGAAAAATGGGTCAAGGTCATTCCGATTTTGACAGTGTAATATGGTCATGTAACACTCCGTATGTGATTTTTTTGAGATTTTTTTGAAGAAATTTTTGTCTGGAAAAATAATAATAATAACTAGAAATCGGGTAACCGCGATGCGGTGACAAAACTTCACCTATCATATAATTTATTATTGGCAATGAAATCAATGTGAGAAAACACAGAAATGATATCGGAAATGACATTGGACATGAACTTGAACATGAGCATGAACTCGCACATGAACTTGCACATCTACTTGCACATAAACTTGTACATAAACTTGTACATGCAATTGCATGCGTCTTGCACATGTAACATTACATGCAATATCACACACAATATCACATGTAATATTATGCAATATCAAATGTAAAGTTACATGTAATGTATTAAATATACAATATCACTTGCAATATCATGCAAAATCATATCACATGTAATATTAATTTATCGCCTGCAATTTTGCATGTTGATTAGTATGTACATAGTGTGCACAGATATATGAAAGTACTTATAGACTATCTGTCCGTGGACTAGTTGTGATGTGATATATAGTCAGCAGACAGATAAACCCTTACTGTAACATGTCAATAGGTTTGTGGCCATACACTGACTGATACACTGACTGATACACTGTCTGATACACTGTCTCATACACTGTCTCATACACTGTCTGATACACTGTCTGATACACTGTCTGATACACTGACTAATACACTGACTGATACACTGACTGATACACTGACTGATACAAAAATATCTGACCGTAAGCACGTAATTTTGAGGGTTTGGCGTTCGTTTAAACCACCAGTTACAAGAAAACATTCAGAGAATGAAAACTAGAGGAAAATTTGATTTGCCGAATATTACATATGGAAAATTACATGGACCAGTACATGGACCAGTATATGGACCAGTGCATGGACCAGTACATGGACCAGTACATGGACCAGTCCATTGAACAGTACATTGAACAGTACATTGAACAGTCCAATGACCAGCGCATTGACCAGCGCATTGACCATGCATCAACCAGTACATCAACCAGTGCATCAACCAGTGCATCAACCTAAACATCAATCAGTACATCATCAGTACATCAACCTTGGAATTTTAGGAATGCATTGGCTAAGACACTTCTAGTCCTGAAAACATATCGAAATGACTGCAATTTCTGAAAACATACATTTTTCAGGGTCCGGCGATCTTTTTAACTGTCAGTGATGCAAGAAATTGTTCAAAAATAGAAACTAGAGGAGAATTTGTGCTTTCCAAATCTATTTTCAGATTCTCCGTAACTTTATTAGGACCGGAGATACGGCCGATTGAAATTATGGTACAATTCAGAAATGTGGACTCCAGAAATTTCTGAAAAAATGCAGTTTTTCACTTAAAATTACTCTAGAACCAAAACGGTTTCATGGAAACAAATATTACTTGGCAGGATTATCTGAACAAAATATGAAAGTATGCTCAAATAGCTTCATTGAAATAAAATGATTATTTCCTTGTCAAAATGATGATAAATTGTGAAAATTTGACAAAAAACATGAAATTTTCAGGGTCCGGCGATCTTTTATACCGTCAGAGCTACGACAAAATGTTCAATATATGGCAACTAGGGGAGAATTTGGCCTTTCCAAATCTGTTTTCAGATTCTCTGTAACTTAATTAGGACCGGAGCTACAGCTTATCGAAATAACGCTATTGTTGAGAAATGTGAAAAAATATCGTACATTTTCCCCTAATTTTTTGACCTTGTGACCTTCACGGTCTAATGTAGGTTAATCCGAGGACCTTGAAAATTTATAAGATGCCTCTAGACTATTGTAGCAAGTATGTGTGACATTTTTGTAACAATATTTTGATTTCTTGTCTGTGTAAAAAAATCAAATGTCAAAAAAGTAAAATTTTTCATCATGTTTGACCTTGAATTTGACCTTGAAAATAATTTTCTAGGTCAAAACAAATATGATTTTCAGAATCAGGATGGGAAAATGGGGGGATCAATTAATTATTGTAACTCTCTCGGATCGATATTCCCATGTCAAAAACGCGATAATTTGTCATTTTTTAACATTATCCGGTTTGCGATATTTGGAATTTTGTAGAAAATTAAGGTAAAATGTTAGAGGACTTTGGTTTGCATATTCTAAATGCACATATTTTCGTCTGTCTAGAGATAATATATCAAGGTGATATCATGAAAAAAACATAGTTTTCAGAATTTTTTTAAATAAGCACTTTTCACACTTTGAAGAGCCAAATGACCTTGAAAAATGAGGTCAAGGTCAAATTTTAAGGTGGTTATGGGGGTTTTAGGGGCTACTTTGGGGGGGTTCACTATACATTGTTATGGCCTAAAATCGATATTTCAAGGTGAGATACCCAAGGTCACCTGTTTTGACGACGCGGTCAATCTTTAAAATTACGTAACTCAAAAACTAAGCATGGGAGCATCACAAAAATGAGTCACTGCAATGCGTATGTCATTCGGGCAACTTTTGGTGTCATGCACGTAACTCTATGACTTGCGGATTCTGACTTCCCGTGCCGACACCTCTGGGAGTGAAATGGCACCTGTACAATGTTGACCTTGACCTAGTTTCTTGAAATTGGGTCAGATTGTGTAATTTACATGTGAGACATGTAATTTAGATGGAAAATGAAATTTGCCTGTAATTTCGTGAGATATGATTACTTAAAGTAAACAAAAAAACTGACTTTGAAGTGACCTGTGACCTTGAAAAATAGGTCAAGGTCATTCCGATTTTGTCAGTGTAATATGGTCATGTAATACTCTGTATGTGATTTTTTTGAGATTTTTTTGAAGAAATTTTTGTCTGGAAAAATAATAAATAATAATAAAAAGAAATACGAAAACAAGAAACTTCACCTATGTAATAGGTGAAGTTTAACTAGTATAACTGATATTGCCGTACGGCAATATCGGATAATCCCCCGCGGCCCCCATAGCTCCCCGGCCCTGCTTACTCTCCCCTTCCAAATGATGTTTAGGCAACCAAATTTCATAATGATCCGTAAAGACTTTCTTATGTTTTAACATAAGATGTTTCGATGACCCAAAAAATTGACATGAAATTTTCAATGCTACACGCGATTCTACACCGTTCGTCGTATACCATCATGCTATACACCATTGGAAAGCTGAGAAACAGACCTTTCTTGTGATATGTAAAACTTTGCTGTAGCTTAAATACGGACCGAGATATGAGCACTTGAAAACAGGGTTTTTGAACGTCCGTAGCGCCGAGACCGTTTGTGCGAGCGGTCCGTAACTTTGTAAAGTTTGTACACTAGGGTACATCTGTAAGTGTACCCATTTTCAGCTTTCTACAAGCATTCCTTCCCTGTTTTCCAGAAAAATGTTAGAAAATTTTCATGACATCCAATTTTAGAAAATTCATATCTCTGAAGATATTCATGAAATTTCGATTAGACGCCTTTCCGCACTGGAGACTTTGTCAAGGTATATTACAAAAAATCAGCAAAGCCCAATTTTCTTCTGTTCTCCTGGAAACGTCGCCAGAAATGTATTTTTTATTTTCTCAATAACGCGTTAGTATCATGAAATTTGATCAAGAAATTACGCTTGAAGTAGCGCGCAACGGAGTCGCATATAGTCCTTGAGGTTTTGGGACATTATCTCTAACAGTTTTGTAGTAATCACAGTTTTCCTGAGCTCAATAATAATAATAAAAGGTAATCGAAGAATATCAATATAATCCCCCGCCGCTGCGCGAGCGGGGGATTATAACTAGTATACTAAATTGCACAGCAATTTAAAGGAAGAACTTCCCTTCCCTTCCTATCCCTTCCCTTCCTTCCAATCCCTTCCCTGCCCTGCTATTCTAGTTCCTTGCATTCCTTTCCTTGCTATTGCTTTTAGTGTGTTTAGGTTGTCCAAGAGCGAAACATCACTGCTGCTTTGACCTTGCCTGCAGGAGTCCATGGAACTGCACAAACAGGCATACATACTCATATATCGCTTGGCATGGAGCCAGGCCTTTCGTGGGCGATGGTACCACCCTGAAAGCAATACTTTGATGAAACCCTAACCCTAATGATTTGTTACGGACAAACCATAAGAGCTAGGAAGATGTGCTTACATACACACAGAGGGCAAGCAGTCAGCAACATGTCAAATTAGTTTTAAGTGATTTTCAGTAGTATTTGACAAGTTATAATTTAATTATAAATTTAATGGGAGGCAGTTGTGGTTATTTGCAAACAATAGGGCAACAAATTAGCAACGTATCATATCATATTGAAGTGATTTGAAACATTATTTGAAGAGTTTAAATAGGGAAAAAAAATTCATGGTAGGGGGATGTGCTTACATGGAAAAATAGAGCAAAAAATTAGGAATATGTCAAATTAGTTTTAATTGATTTTAATGAATAATTAATGAGTTATAATTGAATATGTGAAATTACTATTGTAAAATTGGCTATTAGTGAGAGGTATATGCCCTTGGAGGTCATAAAAGGGCATAATTTTACGCATTTTTTGGTGTTAATTTCATGAAATTTGAATGAGTAGAAGCTGAGCAATGTACACTTGAATTTTGAAATGAAAAAAATTCTCAAGGAAAAAGTATTTGAAGTAGAACAGTGTCCTTTGGAGGGAATATGTAAGCCCACAATGGGTACCCCACAAAAAATATACACGAACATCTATGAAGAACTTCATAGTTTTTTTGGGCAAAATAGGTTTTGACAGGGCAAAAAATGACATAAAATTTTCAATGTCCACCGCGATTCTGAACCGGACGTTCTACAGGATATTGCTATATACCACTGGAAAGCTGACATTCTGAGCTTTCCAAAAATGTCCCTGGTTTGTCTCTAGGACCAATATTAAGGGAGATACAGCCCATCAAATGTTCGACTTTTGAGGCCCTATGGCACCAAAAGTATTGGACCTGGAAGGCCATACTTTTGCATAGACACTACACCCTAGTAGTGCTAACAATTCCTGTAAGGACATAAAAATCTGACATTCCAATCATGGTTTTTCATGACATCACCCCTCAAAATTTCGCTTTCATCCAATTTTGAACTTTTTTTTCTCCAAAGCTATTCATCCTATTGCCACTAGGCTCCTTTCTGCAATGCATATTCCTTTAGAGATGAACAGGAAAAAATTTCATGACATTCTGACAGACGGTTTTCCCAAAACCGCAATCGGAAATTTTTTGTGAAGATTGCCTGTAATTCCTATGTCAAACGGAATTCCGATGTGTAATTCCCAGCATAGAAGGAATTCTATAGTGTCTTAATGCTGTTTAGATGGTAATTGACATATGTCTTCTGGTAAAGAAGTTATTCAAAATTTTAAAAAGTCAAAAATTTGGAAGAATAATAATAACTAGTATACTAAATTGCACAGCAATTTAAAGGAAGAACTTCCCTTCCCTTCCTATCCCTTCCCTTACTTCCAATTCCTTCCCTGCCCTGCTATTCTGGTTCCTTGCATTCCTTTCCTTTCCATTGCTTAATATTGTGTTCAGGTTGTCCTGGAGCGAAACATCACTGCTGCTTTGACCTGCAATAGTCCATGGAACTGCACAAACAGGCACACATACTCATATGTTGCTTGGCATGGAGCCAGGCCTTTTGTGGGCGATGGTACCACCCTGAAAGCAATACTTTGATGAAACCCTAACCCTAATGATTTGTTACGGACAAACCATAAGAGCTAGGAAGATGTGCTTACATACACACAGAGTGCAAGGAGTCAGCAACATGTCAAATTAGTTTTAAGTGATTTACAGCAGTATTTCACAAGTTATAATTTAATTATAAATTTAATGGGAAAAATATGAGGTTATTTGCAAACAATAGGGCAACAAATAAGCTACATATCATATCAATTTTAAGTGATTTGAAACATTATTGGAAGAGTTTAAATAAGATAACAAAATTCATGGTAGGAACATGTGCTTACATGGCAAAATAAGGCAAAAAATTAGCAATATGTCAAATTAGTTTTAATTGATTTTAATTAATACTTAATGAGTTATAATTGAAAAAGTGAAATTGCTAATGTAAAATTGGCTATTAGTGAGAGGTATATGCCCTTGGAGCTCATAAAAGGGCATAATTTTACGCATTTTTTGGTGTTAATTTCATGACAATTGAATAAGTAGAAGCTGAGCAATCTGCATTAGAATTTTGAAATGAAAAAAATTCTCAAGGAAAAAGTATTTGCAGTAGAAAAATTTCCTTTAGACACATAATGCAGGGCCACAATGGGTACCACTAAAAAAATCAACATGAACATCCATGAAGAGCTTCATAGTTTTCTTGGGCAAAATAGGTTTTGGGAGGCCAAAAAAGTGACATAAAAGTTTCAATGTCTGACGCGATTCTATACTAAAGCAGCTACAGCAAAGTTCTATACATCATCTTAAAGAGGAGAAACTGAACTTTCTGATGATATTTTTTATTTTTCTGTAGCTTTTATAGGAACCGAGATATCGGCGATTGAAAATTGCAATTTTGTGCGGCCCTAGCGCCGATACCGCTTACGCGACGACAACAAAATTTTGTGAGATTGTTAGACAGGGGCAGGGCTCTATACACCCTTAAAATCAGCCTGATCTGAGCATTCCTTCCTTGTTTCCTGGAAATTTTCCCGTGATTTTTGGGAATTCCGTTTTTTAAAAAATTGATAGTTTGAAATTTTTGTCTATGGAATTTCATAAAAATCCTTTCCGCACTGCGCATTTCCTTGGAGAATCTGGAAAAAAAAATTTGTGGGAAAATATAAAGAACTTTCTGCAAAACCGGAAGCAGAAATTTTTATTGATAAGCGCCCGTAATTCCCATGTCAGGCGTAATTCTGATGTGTAATTCCCAGCACTGAAGGGATTTCATAGTGTCTTGATAAGGTATATAAGCTAACTGACATATGTCTTCTGGTAAAGAAGTTATTCAACATTTAAAAAAGTCAAAAAGTTGGAAGAATAAGAATAATAAGAAGAATACGTACAATATCAATAAGAACTTCCCTACGGGAAGTTCTTAATAAAGAATAATAATAAGAATACGTACAATATCAATAAGAACTTCCCTACGGGAAGTTCTTAATAATAATATTTACGAAAACAAGAAACTTCACCTATGTAATAGGTGAAGTTTAATAATAATAATAAAAAAAGTAGCAATAACAAGATGAATTCCCCTACGGGGAATTCATAATAAAAGGTAAAAGAACAATATCAATATAATCCCCCGCAAGCGGCGGGGGATTATAATAATCCCCCGCAAGCGGCGGGGGATTATAATAATAAAAATAATAATAACAACTAGTATACTAAATTGCACAGCAATTTAAAGGAAGAACTTCCCTTCCCTTCGTATCCCTTCCCTTCCTTCCAATCCCTTCCCTGCCGTGATATTCTAGTTCCTTGTATTCCTTTCCTTTCCATTGCTTAATAGTGTGTTTAGGTTGTCCATGAGCGAAACTGCTGCTTTGACCTTCTCTGCAATAGTCCATGGAGCTGCACAAACAGGCAGACACACTCACATGTCGCTTGGCATGGTGCCAGGCCTTTTATTGGCGATGGTACCACCCTCAAAGCAATACTTTGATGAAACCCTAACCCTAATGACTTGTTACGGACAAACCATAACAGCTGGGAAGATGTGCTTTTATACAACCATAGGGCAAACAGGCAGCAACATGTCAAATTAGTTTTAAGTGATTTGCAGCAGTATTACACAAGTTATAATTTAATTATAAATTTAATGGAAAAAATATGAGGTTATTTGCAAACAATAGGGCAACAAATAAGCAACATATCATATCAATTTTAAGTGATTTGAAACATTATTGGAAGAGTTTAAATAGGATAAAAAAATTCATGGTAGGAACATGTGCTTACATGGAAAAATAGAGCAAAAAATTAGCAATAAGTCTAATTAGTTTTAATTGATATTAATTAATACTTAATGAGTTATAATTGAATAAGTGAAATAGCTCATGTAAAATTGACTATTAGTGAGAGGTATATGCCCTTGGAGCTCATAAAAGGGCATAATTTTACGCATTTTTTGGTGTTAATTTCATGACATTTGAATAAGTAGAAGCCGAGCAATCTACATTAGAATTTTGAAATGAAAAAAATTCTCAAGCAAAAAGTATATGCAGTAGAAAAATTTCCTTTGGACACATTATGCATGGCCACAATGGGTACCAATAAAAAAATTGACATGAACATCCATGAAGACCTACATAGTTTTTTGGGGCAAAATAGTTTCAATGTCTGACGCGATTCTATACTAAAGCAGCTACAGCTAAGTTCTATACACCATCTTAAAGAGGAGAAACTGAACTTTCTGATGATGTCTTTAATTTTTCTGTAGCTTTAATAGGTACCGAGATATCGGCGATTGAAAATTGCATTTTTGTGCGGCCATAGCGCCGATAGCGAATATGCGACGACAACGAAATTTTGTGGGATTGTTAGACAGGGGCAGGGCTCTATACTCACATAAAATCAGCCTGATCTGAGCATTCCTTCCTTGTTTTCTTGAGATTTTCCCGTGCTTTTTGGGAATTCCGTTTTTGTAAAAATTCATAGAAAAAAATTTTTGTCTATGGATTTCCATAAAAATCCTTTCCGCACTGCGCATTTCCTTGGAGAACATGAGGAAAAAATTTCACAATAATCTAACAGGCAGTTTTCTCTGAACGGAATGACAAAAGTTTTACTGTATAATCGCTGTAATTCCCATGTCAAGCGTAATTCTGATGCGTAATTCCTAGCATTTAGAAAGTTTTATGGTGTCTGTATGGTGTCCAAGTTTCATGTAGATATCTTTCCTTACAAATGATTTATTCAACTTTGAAAAACGTGAAAGAAAAATAATAATAAGAAAAATAACAACAAATACGTACAATATCAATAAGAACTTCCCTGCGGGAAGTTCTTAAATACGTACAATATCAATAAGAACTTCCCTACGGGAAGTTCTTAATAATAGGCATTTGTATAGCGCTAATTCCAGTAAACTGCTCACTAGCGCTTGTGCATGATGGATCTATTTGTAGAAACTCTTTAAACAGGTGAGTTTTAAGATTTCTTTTGAAACCATCAAGTGTCTTGGAGGCCTTGACATTCTCTGGGAGTTGGTTCCACAGTTTTGGAGCGGCATGTGAAAAGGCTCTGTCTTCGCATTTGTTTTTGTTGTAGGAAGTTGGTACATCTAGGAGTAATTTGTTATTGCTCCTCAGATTACAATTTCTTTCCGATTTTTGCTGAATCATATTTTGAACATACAAGGGAGCTTGTCCGTTTAATGCTTTCCAAGTTGTTAACATGAGTTTGAATTGTATTCTGGCTGGGATTGGCAGCCAATGCAGTTGCTTCCTATGCTGGCTTACACTGTCATGCTTTTTCAATTTTTCAATAAGTCGAACTGCCGAGTTTTGGGCTACTTGAAGTTTATTTATTAAGCGACTCGATGCTCCATACAGAAGACCATTTCCGTAGTCTAGGTGAGGAGTGACAAGCGCATTGACTACTGTTTTGCAAGTTTCCTTGTCCAGAGACTTCCTAATTTTTGAAATATTTCTTAAATTGAAGTAGGCATTCCTGCACATTTTGTTGACTTGTTTTTCCATGGTCATATTTTTGTCAAAGATTATGCCTAGATTTCTAACATGATCGGCTGCTCTGATTTCGACATTGTCAGCATGGATTGATGATACTTGGAGTTTATTAAGCTGGTGCGGACTGCCTATGAGCAGTAATTCAGTTTTTTCTCCGTTGTTGCAAAGCTTATTTTCATGGAGAAATTTCCTGATTTCAGCTATGCACTTTTCCATCTTTACAACTGCATTACTCTGATCTAAGAATGTTGGCTTGAAAGAGAGAATAAGTTGCTCATCATCGGCATACTGTTGGTCTTTAACTTGATTTTTAGCAGCCACTTCGCTTAATGGAGCGATATATGAATTAAATAAGATTGGTCCTAATTTTGAACCTTGAGGAACCCCAAATTTCAGTGGCAGTTTTGTTGATGTTTTGTCATTAATTATCATTGACTGTGACCTATCAGAAATGTAGGATTTAAACCAGCATAATGCAGAATCATGAATACAGTATCTGCTTTCCAAAAGGTTCAGTAGAATCTTATGATCAATTGTATCAAAAGCGGCTGAAAGGTCCAGTAGTATGAGCATTGTTACCTCACCTTTGCTCATATTCAACATGATATCGTCATGGATCTTCGTTAGGAGGGTTTCAGTGCTGTAGAATTTTCTGTAAGCTGATTGTTTCTCATCATCCAGGTTGTTTGTAGTAAGGTGGTCTGTGTATTGTTTAATAATAGCACTTTCAATCGGTTTGCCCAGGAAAGGCAGATTTGATACTGGTGTATAATTCTTATAGATAAGATCCAATCCACCTTTTTTTAGCAGAGGTTTCACTAAGGCATGTTTCAACTCAAGAGGCATTTCTCCCAGTGAGAGTGACTCATTGACAATCTTGGTTATAATTGGGAGGTATTCATCAATGCACTCGAGCAAAAGCCATGTGGGAATAGGATCAAGTTGGCAGTGTTTAACAGGCATTTCCCTGATCAGTTTCTTAATGTCCCTTTCAGACAAACTTCGAAAGTGTCGCAGTGTGTGAGGGGCAGTTTCAGTATCATTAACAGTCTCATTTTGTGTAGAGTCCAACTTAGACCTAAGTGTTTTAATCTTTTAGTCAAAGAACTTATTAAAATCATTTGCCAGGTCAATTTCATTTGTATATGGTGGCAGAGGCAGTTCCTGTTTTCTGTTCAAACTTGAGTTCAGTAACTTGAACAACTTCTTAGCATCACCATTAGAATCTTTAATCTTCACTCGCAGGTCTTCTGATTTGAGGTGATTCAGCTGCAAATTCAATGCATTTCGTTTTTCTTTGAATGATTCCCAGTCATTTTCAAGTCTGGTTCTCCTCCATAATCTCTCTGCTTTCCTTTTTGATGATTTTAGAATCTTAATATCAGCATTGCTGAACGGATTGGGTGTGCGCAGAGTTACTTCTCTAGTTTTAATGGGAGCATGTTTGTCCAGAACAACTACGGTGGAATTGTAGAGTCGAACGAGTTCATTGAGATCTTTTTGTTCAAGCCCATCTACAGACAGATGTCTCCCAATGTCTTTTTTAAAATCTTGGACAATGATTTTACTAGTTATTCTGAAACTGACTTTCTTCTTGGGTTTTTTTGCTTTCTTTATTGGAATGTCAAACAGAATGCAATTATGATCAGAATTAGGTAACTGACCATACAGTTGTTCAATATCGATTTTTCTCTTGTGATGACAAGGTCTAGCGTATTGCCATCTTTGTGTGTTGGCGCCGATACATGTTGCACAAGATCAAACATTTCAAGGATGTTGTTAAACTGAATGACCTTGTTGTCACCTGGTTTGTTCACATGGAAGTTGAAATCACCAGTAATTATGATTTCATTGTTTAAAGTTTGATAGTGTCCCAGAAATTTTGTGAATTCTATAAAAAATTCTGCAAGACTGTATTTATTTTTATTGGATGGTTCTGGGCGGTAAACCAGAAGAATTGTAACAATTTTTCCATCTAGTTGGACTTGGATCTCAATGTGTTCAAAGGTCTTGGTCTTCATGCGATCTTTTTTGAATGCTTGAATGCCAGATCTGACAAGGCAACCTACTCCACCACCTGGTCTTCCTAACCGGGGTGAACTTAGGAAGAAATATTCACCATTTTGCTCCATGTCGCCCATTTCAACTTTATCGTCGTCTTTAAGCCATGTCTCAGTGAAAAGAAAGATATCTAAATCATGCTCATCATTGTAGTCATTAACTGATTGCGTTTTCTGCCTCAAACTTTGAGCGTTCCAGACACAGGTTCTTAGAGTGTTACATAAGAGATTAGTCTTTGAGGGATTTCTGGCATTTTTTGTACTAGCTGACATGAAGTCTGATTGTGCTAAAATCTGAAACCTGTTTGAGAGTTTAATTGATCCCAAGTTGCTATTTGGTAGAGGTAATGGAGTTGAGGTTGGCAATGTATTGATATGTTTGTTGAGACCAGTCCGCAAAACGTCAGAGTAAAGCTTTCTGTATTTGTGCATCGTTACTATTTGTCTAAAGTAAGAAATTACTTATGATCAGAGTAATTTGCCACTTAAGTTGGTCAGGTTCGAGGATCAAGCAATTTGTGACAGTATTTCAGGAAGGCGGCTTGAGTATTGAATGAGATGCACAGATGTGCGCGGCTGTGTTGAAGGAAGGCGGCTTGAGTATTGAGATAGTTTGTTAGGTAAGTTGGCTGGTTAAGTTAGTCTGTATGGCAATTTGGCTGGATTGCAAGTGCTATGTAAAGGCAGCACAACAGGTTAGTTTGTTAGGCAAGTTGTCTGGTTCAAGTTATTCGATTCAGCAAGTTGGCTGGTTTGCAAGTGCTACTTATTGGTAACACAAGCAGGTTCGTTTGTAAGGCAAGTTGGCTGGTTCAAGTTAGTCGGTTTGGCAAGTTGGCTGGTTTGCAAGTGCTACTTATTGGCAACACAAGCACAGGTTAGTTTATTAGGCAATTTGGCTGGTTCAGGTTTGTTGGCAGGTTGGCAAGTTGGGTGGTTTGCAAGTGCTACTTATTGGCAACACAAGCAGGTTAGTTTGTTAGGCAAGTTGGCTGATTCAGGTTAGTCTGTTTGGCAAGTTGGCTGGTTTGCAAGTGCTACTTATGGGCAACACAAGCAGGTTAGTTTGTTTGGCAAGTTGGCTGGTTCAAGTTAGTCTGTTTGGCAAGTTGGCTGGTTTGCAAGTGCTACTTATTGGCAATACAAGCAGGTTAGTTTGTTAGGCAAGTTGGCTGGTTCGAGTTAGTCTGTTTTGCAAGTTGGCTGGTTTGCAAGTGCTACTTATTGGCAACACAAGCAGGTTAGTTTGTTAGGCAAGTTGGCAGGTTCAGGTTAGTCAGTTTGGCAAGTTGGCTGGTTTGCAAGTGCTACTTATGGGCAACACAAGCAGGTAAGTTTGTTAGGCAAGTTGGCTGGTTCAAGTTAGTCTGTTTGGCAGGTTGGCTGGTTTGCAAGTGCTACTTATGGGCAACACAAGCAGGTAAGTTTGTTAGGCAAGTTGGCTGGTTCAAGTTAGTCGGTTTGGCAAGTTGGCTGGTTTGCAAGTGCTACTTATGGGCAACACAAGCAGGTTAGTTTGTTAGGCAAGTTGGGTGGTTCAAAGTTAGTCTGTTTGGCAGGTTGGCTGGTTTGCAAGTGCTACTTATTGGCAACACAAGCAGGTTAGTTTGTTAGGCAAGTTGGCTGGTTCAAGTTAGTCGGTTTGGCAAGTTGGCTGGTTTGCAAGTGCTACTTATGGGCAACACAAGCAGGTTAGTTTGTTTGGCAGGTTGGCTGGTTCAAGTTAGTCTGTTTGGCAGGTTGGCTGGTTTGCAATTGCTACTTATTGGCAACACAAGCAGGTTAGTTTGTTAGGCAAGTTGGCTGGTTCAAGTTAGTCTGTTTGGCAAGTTGGCTGGTTTGCAAGTGCTACTTATGGGCAACACAAGCAGGTTAGTTTGTTAGGCAAGTTGGCTGGTTCAGGTTAGTCTGTTTGGCAAGTTGGCTGGTTTGCAAGTGCTACTTATGGGCAACACAAGCAGGTTAGTTTGTTAGGCAAGTTGGCTGGTTCAAGTTAGTCAGTTAGGCAGGTTGGCTGGTTTGCAAGTGCTACTTATGGGCAACACAAGCAGGTTAGTTTGTTAGGCAAGTTGGCTGGTTCAAGTTAGTCTGTTTGGCAGGTTGGCTGGTTTGCAAGTGCTACTTATGGGCAACACAAGCAGGTTAGTTTGTTAGGCAAGTTGGCTGGTTCAAGTTAGTCAGTTTGGCAAGTTGGCTGGTTTGCAAGTGCTACTTATGGGCAACACAAGCAGGTTAGTTTGTTAGGCAAGTTGGCTGGTTCAAGTTAGTCAGTTTGGCAAGTTGGCTGGTTTGCAAGTGCTACTTATGGGCAACACAAGCAGGTTAGTTTGTTAGGCAAGTTGGCTGGTTCAAGTTAGTCAGTTTGGCAAGTTGGCTGGTTTGCAAGTGCTACTTATGGGCAACACAAGCAGGTTAGTTATAAAATAAATAAAATATAGGGCTAAATGATTTATCAATTAATGTGATTGATTGTAAAAATAGAATTGAGTTGACAGAGAACAGGCTTGTAATACACAAAAATAGAAATTGTTGATGTTGAGGGTTTGCTGTCTGGTAGGTAATGATTCCTGGAATGGCTGCTGGGCTGTGTTCTTGGATGTGTATTGGCAGTGTATGGGGTCCTTCAGAACATTAAATTCCCTATAATGAATGTTGTCAAGTGTAGTGGAAAGTATCTGGAATAATGTATGAGTACTGAAGATAGAAAATATGACAATTAAATAGGTTTTGAGGTGCAAAAACGAAGGTAAAATGAGCAAAAATCAATGTCAAAACAATGTGGATTGGAGCCAGAAAACGATGTTGAAGAAAGGAGGTAATTAAATTGCAAGTTATTGCACTAAAATCACCTAGAAATGGTTCAAAAATGGTAAATAACAGGTAAGAAACACTTTACCGACAATCACACACAAGAACAGCAGTTAAATATACCCAGAGCTTCTTTAAAAGATGAAAATATCCACTGCTGATTTTTACACAGTGTTTACAGTCAGTAGCGCCAAAATGGGGTACAGCATACAGGGTTCAAGGGAATTGCCCAGACTTACCCACTTTCCTTTTGGTGTGTAAGGAGATAAGCTCTATGCCGACAATAAAAGGGCAGGCCTGGCAAATGATCAAAATGCTTGTGCCTGAAATTTTTCCAAGACAATTTTATCTGATTCAGTTTCCGTAGGTGCAAATGCTTTGAAACAATCAACTATCGTCCTAAAAACTAAACGATTGAGAGTAAACCATCCAGCTCATGAATTTTTAAATAGCCTTAAGCCAACCAAATTATTTTTTTCTCATTGATCTGCTGTGGCAAACTGAACAGATCAAGGGGTTCTGTATAACATCAAAAATGAAGACCCCTCAAAAAAACTTCATGTGACCCAAACTTGTGATATTTTCTGCATTTGTTCAACAGTTGTTTAAATTCTGTTTAGTTGGCAACCTCAGTGCCAAGTCAATTTAAATTGTGACAAAAGTGATTTGACCAAGATGAGACAGACCTCACATTGCCCCTGAAATTATTTGATCACTTGACCTGTTAATTGCGATTTTAAATTGCTATAGGACATGAAATTTTACTGAAACTTTTGGTTGGCACTAAAAATTTGAATTTAACTCTCAGCTTCGTATATATTTGATCCTATCTGTTTTATTTTTAGGGGTAATTCTGTGTCAATTCAACAATTGACTCCTGATTCAGAATGACTTGAAAATTTACCAGCATTGAGGATTCTCATCAGTTAGCACAAGTCCCTGAAATTTTAGGACAAAAATGAGAATAAACTGCAATTTTCAGATTTTTTTGACAACCTCTGAAATGGACGCAAATGCGCTGAGGAGGCTGAAAAAATGCATTAATTGCAAACCTCCGGGTTTTACACTGACTGAGTGACATGCTTTCAAATTTCTGGATTTATAAAAATTTGACAAAAATCTCAAATTTTTCAAGAATTTTTTTCTTTTTCATAGAAACTATTCAATATATCACTGTATCACTTGGGATTTGTGCTTTCTGGTGCTTTCTGTTGAGAAACCTTGATTCTGGTAAATTATCAAGTCATCTTTAATCAGTAGAGTGGGAAAATTTTCTGAAATTTGATAACATTTTGATGAAATAACATTGAATGACCCATGTAGTAACATACATTTCTATGTTGTTATTTTCATAACAAATGTATCCCCTCAAATTTTACTGGAACAAACGGTGATCAATAGACCTTTTTTACTTGCATTTGGTTTACTACAGAACTAGACAGTTGGTTGCTTTATTTACTACCGAAGTATAAGTCTGTATCACGCAAGACTAGGACATAGCGAAATCTTGACTTTTCAGGAGAACCTCTTGAAGTTTTGGGTCGCAATATGAGGAATTACATGACTTATACACCATACTTAGCTATAATATTTACATCCCCGAAGTCCCCATGCCATCACTAATAAATCTGTGAACTTATTTTCTTTGTAGAAAGTTCATGAAATAAATAAATGTATGTTAACTCTTTTTGACATTGATATTTGAGGGTTTGTTACAGACAAAAGGCATTCAAATCAATATGACCCAGTCTTCCAGCAATAAGATTATTCAGCCAAACAGTTTTTCCTACAGGAAAGGACAGCCAAGTCAACTTAGCATACTCTTCCATGACACAGTTCCTGGGAAACGAAATGCTATTTGAAAGATTAAAGGAGGCTACATTGATATGTCCCTCTTTTGCATTAGATAAGCTTTTGCTTACATACTAAACATGTTTGCGCAAGAATGGGACATAACCTTTTATCTCAGTTGCTGAGCCTGAGATTACACAAACTTAGCCTGCTATATCAAGCTCTTTCGAGTTATCCTTTTCTTGCATGATCCTGAAGATCAGTTCACTTACAATTTGTTTTGTGGAAGAAGAGGTCAAATCAACTTAACCATTGGAAAATTTGACCTTATCAGTGCATTTCTAGACTTTATCATTATATCTCAGTCTTGCATGATGAAATTTGGCATTTTGTCTCACGCAAAAGTAAGATATAACCAGTCTAAACCACTGAGTAAGTGCCATTTTCAGTGGGAGGTAGGCAAGTGCCCCCCACCTGTTAACATATTTTCTCCCTCTTGCCTCCCTCCTGCCCCCCTCTTGCCCCCTCATGCCCCCCTCTTGCCTCCTCATGCCCCCCTCTTGTGCCCCGCATCCCCTATTTTTGTCCCCTCTCGCGCCCCCCTCTTGCACCACGTATTTTGCCCTCCTCTTGAGGATTGATCAATGATGTGTGGCACTTCTTAATTAATTTTCCAATGTTAATGGTTGGCTCACTGTTCTGCAAAGCACACAATTCGCTGGGGGGGGGTTGGGTAGTGGGGGTACACACTGTACTCATTGTGCCTTTGGTGACAATTTTCATATGGGGATACGGACCTAAGAAGGGTGGCACACCCCCTCCTCCTGAAGGGATGCCATTGCACTGATTACATTACGACTTGGTTTATTATCCGTCACTGCTAAAATACAATATTTTTCATGGCATAAAAATTGATCACGACAAATTGTATATAATAGTAATTTTTTTTCCTCTTATCGGGTTTCAATAATTCTACAGACACAGTGAATGATATTTCGTGATATTCAAAGAAGTGATCAGTATAATATATAAAGTAATCAAAAGTATTGCAGACAATTATCAATTTATCATTAAAAATTGACGGTCGTTTCCGGCCTGGGAGTAGCTTTCAGTATTTGATCTTCAGCTGACCAACCATTGTTCCATGGCATTTTCATCCTGCGTGACAGGCTGCGTCACCACTGCACCTCGTACCATTAATACATTCCATGTCAGTCCTATGACGCCAAATCAATGCCAAATAATAGGAAGGGCAGCTCCAAACATTTTCCATTCCTATGGTCTTCGCCTTGCCTGTAGAAATAAATAAAAAATCATTTTGATAAATTATTTTACAACTGCAATAAAAAAAAATTTAAAAATTGCTGCTCGTCCGCATGGGAAAGGAAATTGTTTGTCGACACAAGTGAAAAAAAGTTCGTCCCAGGGGTAAAATCCACAGCCCCCCTCCCCCAACTATTGTCTGGTTGGCCCCTCAGGCCCCGACGTGAGCGTGTGAAATTATCTACCCACGTCAAAATGAATAATTGCATCCAGCGTTATTGTTAAATTAATAATTTCCATCTGTAAAAAATCCTAGACGCCAGCTCCAAAACAAAAATCTACAGGTCACCCAGACTCAAACTGAGGCTCATATTGTCAGTTGCTATGGTGACACTTCACTGAGCCTCACTCTGACAACACATGATGTAATTTAGACAAGAAATAAGTCACAGACATCCTAGGCTAAAATGTAAATTTAAGATAAAACTTCATGAATCACTGCTGTGGTTTCTTTATCTATTGTGGTATGTTGAAGGCAGACATCAGTTATAAGACTTTTTAGTTTTTATGTTATATGTATCAAATTAATTTTGCATAAATAGGCCTAATTGAACAATTCATTATGAATTTTTCACATAATCATGATTTTAATTTTTTTTAATGACTTATAGGCCAATTAAAAATAAAAGGCAATTCACATGTAGTGCCAAGAAATAATATATTACGCACATTTTCACCATTAAATTGGAGGTTTCCAAAGGAACCATGTACATCTAGGTTGTATAATATCAACTGAAACAGAAAATATTTGTTTTTGTCAACTAACTAATAAGTAATAATTCAACATAAAATAAGTCTACTATACAGTAAAAAAAATCAGTCATTGAAAAAAAAAGTGACAATAATATTACTAGCATGCGACCTCAAATTTTTCTCACTTTAGCTTATTTGACCAATAAGAAATTACATGATTGATTGATTGATTAGGATTGATATTTATTTATTTTCTCCTGGTGTTGTTGACAATATATAAGTTAAATCGATATATAAACATCAATAGAGCAAGGAGACCACCAAATGGTGCTTTTTGCACCGCTGGCTGATGGCCACCCTTGTCATAGTTTACAAAAGAAATAAACATTTTTTAAAAAGATAAAAAGATAACACACGTCTACACACATTTGCTTGTACTTAAGTTTGATGGCAATTATCAAAATAATTTCGTTTCTTTTTTTGTTGTTAAATTTCTTTGACTAATGTGGATGAGCTTTCAGGCAGGGGCTTTCGATGCATGTATTTTTTTTAAATTTCGACAGATGTAGCAATCTGAAATATTGAAGTCTACCATGTACCCTTCAAGGATCCTCTGCTTTATGTATTTTTTGAAACCATTGAAGCTGTGGGTATCAATTTTTTGTTTTGTTAAAACATCCATATCATTAAAGGTTTTTGGAAATTTATAAGATATGGTCCATTTCGCAAACTCATGGCTCACCGCAGGTAGACGAAGCAGTTTGCTATGTCTTGTAACACGATTTTGAATATGCGGGTATCTGAAAAACATATTGTATGAGAAATATTTTGGCAAGGAGTCATTACCAAACTTAAAACAAAATTTCTTTTCACTCAGTGCACACAGATCCGGCAGTTTTAGGAAGCCTAACATTTTAAATAAAGGACTAGTGTGAGCATTATACTTGCTCCTCATGATAACACGCACTACATTTTTCTGAATTTTGAATAGTCTGTCACAATGATCTCCCCATATTATGTTTCCATAATTCAGATAGGGCAAAACTAATGCATTATAAATATCCATTTGTGCTTTGAGTGGGAGTGTATTTTTTAATTTTCTTAATATGCCTAGCGTTTTTGATATCTTTTTTGCTATCATGTCAATGTGATTATTCCACTTTAAGGTTTTGTTTATAATGATTCCTAAAAAGTTGAAATTGTCAACAAAATCTATTTTGTCGTTATGGATGTAAAGTTCTGGATAAACTATTTGTCTCTGTGGTGTATGAAATAACATAGCTTTTGTTTTTGATGTATTGAGTCGGAGTTTGTTTGCAGCTAACCAATTAGTTATTGAAATTAGATCCTCATTCACCTCTTCAATATCGTTGGTATTGTAGTTGCTATTGAGTGTAGTGCATAGCGTTGTGTCATCTGCGTAAATTATAGGATAGAAATTCTGGCTGGCATTTTTTATGTCGTTTATGTAAATTATGAACAATAAGGGTCCTAGAATGGATCCCTGTGGCACTCCACACTTGATATATAGTGGATCAGAGTAAATATCATTGTACTTAAGTTGTTGTACTCTATCGGCTAAGTAACTTTTCAGTAGTTGAAGAGATTCGTCCTGAAAACCATAATGTCGGAGTTTAACAAGCAAAATCTGGTGATCGAGGGTGTCGAACGCCTTTGAAAAGTCTAGATAGACATTCACTGGTAGTAGATTTTTGTCCATTGCAAACGTCAGTCTATCATGATGGTTGATAAATTTATTTTAAAACTATCAGAGATGGACTAGATGATACATTGAGGAGGGGGGAAATTTTTGAAAAAAATGCTTGTTCAGCACATGACACTAACAAAAGAAAAAAAAATACTCAGAACATCAAAATGACAATAATTTTGTTTCCACCGTCATCTAGAAAACTGTCACGTCAAAATGGTGGTAAATAGTGTGTGACTCTTTCCAATGCAAAATCAGTGGATTATTTGAGGGGGGGGGGAAATTGGGCCATGGTCCCCCTTAGGCCACAAACGAACATAGGAAAGATACGAAAAGCCGCAATGCGTCCCGTTTTCGCCCCATGTTATGCCCCCTCTCAGGTCATTTCTTGATAGGGCCTACGCCCTGGTGCAAATAGTTTGTCATCACAAAAGTTTTCATGGTGGTCAAATCCATACCCCCCCCCGTGTATCATCTGGTCAACCCCTAACAACATGCTACACACTGTACACATGTTTTAAGCAGTCAAATCTTAACTCTGTAGATCCACAGTTACACAAATGTGGTCACATTAAAAAGAACTCTTGTGATAATGTCATATTGTAATAATTTAAGGATTTTGTCAAGTATTTACCTTTTCTTCAGCTTCTGTTTCTTCTTGGTCACTTAAATAATGTCAACAAAACAAACAGCTGAATATTGATATACAAATGCATGGATATATCCCAGTTCTGCGTGATGATAGGGCCCCAGGCCAGAGCTGCTTGTATCATGCAAAACTAGGCTAACTTGACAAAGCCCTTCTAGGCAGTCGGATTTTGATATTTAGGCATCTGCAAGAAACAGTTATCTTGAAGTGTGTCTTTTTTGTTCTAGTACAGTGGAAAAATTCATACTGTATGTGACATGCAATAATGAGTTATCTTAACTTGTCCCTTTGCTTCATGGTATTTTGAAAGAAAACACCTAGAACTTGTTGAATGCAAAACTCAGCTATTTCATTTTGTACCTTTATTTCCACTGAATGATTGAGGCTCACATGTACTGAACTTGAACTTGAACTTGAACTTTTTTATTGTTTATAGTAGCAGGTACAGTACATTTACATTTCATAAAAAATTCATTATAGTAAAAATACCCAGCCCTAATAGGGCTTATCTACCACTTCATGACAGTTACAAAATAAAAATCCAGGCGTACAGTGCCAACAATTCACAAAGAGTCAAAATTTACAACTTTAAACAAATTAACGTGACAACTTACAATTTCAAACAAACAAATGACAGCTTATATATTGTATGACTTTAAACATCTTATTTCCTATGATTTTTCAATGTATTTACATAATTGATTCGACTCATTTTTAAACATATATACAAATTTCTGTGCTGGTTCCAATTCAGTAAAATTATTACAGGTTATACTGTTGTATAATTGTGTTCTAATATCATTATATGCTGAACAATTCAATATAAAGTGTTTTTCATCCTCTATGGAGCTATCTTCACACATTTGACATAATCTTTCTTCTACTGGCTGGTTTCTAAATCTGCCCGTTTCTATATTTAGAGGTAGTATACCAAGGCGTATTTGGGCCATTAATGATCTCCTTTTTCTATTTTCGATTAACACATAACTTTCAGTCTTAACATTACTCTTAAATGTTCTGTATGTTCTTAATTTTGGTTTTAACAACAGCAAATCACACCAAACACTATTACGATCCTCGTTAAGCTTCTTTTCAATTGCTTTTGCATTACAAACAGTCTTTTCATAAAATATTTCAACAAAATCACAGTCTTGAAATATTTCTGAAATGTTCTTTAGACCAGCCTTTACATATTTTGAGATCCCATTCAAATACCTTTTTTGTGAGTCTATCATTTTCCATAAGTACAAGCCTATTCCAAAGTTTAGTCATGTTAACATTTTGTCCAATCTTACAATTACTCCAACCTATATCTCCCTCTAAGCCTAAAAGAGCTGCCTTATTGTGAACCCCAAGAAAGTATCTAATTGCCCTATTTTGAATTTTATCTCCTTCTATATGACTATTATATCCCCATGCATAATCTAGTATCGGAACAACATTTGCAAAATACAGTTTTTCAAAGGTATTGAACCTCATGTTCTTAATTTGTTTAAATTTAGATATCACTCCACTGATTGCTCTACCAGCTCCACCTGCTAGAGTTTCTGAAAGCAATGTCAGATTGATGAATTCATTAAGAACTACACCTAGGTATTTATATTTATCGACAATTTCTAGTGTTGAATTATTGAATTGAAAATTGTATTTAGTTTTAGCAGATCTTTTAGGTCGAAAGTGGACAATTTTTGTTTTATCTGTGTTTACTTTCATTCTATAGTTATTACACCATTGTTCGACATGTCTCAAAATTGAATCCAAATCTTTTTCATTGTCAGCCAATAAGACTATATCATCTGCAAATGCAAGAACTGAAATTTTGAACCCATCAAGATTTATACCAATATTTAAGTTTTTCACCTCCTGAATGAGCTGATCTATGAATATATAAAATAATGTAGGGGATAAAGGATCACCTTGTTTAACACCACTTTGAATTTCAAAAGGTTGGGTGTAGTAATTATTAATTTTAATATAAGCAACATACTTTTCATAAAAAGATTTTATACAATTGAAAATTTTTCCTTGGATTCCACTCTTTAGTAGAATATAATAAAGTAGGTCCCTGTCTACCCAGTCAAAAGCCTTTTGCATATCAATAAATGCACAGTAAGTACTTAGGCCTTGCAGCTGTCTATTCCGTACTATACATGTTAAAACAGATATATGATCTTCACATGGTTGTCTCTTCCTGAATCCATTTTGTTCGTCTTGCAAAAGATTGTTATTTTCAATATATTCATGGATGCGACTATTTATTACAGCAGAAAATAGTTTTCCTACACAAGAAATTAGACTTATACCCCTATAGTTCAGTGGTATTTTTGGATCTTTTGAAGAACCTTTCGGGATTGGTGAAATGATAGATATTTTCCAGTTTCTCGGTATCATACCTAAGCTAAACAACTTATCCATAAGGAAATGCAACTGGATAAAAATAGACTCAGTTTTAACACTTCATTTGGTATGTTATCGATTCCGGATGACTTATTATTCTTAACTTTCTTTATAATTTTCTTTAACTCCCCAGGTCCAATATCTTCATTTAGTACCTGGTCATAGTTTTCCATATTCTTCTCAATATCATCCTTCTCTTTCATACATTTTTCATAAAATGCATTGCTTGTAGCTTACTTAGGTCTATTTAGAAGTTCGGAAAAATCACAGCGCCACTTATTAAGAACATAATTAATATCATCATTGAGCTGTCCATTTGAGTCATAGACCACAAGTGGTATTTTCGTATTATTTCTTGGACCAAGCCTTTTTACTAATTTCCAAAATTCTCTGGGATTATGTGTACAAGTTCTTTCAATAACATTTATAGTTTCTCTATTATACAGTCTCTCAGCATTTTTAAGTGCTCTGTCAAATATCTTTCTCTTAGATATAAAATCATTTCGTAGCGCTTCTCTGATATGTTTCTGCCCTTTAAATTTACAGAAAATTTTTTCTACTTGACACATTGTTTTCCATAATTCATGCAGATCATTATTCCAAAAAGGCTTACTGAATTTCTGCGTTTTCTTTTTGACAGTGTCTTTACATACAAATTTCAGATGATTTTCCATTTCATTTTCAAGTAATAAACAAAATTGACCATACATTTCGTCCAAGTCTACCTGCCTTTTTACGTGAGGTAATTGTTGTATAATAATACTATTTAGCTCAACATTGAAATCTGGAGAAGTCATAAAGGCTTCAGGAATTTCGTTACAATAATACTTTTTTTGTGTATGCATAACATTGCAACATTGAGGAATATCAATTGTTTGTACTGGCGATTTGTCATTTTCTAGGGAATTTTCAACGTAATTTTGAACTTTAATCTTTGAATATAAAATCGAGTGGTCTGGTGGTTTACAATTTGTAGCTATCAGGTTTGACAATTGGAATGTCTCCAGCAAATCACACATCGTTAGCACTCTAAAACATACACACTTATCAAGACAATCATGAGGCACTAATACATAGTCAACCACTGATCTTCCTTTCTCCGAGATATAGGTAAAATTATTATGTTCTGGATTTACTCTACCATTCAACATACATAGTTTTGAGTCTTTTATGAAATTCAAGAGTTCTTCCCCGTGTCCATGAATCAAACTATCAATGCTATTTCGAATGGGTATGTCATCAATATCTGGAATTACATCACAAGCATTACCTGTTCTACCATTAAAGTCTCCACATAGAATCACAATATCAATTTCATTATGAACATATAATTGCTGAGTCAAGTGATTAAAAAAGTCTACACTATTTTGGCCATAGACTGAGTTTACTGGTGGGAGGTAACAATTATATATAATTATAGAATAATTTGTAACTTTCTCAATAAACAAAATACCTTGAATACCATCTAAATGTTCGTCGACAACTGAGACATCAAAATATTTAAGAACAGAGTCTTTTACAAATGTACCAACGCCGCCAAATGTTTTTGGGGCTCGTCAATGAGTAGTTTTCCTATTATGTGCAAAAAAGGTATAATTATCAAGAGCTAGAGATTGTTCTTGGCACAAATGCGTTTCAGAGATACAAACAATGTCAACATTCAATCTTTTTAATATATTTTCACGGATCGGAGCATCTTTTTGTGTCCATCCTTGAACGTTCCAGGAGATTATTTGTAAGTGTTCGTAGGGCTGGGTTACTTCTCAGTTTCTGGATTCTTGGGTCGTACTGTGATATCGTGGGGCGGATGTAGAGCTGGAGGGTTCGAAATGTTGGGGTCGGGGAATATTTGGGGTAGGCCAACGGGGTCCATATTGGTTCGGCTCAGGAAATCGAGGCGGGAGCGGAGGGTATCGGTTGGGCATATCGGAATTGGGAAACGGTGGTCTTGTGAAGTTGCTTCTGTCGTTGTTCAAGGGAGGGTCTCTAAAGTTGTCTTGAGATCGCGGGTCGTTGTTCAAGGGATGGTCTCTGAAGTCGTTTTGAGGTCGTGGGTTATACGAGTAGTTAGCAGGCACTAAACGTCCATTTCCGGATATCCTGTACTGGCTTCCATACGGTAGTTGTTGTAGCAAAACAGACAAATTGGACTCCATCAGTCGTACAGCGTGCGTTTTCGAGCTCCGTATATAAACTCGGTTGTACCTTGGATTTTCTTTCAGTTTCTGTTTGTTGCGGAGGACCTTGATTTTCTCATCCAGGGATCGGAATTCAATCTTTAATAGACCAGGTTTACCATTGTTACAAGCTAATCTCTTAGCTCTGACAACCAGAACATCACGAGTATTTGTCCCTTCGTAAATCAATTCTTCAGCAAGGGCTACGATTTCTCTTCCTGGGGAAACTGGAACATTTTGCGCAATAACAGTCAGGTCACAGTCAAAGTGGTTTTTCTCTTCAAGTTTATCTAGTCTAGCTTCGATCTTTTCACATCTTGTTGCCATCTGGCCTATGTCAATATTGAGTTGATTACGCAACTCTTCAATGTCCTTTTGAAAGTCTTCTTTCAGTTTTCTAACTGGATGTTCACTGTCTTGTCCAGTTGCTGATTTTGTCATTTCTTGTATTCGTTTATCAGTGTCAAATCTATAGGCACGAAATGACACAGACAGTGCAGAAATCATTTTTCTCAGATATTCAATTTGCACTTTTTGTGTAGCAGATGTTTCAGGGGGTTCGGAACTCAAGTATCAATGTAGGATACTGAAGATGAGCGCAAGAATGGGATAAGTCAATTTATACTTTTCGTGTACACCAATTTAGGCTGGCCTCTGTGTTCTGTTGTCCGGAAGAGTGGGATAAATCCTCTTGACTGCTTCATGCATGAAGAAATCATCATGGTTGTCAACGACAAACATTAGACAAAAGAGAGCTATAATGAAGGCTTAAAATGCTGATATTTAGGTGTCAATTTCTCCACTAATAATGCACATTTCTTGAAAATTAGACTACCACATGGTGAAACTCCCCTTTGACAATAAATTGTGAATTTATGCAAAATTGGGATATCTTGAGATATCTCAGTTTTGCATGATTCAGACGTTATAAGTTATAAATAGTTTACTGAAGGCAGGTTCATAGAAATGTAAGCATCCGATCAACAAGCTGTTTAGACACATGTACTGATATTTCATGCCTCAACTTTAGATGACAATATTTCATTTTTCAATTGAGCCGTGCATGAACTCTGGCACTTAAGAATACCAATTGGTCACTCTAAGTTTGCACGAGACGATATATGCAGTGATCAAATTTTCTTATTTTATACCCGTCGCTGTAACAAAGTAATCTGAGACCACTGAATTATATCTAACACTCATTTTCTGCTCTGTATACAGTTCAAATAGTAGCCTAAAGCACAAGGACTCATACCTCGCTGTAACAAACTATTGAACAAACATGTATACTTAATGTGATCAAAATGCTTCAGATGCATCCAAAGCTACGCCAAACACTTTGCTACCTCCACTATTATAATAGTCCACAGCAGCTGAATGCGTCTTTTTAAATCCAAACTGTAACTCAGATGTGGCTAATGACAAACATTCTCTATTTAGTATCATCACATCAAGAACCTTACACATTACACTTTAGTAGATGAATTTACAGTACACATTGTAGGCATAATGCCCTAAAGTTATCTGACTCATTACATTGCAACCTCTTGTTTTTTTGGATATTGGAATAAAACAACTAGATAAAAGCTTGGATGGTGAAACACCATGTACTAACACTGAATTATACAATCTTAATTTAATCACAAAAAACTTATCAGGACAGTGAATAATGTGATCCGAAAACAGACCACTCTGACCATCAGATTTCCCTTTAGATACACATTTTAAACCACATAGTGAAGTTTTTCAGGATAAGGGAACTAAGGTGGCTGCTAAGACCTGAAACACCCACTTATGAGCTACTTAGGTACTAACACTAGTCGACATGGCCCCTTAAATGGGTCCTTACAGCAGATTTGGCTACTTATGACAATCGTAAGGCACCTGAGAATCCACTAATATAATAATAATAATAATAGGCATTTGTATAGCGCCAATTCCAGTAAACTGCTCATTGGCGCTTGTTTAAAAATTAATTGATATTACTGTAGCATTTTGCAAAAAGATAGGTTTTTAAACGCTTCTTGAAATTTTCCAGTGTTTCTGCTTTTCGTACATTTTCCGGTAGACCATTCCAGAGTATTGGTGAAGCATAGGAGAAAGTCCTGTCCTCAAACTTATTCTGATTTTGGGAGGTGGGTACCTCTAACAGAAGCCTGCCATTGCTACGCAGGTTCAAATCACTTTCAGGTTTAAGTCGAATGAGACTCTTGAGATACCTAGGTGCCTGATTATTCACAACCTTCCATGTCAATGTCATAAGTTTGAATTGGATCCTTGCAGGGATAGGAAGCCACTGTAAGTCTTTCCTATAACGACTGACCTTGTCTTGTCTTTTTAGTCCTTCAATCAGACGTACCGCGGAGTTTTGGGCCACCTGAAGTTTGTTTATCACCTGTTTGGACGAACCATAGAGCAACCCATACCATAGTCTAAATGAGGAGTGACTAAAGCATTGACAGCTGTTTTGATGGACTCTTTGCTCACTGATTTACGTAGTTTTGAGATGTTTCGCAGGTTTAAATAAGCACTTTGACACATTTTGTTGGCTTTTTTGTGCATTGACATGTGTTTATCAAAGAACACGCCCAAATTTCTGGCATGATCTGATGCTTTTATTTCAACATTGTCCACACTGATTGACGACATATGAAGTTTTTTCAGTTGATGTGGTGAGCCAATGAGAAGCAACTCTGTCTTTTCCCCATTATTACAAAGTTTGTTCTTGTGCAGAAAATTGCGTATTTCTGTGATGCATTTTTCCATTTTCTTTGTAGCATTCTCCTCATCAAGAAATGTTAGTTTAAAGGAGAGTATTAATTGTTCGTCATCAGCATACTTTTGATCGTCAACTTCATTTTGTTCAGCGACTCGACTAAGAGGGGCAATGTAGGAATTGAATAAGATCGGACCGAGTTTTGAACCTTGAGGGACTCCATACTTAAGCGGCAGTTTATTTGATTCTGAGTCCTTGATAAGTACAGATTGTGATCTATTGCTGATGTGTGATTTGAACCAGTTCAGGGCCGAACCATCTATACCATAATTCTCCCTCAGCCTATTCAGAAGGATGTCGTGATCAATTGTGTCGAATGCTGCTGATAAGTCTAGTAGTACCAGCATCGTGACTTCACCTTGGCTCATGTTCATCAAGACATCATTGTGAATTTTGGTCAATAGAGTTTCTGTACTGAAATTTCGCTTGTAAGCCGATTGTTTTTCATCATCAAGGTTTCTAAGAGCTAGGTGATTGGTGAATTGTTTGATGATGGCACTCTCGATAACTTTGCTCAGGAATGAAAGATTCGAAACTGGTCTGTAGTTTTTCATGTTGGGATCAAACATAGGTACTTATGGGCTCTTATGCTAGTTCCATTCACTTGCAGAGCATGAAGTCTACTAAGAATGTAACCTTAGAAGGATTTCAGAAGTGAGAATGCCTAAGGTGAAAATCCTTTGTTTGACAAACTTTGCAGATTTCATCTTGCATTGTTTCATCAAGCCCATACTGCGGAAAACACAGCAGTTAACTGATTTACTTTGTTTTACCAACACATACATAATCTTGAAATACAGTTTTTTCAGTTAAGGACCAGGGACCATAGACTTGGACCTCAGAGGACCTATTAGTTGTTGATACAGATTAGTGGACCATGCATGGCTTAAGCAGTTATAACAACTGAAAATATCAAACAATTAAGTTGCACTTGATGCTTTGAATGAGATGCCTTAAGCTTTTATATGCATATTATATTATACAAATACGGCATGATATGAGTGCAATATGAACATTTATTTGCACTCGTAAATTCATATTGAACCAGGGCGCAGTTTTATTAAGTGACCACTATGCTTCCAATATAAAATTCCATTCTGAAAAAAAATATTGTAAAAAAAAGTGATTTTTATTTTCTTTAGGCAAAAAATAAAAATTAAAAAAATTTTGAAAAAAAATTGTTGGAATCTTTTTTTTCAATAAAAACTCATATTGCACTCTAACCATGCAATATGCAAAAAATCTGAAAAAAAAATTCTGAAAAAAAATCATATCGCACTCGAACCATGCAATATGATTTTTTACGATATCATCATGTGACTGATTGTGGCCAACCAGCATCGTTCTAGCAAAGTACTCATGAAATAAATATAATTATGCTGTGTGCATAAAATCATTTTACATGAACCGGCTTTGTTTCACAATTTGGTATTGGCATAACATTTACTGGGAAATAGGCCTATCAAATGATTTCATTTTAAACAATTTGGTATGCCACAAACTTTAAAATTAGTGTAGATAGTTTATTATAAATGTACATCTGGGCCCTTCAACTCAATGTAATTCCATCCATGGTGTTTTGAACAACTTAATGGTTATTTGATGAATTTACTCTGAGATTGCCACCATTTTATCTCAAGGGGAATGGGGGGGGGGTGGAGTTCGAGTTCCTTTGAAATAACTTGTTTCATAGCTTTCGTGTGCAGTCTTGAAATAAATAATTTCTTTTGGGGTTTTTTCTTAACAAAGTGTTGCTTGATTTTGGAATGAATATTTGATGACTTTCCTTTATCAAAATAGATAATAAATACCTCGGCTGTTGCCGTGAAATAAATAATTTCTGACCGAGGAAGACTCCAACCCCACATCCCCTTGTATCAGTGTCTATGCTGGGCAAGTAAAAGATCCCTCACATGGGGTAAATGTGTAACATGTTGAGGACTCACACTCTCTCACCCATCTCATCAATCAACCCTTGTGAGCACTCAAAACTGGGCTTAGAGGGCAGCACTTGCCATATCTATCTATCCACCCTGGAAATTAAGTGGTTGCCATTTTTCATTTTTGGTACCATAGGAAGGCCCTTATGATAATACATGTGCTAAAAAAATTTGGACTCCTAAATTAATAATAAACCCCTCAAAATCCCAATTCAATTTTCGCACAAATGGCCTAAGTCCTGTTGACTTAGACCATTTGGACTTAGGCCAATTTCGTTATCAGTAATTTTAGCAGACATCACCAATATTTTTCGGTCATTTTTATTAATTTCGGTCATTTTTATGAATTTATTAATTTTATTGAAGTTGTTTCCTCGCATTTCATTCATACATTTTATGGAGAATTGCTTAATAACACAGCTATACAACAAAAGAATTTTGGCCTAAGTTATTTTGTTTAAGAAAAAAAATTGACCTAAGTCAGTTTTTGGCTGTTTGCCAACAATTGTCAAAAATGACTTAGGCCAATTTTGCTTTAGGCTGACGTTATGCATTTTTGAAAGTTTGTTGTTATTCACAGCATGGAATTATTCAAACTGACTTAAATTCAATCCTATTGTTTGTTTGTTGTTCTCTGTTTCTCTAAAACCTATTGTTCCTCAGCAATTGGTCTGGTTTGGTGGGATTTGGTGGTATTAGCTCTGTTACAGTCACTTAAGGTGGTCTTAAGTCCATGGTCTATGGTCTGGTCCTTAACTGAAAAAACTCTAGTAACTGACAAATCAAGAAACACAGCTGCAAACCCAGCACTGCACTGTTCTGTTGTTGGAACAAAGTGATGGAGGATGTGCCATGACTTTTTCTGAAAGAAAATACCTAGATATGAGTGTCAAGGTTTCAGATATGTACAATAAAACTGTTTATTGGAAGGATGCAGGTTGGGGGTTGGGATTCCAGGTTAAAACATAATTTACTTCCTTTTTTTTACTTGAATTTCAGTGCCTCTAAATAAATTATTTTTTATGTGATTTTAACAAAATTATCAATGAGATAGATGACCTTGCCAAACCAAAAAAATAAAAGGGTACTATAAATGCAGCTTGCTTTAAAGAATTTATTTAAATTCACTAGGGGACACTGGGGCAAGTTGTACATTTTATTAACTATTGTTGATTTGAAATGAAGTGAGGCAGATGATTCCTTATGATTTGATACATGAAATTAATGTTGGAGGTCTCGAGACCGACCTCTATTGATGGTCATATTTTGGTGACCTCAGCTTTGGCTCGGTCTCAGATGCACCTGACAAAAATTTCATCTCTAATTATGAAAATGCTATAGTATAATACAATGTGAAAAAAAGGAAATACAAGGTTTTTTAAACAAAATAGACCAACCAATTTGACTTATGTGATAAACCTTACATCAACACAGGGATCTGATGTACCGCCTGGAACTCTTTGTGAAGGTCTGCCATTATTTCCTTATAGCCAGAAAAATAGATATGCAAAAAGAGTGAACTCCTGTACTGTGAAAATGGAACGTTGTGTGTCATCATGCTGATTATTTGCATCTATGTCTCCCATGTTGAATATAGAGAGGGTGACACTTCCACAGACATCATGAGTCACACAGTGCCATTCTCACAGTGCAACAGTCCACTCTTTTTGCATTTCAAATTTCCTAACTGTAATTGTTTTATTCCATTGATTTATTGCTTCACAAGGTATAGTTTTTTAGCTAATTGGCCCAGTGGCTGATACAGGGCGGGGGGGGGGGTTTTGCTCAACATATAGATGCTCATATTTGCTGTAATGCATGTCAACCTTGTTATATTGCATTGCGGGTATGCTCAAGCGCAGTCTATGTTTGCGAAAAATCTGGTCTAGGTTTATTTCACACATCAGGATATTGATAGTTAATCTCAATATCATGACGAACAGAAGCTTTGCAATTAAATTATATAAAACTGAGAAAAACAGTTCTGTAATCCTGTCTAAGGAACCACCAACCAGCCTTAGGGTCCTTAGTTCTTAGGACCCAGCTAAGTTCTCTTATCCTGAAAAACTTCAATATATCATTCTCCTTGAACATTCAATCCATTACATCTTCAGTAATAGCATCAACTCTGTACTTTATACAATTTTTTATATCGGATAGATTAAGTTTATCAGATTCTACACTAGCATAAAATTTACTGCATTTTTCAGCAAATAGATTAGCAATATCTTTATCACCTCTGACATCGTCTAAAGTTAACGGCACAACTTTCGTATTACCCTTCATTCTCTTACTACAGGGGAACAGGAAGTGCAACGAAATGATGATGTGGTTTGCTGTTCAAGTCGTCTTGTGACACGCAATTTTTCTATGCTCTATTTAGCACTGAGAGTAAATATCTCTCAAGCTGAATACAACATTTTAATCGGTTTGTTTTAGGAACGCCTTTCTTTTATGAAATGCTACGTAACAGGGCAACCTTTGAGGGAGGGATGGGGGGGAGGAGCTGGATTATTCTCGAAATAAATAATTTCTTGTTCAGTTTTCATGAAATAAAGTACAGTGTAATCCTTTCTAGGCAGTCATTATTGGCCTATAGATAATTCCCGGATGGAATTATTTCTTAGAAAAATTGTGTTAGTTCATAGAGAAATTTGTGGGTGCTGCAAGCTCATTACTGTAAAATAAATAATTCCCTATTGAGAAAAAATCTAAACCTTCGAGATCTCCCCTCTTGAAAATCGAATGCTCACCCTTAAAATACCAATTGTTGATGACAGTGCTTCAAAGCATAACATATTATTGTAGAAGATTGATTATCTCACTTTAATTGGAATAATATTGGAGTGTGATATACTGAATGTGCTCAGCCATCTGTAGAAATTTGTGATGTGGCAAAGCTACTTGAGCAGCAAACACGGTGTCATTTCATTGCACTTTTTTTTCCCTGTACACCGAGTGCCAAGTTTTTAGGCAGAAATGGCTTTTTGCCATATCTCCAAAAGTGTTTGAAATATTTTTATGTCCTTCACACACATGTGCGGGATAGCTTAGAAGATTATTCTGAGCAAATCTCGTCCCATTCCGTTCACGCAATCAGACATTATAGCATTTATTACAGGTTTCGGGTGTGCCAAGTTATTAGGTACATTTGCATGTTGCATTAAAACATGGACAAAACATATGAAATCTCAAATGAAAATGACCTGGATATATTCCCAATATTAATTTCCATAAAGTTGTGCCACATTCGGAAGCTTTTGTGCCTGCACTTGGAAGTAATCCACTTTACTCTGCCCCATTGAAATACCATTGAATTTACCCTAATTTTGACAAACAAAGCCTCTCTCGGACTAAAAGTTAGTCATATCACTAAAAAGATTGTTTCGTAGGTTACTTTAAGCTATTAACTTTGTGCTGCAGGAATTTCAGCCAGATTGCGGCTCATCAACCAAGTCAACAGCTAATCAGAAAAATTATGATTTGTCACATCCCATTTGCAATGTTATTTCAATGGGAGTTCGTAATGAGACATTTAACAAGTTTTTGAATTGCTCTGTATTCATGTACAAAGGCCAGAATTGGCTGAAATTGTTACAGGGCAAAGTCAATGGCATCAAAGAAGACTAGAAGGAGTGTTTTTGTTAAAATGACTTATTTCCAACTCAGGAGAGGCTTTGTTTATCAAATTTTAGCTAAATCCAATGGTATTCCAATGGAGCAGAATAGGGTGGAATGCTTCCAAGTGCAGGCCTGAAAGCTTCCAAATACGTTGTAACTTTATGGAAATTAATACTAGGAATATATTCAGGCCATTATCATCCGAGACTTTAAATGTTTTTGTCCATATTTGAATGCAACGTGTTAATGTACCTAATAACTTGGCACACCCAAAACCTCTAATAAATGCCATAACTTCTGACTGTGCTAACGGAATGGGACAAAAATTGCTCAGAATAATCTTCTACCCTGACCAACACTTGCTGGTGAAGGAAATAAAAATATTCCAAATACCTTTGGAGATATGGCAAAAAACGATCGCTACCTAATAACTTGGCACTCGGTGTAGTAACATCTTTCCAGAAGTTTTTGTTATCATTACACAGTAATGCATTATACATTTCTTCTGACCTTAATACATTTTCTTTCTGCTTGACCGTTCTAATGGCGTAGTGATAATCGGCTCTGGTCCGCTTACGTATGTTATGAAGCTCACCACAGTTAGGTTTACAAGCATTTTTCCACATTTGGTGATAAGTTAAGACCAACCTTTTCTTATGTTCAACATATTCAGACCAACCTGGGACCACTCTTTTTGAATCTTAATTGACCACTGATCCGATCATCAATCCATCCATTCCCATTGATCGACTGCTGTTCATCTCTGGTCTGCTCTGATGAACTCCAAAGCAGGCGGAGCATATTAAGTTATATTACTAAATATTAAAAAGGAGTTTTATCCGAATTTCAAGCCCTACCTTTAAAGCTTTTCCCTATTGCATTCTATGATAAAAGTTAATGGGAGTGTGGCTCACATCAATGAACGTTAGGTCGCGGAAGAATACAACACAAGTCCGAATGACGAGTGTTTAAACTGTTTATTCTGCAGCAGACCTGACATGAGTGAGGTTCATTGCTTTGAACCACGCTCCCATTAAGTTTTATTTGTATGCCAAAACAAAAATGAACTTCTTGGTTGAAAAATTAATAATCTCATGAGGCACTATTTTTGTTTGAATGGCTCAAAAAAGATCCTTAACAACCACACTGACCAATCAAAGCCTCAAAACATTGTGATATCATCACTTCACTGCCCATTGTTTACATAACAACGTCAGATAATTATATGCATGTGGTTCACTTGGTTTTTTGCTTGAACTTCACTAGCTGTTGTGGGATATATCACTCAAGTTGTCGTTCGTTTCAGGTCGGTATCAGAAGGACCCTGGGCAAATGGCTACCCTCACAATGGAAGCCATTGCTGAATTCTCCAAGAACAAGCCCAAGCGTGTGAAAGAGATCAGAGTGTGTATTTTTGACCGGAAATTCCTCGACGTGTACCTTGATGAAATGCAAAAATTTGTGGTGGAAAGTCCAAAGACTTCTTCTCCTTCATGGCACAAGAAGATCATAGGTAAAGTCAGAATGTGTTCATACGTAATTTCAGGCTGTTCTAATGGGAATGGCGCTATTAGTTTTAAAATTGTGACCAAAATGAGTTCAAAATCGGCTGAAAAGTAGCTGAATTGTGCTCATAACTGATATGAAACTTAATGTAAGAAAATGGAATGAATTTCCTGCCATGGCTGGGATTGCCTGGGAAATGCCTTGAAACGATGAATGGCACACCACTTAAATGAATTAGGGGAAAATAATTTTCTGCAGAGGTAAGCTCGAGACCCCCCTGATTATCAAATACTCGCCCCTTAAAATCAATTTCCAGTGAAAATGGCTTTTTATTTCTAAAAAAATAGATTGCCTTCTTCGAGTTCATTTTGGTCGAGCAAGTCAAAACTGTAATGAAGCCCAGGCTATACACAGATTATATCTCAAGTCAGAAAGCTTTGTTTTGCAGGAGCATGTATTGCATATATTTTAATCTGGTTCACTTCATTTGTTAAATTTTGGCACAAATTCAAGCTTAGAATGTGTAGATTTGAACAGAAACAAATATGCTGCCATTTTTTCAAGATATTCCAAGAGTTAAAATCCCAGATGGCTTCCAAGATGGCTGCCAATCATGATTTCTTCAAATCTGCTTGATTCCATGGTATATAAAAATTGTTGAAGTTGAAAATTATGTTTTTACGGTCAAGGACTTCAATATAAACCACCCTAAGCTCCTATCTGGTTCAAAAAAGAATTGCAATGAATATTCAAGAATATCTGACTTCTCTCGGCTGCTGTAAATATTTTTACAGATACATATAGTGTCATTGAAACAGGGGCATGTCTATGATGCTACGAATTTGAGCCATTAAGATCGCATAATTTGTCTTAACCACTGGCTGGCCATTACGCACAGCCCTTTTCAATCAAATTCATGAGATATTGTGTCTATTGTAAAATTGCAACATTCCTTCCGTTGTCTGTCTGTATCTCATATTTCGGTGTCAGACCAGTCATTTTTCAAAGGTATAATGTACCTAATTAATGCTGACACTATTCCAGGCTGTGAGTGGCGGATGCCGTGGCATAGTGCATAGGTGCTTGATTCACGCGTGCAAGGTCATGGGTTCAAACTCCTGCATGGCAAGGAGGAGTTGGGAACATCAAGATGGCGTCCAAGAAGGTTGAATTTCAAATGTTGGTATATTCCTGCCTCAATCTGGGCTGCCTGTGCAATCTAAGTGTCAAAATGTAATATGCAAGCCTCAGCAGTTAATTAACCTCATCAATTGTCAGATTAGAACTTCCAGATGGTATCAAAGATGGCCAACTTGGCATTTTCTGTTATTTTTTTTTCTTGGCTGCAGGAATGTCCATCACTACTGTGATAACAACACAAAACGTGGCAAATATCTTAAGAAGGATCTGCTGAACCGTTTCTGCAGCTACACTGATTTTAGTGTTTTTCCAACTGTCATGTACCTGTATCTCAAAAAATAAGAAGTTAACTAGAATCGCAAGCGATAATGATAACTCCAGCAGGTGGGTGATAAACCCATAGCAGGAAATGAGAAACACAGATCTCTTAGAGAAATTAATGTAATGTCATTTCTTTTAAAATGAGATTTCAGCAGTTGACCTTGACAAGAAAAAGCATGAAGGTAATGAACTTTTTGCACCGACTGAATGATATCAGTTGATTATTTTGAAATTGTCACAAAAGCAACCCACTAGTGAACTAGGCATTAGAGGTCCTTGTAGATGCAGAACTAATGTACATGTGTATACAGAAGTGCGACGGTGAAATGTCCCACCAGTGCCGGGAGAGGCTCAGTGGCACAAGTGCTGTTTCCATGACGAGTACGCAGTGTTGGGTAAGTTTACAAAAAAATTTAACTAAGTTAATCAATTAATGAGCTGAGTTGTCTGAAATTAACCAACGGCACTTATGAACTTGTGCTGACACAGGAAAACACATTAAATTAGCTGATTTGTTTAATAACGGAGCTAACAAAATTAGTTTTGCCCACCACTGCCGGAATGATTATTAGTAAAATAAACTTGATACGTTTTCTGTAATCATGTAGTTTTACTACTTATTGATTGTTCCAGTAAACAAACGAGTGTCAGCGAGCGAATGGACAAATTGTGGCCTGCCGAAACAGCAACTGGCTGAAGAAACTTGCAAAAATAACAAGAAAATAATGTGTCAATGGCAATGAGGCATCAAGTAGTGAAATCAGATCTTCAGTTGAAAGCAACCAAACTTTTCAAAAGCAAGGATTTGATGAAATTCACATGCCTTTTTGACAATCTCAGCAAGTAAAATTTCAAACAGCTAACCTTTAATGAGATTCATATGCTCAGGCCAAATATTTAAATTCAGTATATTTCAAGAAGCAAGTATTTTGAAGGAAAGACTTTAATTGAAAGAACCAACTGATTTCAAGCAGCATAAATACTCGCAACTAATAGAGACCGCAGCGCAGAGACCAGAGGTCTTCAAATGGTAGAAGACAGAGCTACTCACACAGGGATATACTAAGGAAAATTTTTGCATGTGCCAAACAAAAAAAGTGTGGGCGTTTATCATGTGACGTCATTACTGAATGAGACACAATGGTGATGACGTCACAAAGAGCAAGCTACAAATGACGTCACTACTGCAAGCTATGAATAAACTAGGAAAACGTCACCACACCAGCAGAGCTGCTGTGCAAAGTGTGTTGGTCAGTGCTGCAGGGCACATACAGCCGAGAGATGCATACATTTATATCTGTATGCAGTCAGTCAGAAAATTGTGCACAAGTTTGCATGAAATAAATATTTAAGCAGAGGAATAGACTACTTCAAGCCCCCAATTATTAAATGGATACCTCCCCAGAGAATTAAGTCAGAGATTAGAGATTATCTTTCTTTTGCAAACAGAGATAGATCATAGATAGATAGATCACCAAAAGGCATGGGGGAGCAGCTTCAATTTTTTCTTTTTAATAAATGTTTTCTTGCCCAGTTTTGAGTGATGTTACTGATGTATTCTTTCTGTGCAGTCTTAAAATCAATAATTTCTGATCGGGGTATACATTTCTTAATAAGGTAGGGGAGAGTGGGCATAACCACCCCCCTAAGACAAAATGTCTTGTGAAATTGTAATGACCAACACAATCAAGACCTTCTGCTGGCAATATAACACATTCTTCGAGTACAATCATATGTCCTACCCTCAGCATAAAATGACTCTCCCTTTTAGCATAGGAATATAAAATAGTTTTTGGTACCAGGTGGGTGGTTATGCCCCATGCTCGGGGCTTAACCACCCACCTCATGGGGCATATCCAACACCCCCAAGTTACTAGGGACACAAAGAGCAGAGGATTTCCATATGTGGTCGAAGGATACTCCGTCCCTTTTTGATGAAAATGCATGTGCACTTGATTTGGAAAATATCAACAGCATCTGTGTCCTCACTTTTGCTGTGGTTATGATTCCTGATACAGTATCCCCACTAAATGAGTACACCCTAGCGATATATTGACTAATTTGCTTATAAGTCAGGAACTAATTTAAGTAATCCAACTTAACCAGCATATGATATCCCTTGGACCTAAGAAAATCTGTTTGTACAATTTCAGTGGTGCAGACTTACGTATTTGTAAGTTGTGAGTGTTTAAAATAACTGTGCTGCAAAATAAGTGAGTACACCAAATGCAAAATATACATGGGGTGATCTAAAAATTGGCAAGTTTTACATGTTAACATCATGGAAATTGTGTACAAAGTATGTAATTATAGAATAGATCAGATCAAGTGACGTATTTAAGGGGGACCATTGGGCATGGCCCCCCCACCCCCAGGTCAAAAATTAACATGGAAGAGATAGAAAAAGCTGTGGAGCACAATGTATTCACCCATGTAATGAACCCCTCCCCCTCAGGCCATTTCTAGATATGCCCCTGATCACATCAACTTTATACCACAAAAAGAGCAGGAAATTCCAATGGCCACTGTAGATGCTGTGGAGCGGCAAACATATCCAGAGGTAGTTGTCCCAAATCAGCAATGCTATTTAAATGGAGTGAGAGATCCTTCACAATATGATGCACCCTCTGCCACTCGTAATGTGGCAGTAGAAATTGGCTGTCCTTTGCTACAAACTTAGTTGATGTGATGTAATTTACACTGACAATGCCATTTTCAAAAATAAAAATGTTCGCTGCCACTCATAAGCAATAATTACTAATTTCTCAGGTCATGCCAATGTCTCTTTTGCATTGGGTGTACTCACTTATTTGGCGGCACTTTTACCTTTTAATATTTGTCAGTTACAAATAATTGATTGCATATCTTTCAAAGTTTACATGGACATTCTGCTAGGCCTAGGCTATATCATATCATGAACTTGGTGGATTATTTCACTTGAGTTAGAAGCTCTGAGCAAATTAATCCAGGATTCGCAGGGGTGTACTCATTTACTGGGAATACTGTATATTTCTCTGCCTCCAATATCGATATTCACATTTTTCAGATAGCCCAAATAACGTAATCTATGTTACCCCCGCCCAAGTTTTTTATAGTACATTTTCCAATATAGCCCTTCTGCCTATCACTCCCTTATGGTATTTTTTCCTGGGGCTGGTGGTTATGCCCCATGTTTGGGTAAAACCACTTACAGTTTTAATCCAAAATTGAAGTCTCGAAATGAGGCCCAGAGCATAAAGACAGAACCAAAAATAGCTTTACAAAACAATTAATTATTTTGAGAGTTTTTCGACTGAAAACGTGTAGAAACCGAGCATCATTATTTCACAACTTCTGTAAGTGATCTAGTAGAGCTTTTTTTCCTCGGTGATTATAAATTTTAATCTCTGTAATCTCCTAAATGAATGTGGTCGCCAAAAATAGTTTATGACAGTTTTTAAGCTGTTATTTTTGTTTCTTGCAGTTGTACATGGATTAATTTAGCATTGAGAAAGCCTGGTTCCAATGCAAAACAATGTGTAACTGTCAGAAACCCGAAGGATAGGGGAGAGGCTTCAGTATCTCAACACCTATGGGCGACTGAGATTGAGATTGAGATTAAGCAATTGACTGTTTGTCGACTATGGTTTTGTTACACAAGTGATTATGCAAGTTTCAGTCACCTGGGTGTCTTAGAGGCGACTACAGAGTGATTATGAATGTACGAAAGTTATAATCACAGCACTCAGGTGATACCAAGACAGGGACTATGGCTACAGATGATTGAGATGAATTAATTCCATGGCCACAATTCACACTGCAGCCCCCAGCCTCCCACGCCTGTGAAGATAGAGAGTAGATAGATAGATAGACAGATAGATAGACAGATGAACACTTGACTTTAAGAAGATATATATCTCTATGTATCCGTCCCCCAAAATGAAAAATAACAAAATAAAAAGACAATTAGGTACACACATATTTCAAAAGGTACACACTTGTAAAACATGCATTACTTAATTACTGCAGTTCCAAGTTCAGAAAAGGTTGGGGAACACGGAATTTGTTTAGGCAAAAGTAGACTTGGAGATTACACATGTGACAGAGCAGATCTCTGTGTCTCTGTCTCAACACTTCTGTGGGCGATTATCCATTTAATGTATGACAATTTGACATGTTTTCAGTCTTCACATTTTATAACCACGGCATTTTATACTAATACACTGAGACTGAGATTTTACGCTTCAGTTTGGGCCAAACAGGAAAAATGTTTCAGAAGTGATTATTAATAGATAGGTCTACTGTGATATAAACATTGTGGGTTTATGCTCAATGATAGATAAATAGATATAGGTAGATATAGGTAGACAGATAGAAAGACAGACAGATAGATAGATAGATAGATAGATAGATAGATAGATAGATTGATAGATTGATAGATTGATAGATAGATGGACAGATGGACAGATGGATAAATAGATAGCAGATAAATTGAATGAATTTTGTGATAACAAGTATTTTCACTATCTTCTATAAAAAGTGACCTTGTTGATGTGCATTTCAAATACTTTTGTGGATCCCTTGTGTCAGTGTCTATACTGAACAAGTAAAATGTCCCACCCATTGGGTATATGTGTAACATGTGGAGGGCTACGTTTATAAGGTAAACCTGCCAGATGTTACATTGAACTGAGAAAATCATGCCTTGGCTCAGTTTAATATATATGCTTACAATAACTTTAGAATAAATCCATGTTGAACCATGCTGAAGTGCTCGAATTTAATTTGATTGTTTTTCACAAGGTTGGTAGGGGCAGAGAGATCATGGATTATATAATTAATTGTATTGCAAATCATCACAGTTGTTAGAAATCTAACTGTCGCCAGTGTTTGCTTGTTTAAAACTGTTTTCCCAAATTTCCAGTAATCACCTTAGTAGCCATAGTCGCCATTTTGAGAGATTACAACTCATAATCACCGAGGAAAAAAAGCTCTATTTGGTACATAATGCGGTTTTTCATACATTCAATCCATTTGAAACGCATGTTTTTAAGTCATCAGATTCTGGACATTGGTTTCATTATGCGGTTTTCTGGTTCTTGGTATTGACGACGCAGTTTGAAGTTTTGGACACTTTATTGTACTGGATCAAAGTTGACAGGTACATCTAAAAACAATGAGTAAAATACAACAAATAAATAAATGGTAAAACTGAATAGTATAAATAAATATGAATAATGATAAATAAATATGAAATAAAGAAGTTTGGCAGAAATAAAAAGGGCACCAAATAAATAAACTTACAAGAATGTGCCTCTATTTAACTAGCCGCATCATCAAGGGTGACTTCATATTGTGACTGTATATTTAGTGAAACTTGACTAGGACTGCATAATTCACACCTGAATAAATCAAAGAATGTTTCTAAGTTCAGCAGTCTCAATAATGTGCTAATAATCATTAACATCTAATTTCATAAATAATCCAGTAAATGATAATTAATCACATAAGTGAGTTATCACAATCACAAAGTAAACATCTGAGTAATCATCTGAGTAATCATCTAAGTAATCACCCAAGTAATCATCTAAGTAATCATCTAAGTAATCACCCAAGTAATCTTAAGTAATCATCTAAGTAATTTAAACTGTACAAATGTTGAATAAAAGCATGTAAATTTAATAAATGAACACATGAGATTTATAGTTGTTCTAATGAAAGGCTACGTAATTATTCTACCAATATAAACTCAATGTAGAATTATACAATATCATTCAATGACAATATAATTTAAATACAAAATTCACATACCTTAAAATGGTTAAAAACTCCACTACATATTGAATAAAATAAAATGATCTGCTCTCTGCAAAATCTGTAGACTGAATGAATTTGACAGCTATTCAGGAAGCTATGGCACATTCAGTGCTTCACAGTTTGAAACTATCACATAGAAACTGTCAAAACTACAAAATACAGAAAAAGGTGAAATTAACTGTTTTCTACAGTTAACACTTGGATATCCTGATGTGTCTTCTAATCCTTCAAAAAAGCATTTATTAAGTTCAGATAGTTCTATTATTCATGCTATCTTCTTTGTATCTATATTGAAGAAGTTTCTTTCTCTCTATGTCAGATTTTGAAAGCAAATTGTATTAATTTTATAGATGTCTGTATTCTCACTGACCGATCATAAAAGTTGCTCATCTCATGGAAAACAAGCGTTACGGAATCATGAATAATTAAGTGACTAAACATATTTAATAACATTGTTTCCATTGTTATTTATTGCTTCACAATAAGCCCATTGCTTGTTATGTGAAAAACATCATTGATGTACTTCGATTGAGCAAATTACATTGGATAGGTGTTAAACTAATTGCAAGAAATGACCACAAAATCCGGGCCGCATTTCATGACTTCAGGTTTCTATGGCAACCAAAAAGCCATTTATTTTTATTTCTAAAATCTGATGTTTTGCAAATCAATTGCAGATTACATAAATATTAAGTTCATATCTTTCTGTAATATATATCAAAAGTTATGATAACTTGGACAGAACTTATGGAAAATCCCTCGTAAATCATACCTCTTTAAATTACTAAACTCATTTGGAGGGCCAATCTTATGGAATTTCCATTAAAACCAAACAAAAACTGGATAAAGTTAAGATTTCTGATATTTTTCTCAATTTTTTTATTTTTTAAAATTTTATTTAATTTAAAGTCGTATTCAATCATTGAGCTACAGGGCTAATCAAACACATGTCCATGCATCATTTAAAGCTCTTTCCAAGTTCTTTTAGGAGGAGTCTTCTTTCTTCCGTATCACATGGCCATTTTGTGGCTTGAAAATTGATTATTTATACAATTCTGAAATTTAGCACACAATATAATACAACAACTGGTTCTGGGCACCCAAGGAAATAGTCATTTTCAGGAAGTGATGCGGAGTAGACCGCTTTGTACCAGTACGGTCCAATACCACCACCTCTTTAGTACCGGACCGCCCCCAGTTGCAAAAAACCGGTACAAAGGTTCTCTGTACTGATACAGGGAAATTATGTAAAAATGCCGAAAAAACAATTTATTTTTCAAACCTTAATTTTTCGAACATTTCTGGGGATTTTTGGAAAAAATTGCACATAAATCGAAAACCGGTATGCACGGTATACTGGACCACCGCTCCCCTGGACTAGACCACCCACCTCTGGACCGGGCAGTTCGGGACCGGTGGGGTGTGGTCTGTTCCGGTCCGCATCACTATTTTCCGGGGATATCAGGGGATATGACACAGTTCAAGTACTGAGGTACATTAGATAAAAATTAAATTCAATTAAATTCAATTTATGTGCCCATAAGTAGCACTTGCAAACCTGCCTACTTGCTAAACTAACTTGAACCAACTTGCCAAACTAACTAACCTGAACCAGCCAACTTGCCTAACAAACTAACCTGCTTGTGTTGCCCATGAGTAGCACTTGCAAACCTGCCTGCTTGCTAAACTAACTTGAACCAGCTGACTTGTCTAACAAACTAACCTGCTAGTGTTGCTCATAAGTAGCACTTGCAAACCTGCCAACTTGCCAAACTAACTAACCTGAACCGCCAACTTGCCTAACAAACTAACCTACTAGTGTGGCCTATACAGTACAAATTTCTAAATGTGGCTCAACTTAGCTGTCTATAGCTATTCATTACTAGTCTTATCCATATCTATCCATAGCTATCCATTTCTATTCTTATGTATACACTGGAATCTCTTTACCCCTTGTTTAAACAATAGTAATTGTGGATAGCTATGGCTAACAAAGGATAAGGGTAGCTTAGTTTAGATTGGAATGGCTATGGATGGATGGCTAAGGCTAGATTTTAAATGACGAGCCATTTTTAGAAATTTGTACTGTAAGTAGCACTTGCAAACTTGCCAACTTGCCAAACCAACAAACCTGAACCAGCTTACTTGCCTTACATACCAACTTGATTGTGTTGCCCATACGTAGCACTTGCAAACCTGTCAACTTGCCAAACAAACCTGAACCAGACAACTTGACTAACAAATTAATCTGAATCAGCCAACTTGCCTAACCAACTAACTTGCCTGTGTTGCCCGTATGTAGCGCTTGCAAACCAGCTAACTTGCCAAACAAAATAGCCTGAATCGGCCAACTTGCCAAACAAATTAACACGCTTGTGTTGCCCATACATAGCCCTTGCAAACCAGCCAACTTGCCAAACAAACTTACCTGAACCAGACAACTTGCCTAACAAACTAACCTGCTTGTGCTGCACACACATAGCACTCGCAAACCTGCCAACTTGCCAAACTGACCTTAACCGACAACTTGCCTTACAAACTAACTTGCTTGTATTGCCTATACGTAGCACCTACAAACCTGCCAACTTGCCAAACAAAATAACCTGAATCAACCAACTTGCGTAACAAACTATCCTGATTGTGTTGCCTATTTATGTCCCTACCAGACAGGCTGAAATCTGACGTTTTTCGCACTGGATTCAAAGATTTGGAAAATGGACTCAGGTCAAGTCAAATGATAAAACAAAAATTCAGAACAGGGGAGGCTCCCAACAACAGAGAGCCCCAACCACTAAAAGCTTGCTTGTGGAACGCGCAAAGCCTACGTCAAAAGACACAGGTGGTGAAGGATTTCAGAGATGAATTCGATCTTGACAACTTTCTTTTCACTGAGACCTGGCTAAAAGCAGATGACAAAGTTGAAATCGGTGAACTGGAAAGAAATGGTGAATGTTTTTACTTGGGTTCACCTCATGAGGACAGACCAGGAGGTGGAGTAGGATGCATTGTAAAAACGGGAATTAGAGCGACGAAAAAGGAAACCATGAAAACAAAGACTTTTGAGCATATGGAAATTCAGTTACAATTAAATGGAAGAATCCTCACAATTCTTGTGGTGTACAGGCCTGAACCCTCCAAAAAGAACAAATACAATTTATCAGAATTCTTCGATGAATTTACAAACTTCTTATCCCACTATCAGACATATCACAATGAAACTATAGTGATCGGAGACTTCAACTTTCATGTGAATAAACCAAACGATGGCAAAGTTATCCAATTCAACAACATTCTTGAAATGTTTGACCTTGTTCAACATGTGTCTTCACCAACACACAAAGATGGAAACACACTTGATTTGGTAATAACCAACAAAATAACAACTCTCAAAGATTGTGCTGTCCATGATCTACTGTCAGACCATAATTGTATCCTCTTCAATACCGACATTAACAAAGGCAAGAATCCACAAAAGAAGATTGCCTTCCGGAAGACCCGCAGTATAAATTTATCAAAATTCAAGAAAGACATTGAACAGCATCTGTCACAGAATGTACAACACCATAATCGATCAACCTACCTGAACATACTTGTAGCGCTCTACAAATCAACTGAAAAGATTTTTGACAGACATGCTCCTGTTAAGACTAAACTTGTGACAGTGCGTAAACCTAACCCGTTCACAAATCAAGAGATAAAACCGCTAAAAAAGGAAAAGAGAAAAGCTGAAAAAATGTGGAGAAGAACTCGTCTGGAAAAAGACTGGAACACCTTTAAAGAAAAACGAAATGCACTAAATGAAAAGCTTAATCAGCTGAAATCTGATGATCTTAGGAGTAAAATTCAGGCCACAAAAGGAAATTCCAAGGCGATGTTCAAACTTCTCAATTCTCGCCTCAACAGAAAGCAAGATCTGCCTGTACCCCATCACACAAATGAAATGGAACTGGCGAATGACTTCAACAACTTCTTTGACCAAAAAATCAAAATTAACAGATCTAAATTAGATTCGGGACTTACAAACACAACTGAGGCCTCTCAAACCAACTTCAGTCACAATCTACATCAGTTTAAGGCTCTCTCAGAACAAGAAGTTAAGAAACTGATCAAAGAGATGCCTGTCAAACAATGCCAACTTGATCCTATGCCAACATGGCTACTGCTTGAATGTATTGATGAATTTCTGCCAATCATAACTAAAATAGTTAATATGTCATTAACTATTGGAGAGATGCCCCTGGATCTCAAGCATGCACTTGTCAAACCACTCTTGAAGAAAGAAGGTCTTGAACTGATCAAAAAGAATTATCGGCCAGTGTCGAACCTTTCTTTTCTCAGCAAAATCATAGAGAGTGCCGTGATCAAACAGTATGTTGATCACCTCAGCAAGAACAATCTTGAAGACGAAAGACATTCAGCCTACAAGCAATATCATAGCACAGAAACCCTCTTGACAAAAATTCACAATGATATTATGCTTAATCTGAGAAAGGGTGAGGTGACAATGCTAGTATTGCTAGACTTGTCAGATTCAGATTCAGATTCAGATTCAGATTTCAGATTCAGATTCAGATTCAGATTCAGATTTGATTTATTTCCAATATTTTGTCAACAAAGTAATACATTTATGGTGATTATAAGTAAATGGTGGAGACCCCAATGAAGGCCCAAAGGACCGCTATGTAGGGGCCACCAGATGTAAGTAAGGTACATGAGAGGAGAGGTGGGAGGCAGCACAGAAATTCGTAGGAATTCGACAACACAGTAAAAAGACAAGCTAATCACTAGTTTACTATTCCCATGACATGTAAGTCACACAGATACCTATCAGTCGCTCTGTCAGTCGCTCTGTCAGTCACTCTGTTTGTCGTTTTGTTATTGATGTTCTGTCTTGGTGTGTCAGTGTCATTCAGTGTCACTGTCTGTCAATCTGTCCAAATACCGAGTAATCTGTGTAAAAAGTAATGAAAAAAAATTTAATATAAATAAAAAGCCGACATATAGGTGAATAACTTATGTTCTGTTACAGATATAGCAGTTATCAACATGACATGTTATATCATAGCTGTCAATCATTGCTTTTTTAACATAATTTTTGAAACCTTCAAAACTGTGAGTGTATATCTTGTCCCTGAATTTTGATTCCATGTTATTGAAAGTCATGGGAATTTTATATCTTATGGCTTGTCTAGCAAATTCATGTTTAATTCTTGGAATACTAAAATCATTTAATCTTCTATTATAATGATCATGAACAGCATTTCTTTTAGAAAAGATACCAGAATGAATAAAATAATTTGGTAGCCTTTTGTTTTCTAATTTATGACAAAACTTTAAGCAATGCAGTGCACAGATGTCTTGGCATTTTAAGGTTTTCAAATATTTAAACATGATACTGGTGTGGGCATTATATTTACTCTTAGTGATAGCTCTCAATGCTTTCTTTTGTAATGTTACTAATCTTGATATGTTACGTTCCCAAACTGAGGACCCATAATTCAGATGAGGTAAAATCAGAGAATTATAAATTGTAAAAAGAACTTGTTCAGGAATGGAATGTTTAAGTTTGTTTAGAATACCCACCACCTTCGATATCTTCTTAGAAATGTGATCAACATGAGATTTCCAGTTGAGATTTTCGTTCAACACAATTCCTAAATAATTAAATTCCTTAACATACCCAATTGGCACTTCATTTATCATGATATCAGATATTCAACAATCTTGTTGGGCATGTGAAAAATCATGGCGGAAGTTTTCTTACAATTAAGCGACAATTTGTTTACTTTGAGCCAGATGTTAAATTGTTCAAGTTCAGTGGTTATATCTAAGCCTAAGTTATTGTCTGATAATCTAGCACTGTTAAGAGTTGCACTTAAAGTTGTATCATCTGCATACATAATTGGTCTGAAAATACTATTTACTCTATGTAGATCATTACTGTATATTATAAATAAAAGGGGTCCTAAAATTGACCCCTGTGGCACTCCTGTCTTTATTTTAAGCAATTCAGATTGTGTATTTTTAAACTCAACATACTGAAATCTATCAGTGAAATAGTAATCCATTAATTTGATGGAAGTGTCATCAAAACCATAATATCTAAGCTTATTAAGGAGAATAGAATGATCAATAGTATCAAAAGCTTTTGATAAGTCTAGAAAAATACTTATAGGACATTCACCATTGTCTAATTCATAATACAACTTATCAAGATATTCTATTGTAGCTAATTCAGTTGAATGAAGTGCACGGAAACCATATTGACCATCAAAAAGCAAATTATTTTCATTGAAATATTGATATATTTGAGCAAACATAACTTTCTCAAAAACCTTAGAGAGACTAGACAAAATAGAAACAGGTCGGTAATTGCTAAACAAGAAGTTTTCATCTTTTTTGAATAAAGGAACAACCTTAGCAATTTTTAATGGCTTTGGAAATATTCCAAGTGCAAGACATTGATTAATTATTACTGTTAAAGCTCCAGAAATTTCATTTTTAACAATTTTGAGTAACTTATTAGAAATCATGTCTAACCCACATGAAGTTTTTGTCTTCAAACTGTTGATAACCTTTTTCACATCATCCCTTTCAATTGGAACAAAATTAAATTTTGAAAAAATCGGAATATTGAGATAGTCCATATAACTTTTTCCCATAGGTATATCGATTTGATTAGCTAGTTTTGGACCAATACTGGTAAAGTATTGATTAAAATTATTCGCTACCTGGACAGGATCAGATATGCGACTGCCTTCCACCAAAAAAGATTCAGGAAAATTGTCCTTTATATTATTTTTATTTAAGATAAGATTTATATTATTCCAAGTAGCTTTAATGTTATTTTTACAGGTTTCAAAACAGTGAAAGTAATAGTTCTGTTTTGCTGATCTAATGCATTTGCGTAAAATACTTCTGTAAGTATGAAAATTAATTTTTTTAGCTTCGAAATTTACATCTTCATTTGAGGTTTTCATCAGTTCCTTATAAAGTTTATCTCGATATCTTATAGATTTTATAATACCATGTGTTACCCAAGGCGATTTTTTGTGCCTATGTTTATTAAATTTTACAGTTTTTGTTCCAAAAAATTTATCATAACCAAATTTCACAATATCATTCAAGATTCTATAATTATCTTCAGGATCAGAACTGACCAATTTCGTTTCTATACTAGAATCTGCTAAGAATTTTTGAAAAAATTGACTAGCTCGTGATGAATTACAATTTATTTGAATGTATTTCGAAACCTTTTTATGACAATTGAAGCCCTGCAGTTTAATGAAGTATGGAAGGTGGTCAGATATTCCATTCAACAAGATTCCGCATTTACAATCAAGCAATCTTTCATTAAATTTCATTAAAAAATTGTCTATCAAAGTTCCATGATTGTGGGTTAGTCTTGTTGGGAAGGTAATTTTAGGGACATAACTGTTAGCAATAACATTGTCAAGATACTCATTTATATTCGGATTGTTTTTGCATTTCAACAAATCAATATTGAAATCACCTGTTATAAGCACATTTTTATAATTTTGTAGAAGTTGAAAAACAGCAGTGATTTCCTCATTGAAACTGTTAATATCTAAAATATTTTGCCTAGGTGGTCTATATATATTACCTATGATCAATTCCTCATTATTGGCATCAAGAGTATTTACACTAATTTCAATAAATTGCCCATCCCACGTGCGTGACTCTGAGATGTTCAATATCTTGTAGTTATACTTCTCATGCAAATATATAGCTACCCCACCATGTGCACTGCATTGTTTACCTTTGGAGATGAAATGGTAGTTTTCCAGAGACAAGATAGACACATCACATGAATCTGACAGCCATGTTTCCTGTAAACAAATCATGTCAATAACAACATTTTTCTGGCGAAAAAATTCCAGATACACCTGTAACTCATTAAATTTGGCATGTAATGACTGGCAGTTAAGACTAAAAACGATCAGAGATTGTGTATTATCATTAAGTAAATCGCTTGCTTTGTCATCATCGTAATATGGAGAGTAGTTAAATAAATTAATCGAATTATCTTCGGAATTATCTTCATTCATAATATCAACAAGGGAATAAAGCTGGCTGTTGCCATTAAAAAGGTCTTCAAAACAAGTAACATCATTCATTTTGACAAGTAAGCTAGAAGACTTGCATTATACATACTGTGCTCGAGACCCAGAAATACCTGTGCTGACTCACCACCAAACCTCTCCAAAGACCAGAAATGCCCTTGTACAATCATTATTAAATAGAATCTGAAATTTGTAAAACAGGACAAAATTAAACTCATAAAGCGGCTTTAAAGAAAAAAAAAAAAAACAAACAAACAAAAAAAGGATTAAGAAACAATCTAAAAGAACTGACCACACAACAAATGAGGTCTGCCTAATGTTACCATCAAAATTTATATAATTATGCTTCAAATTATCTTTCTTACTATAAAAAACGATTATCTTTCTTATTATAATAATCAAATACCTTTGTCACATGAAATAATACAGAGCACAGCTGTTCACTGAAATGAACAAAAGCTGTCAGTTTATCAGTATAGCCAAACAACATAACTGTTCATAATAACCGTGAAAAGCAAAAATGCATATCTTCAACAAAATAATCTGATTGAGCAAATAAGTCTTTGGAATGTTAAGCTGCAACAGTGAAGATTATGAATTTCAGTACAAACAATCCACAAGACAACAATAACTTTAGAACAGTTTGAAGTGAAAAAAAAAAATTAATGATAAATATATAAAATTAATCAGAATTTAGCAGAATAATTATTCCAATTTAGCACGAATGTCCATAAGTATTTTACCAAGTTTGTTTTTGCCAGGGTATTTATCAGACATAATTTGCGGGTCATCATGAGCCACACCAGCACCCCAAAATTTATCGTCTTTTCTTGTCTCTACAAGGCTTTTCTCACCAGTCTTTTTCAAAAAGTCACTCAACCAGGTGTTTTGTCTGAATTTTGCTTCGCATCCAATTGCCATTATTTCTTCTTGGTTTCTCTTCCACTCCAGGGTCAGGGGTAGATTCTTTGCCAGCGTTTTGCATTTGAGGGGGGACACTTGCTGCATAATAGTTTCCTTTACGTCTGGTCTATTTGTAAGCTCAGCCTTCTTCGCACAGAAAAATTGTTCAACATGGGAATATTCAATTCCTTCACAAGTAAACTTAGCAGGGTAGAAATTGCTAAGAGGTGACAGCTCATTATAGAAAGCAACCTATTTCAGGGGTTGAAAAGTTTTCTGGCCGAAGATTTTGAGGAAGGGAGTCGAGATTACCAACAGTGTAAGTAACACCACCAATGAACAATCTATCTGCCACAAGATAAATGTCATCAATGTCTCCAGGAGACCTGGTGTCAATTTCGTAGGCTCTCCTCAAAATAATCTTCAGGATTCTACGTCTCTCCTGAATTTCAGTAGGAAAATCTTCAGCTATCCAATTTGAAGTTTCTTTCAGTGATTTGCGACTTTTCCACACTTGCATTCTGTCACCAAAAAAATGAAACCTGACAAAAATAGAGCGGTCTTTTCCTTGCTGTTTTTTCCCCATGCGATACAGCTGAGAGAACTTCATGTTACTGGTGTCAATTTTGAGTACATTTTGAATAAAGAGTCTGATTTTATTCTCAGTATCATCAGGCTCGCTTTCAGATAAACCTCCGAAAATTAAATTGTCTTTCCTGATTTTAGAGTCCAGCTGAATGTTTTTTTCTTTTAAGGAAGTGACCTCCCTCTTCACTACTGCCATGTCTTTTTCCAATTTTTCAATGCGTGGCAAAATGGATTCTTGCTGCATTTGACACAATTGATCACAGAATTTTGCTAGAAAGATTGCAAAACAGGTATGGTGTGCAAAGTGCAGCTCTCAGATGGTTCAAATCCTACATTTCTGAAAGATCACAGTCTGTGATAATAAATGACAAAACTTCAGGCAAACTTCCACTGAATTTTGGAATTCCTCAGGGTTCCAAACTTGGACCAATCTTATTTAACTCCTATGTTGCTCCAGTCAGTGAAGTAGCACACAGAAATCAAGTTCATGATCAGAAGTATGCTGATGATGAGCAACTTATTCTGTCATTTAAACCAACCTTTTTGGGTCAAGAAAATGCAAAACAGAAAATGGAAAATTGTGTTGCTGAAATCCGAAATTTCTTACATGACAACAAGCTGAGCAATAATGGAGATAAAACTGAACTTCTCCTGATTGGAGCACCAAACCAATTGAAGAAACTTCAAATAACATCTATCAATGTAGACAATGTTGAAATCAAAACTGCCAACCATCTCCGCAAATTAGGTGTGCTCTTTGACAAAAATATGACAATGGAGAAGCAGATCAACAAAATGTGTCGTAACACATATTTCAATTTGAGAAACCTTTCAAAACTGCGAAAAAACCTTGACAAGGAAACAGTTAAAACTGCTGTCAGTGCTCTTGTCACTCCTCATTTAGACTATGGAAATGGATTGTTGTATGGCACTGCAAGCCGATTGTTAAATAAACTTCAGGTTGCTCAAAACTCAGCAGTTCGATTAATTGAGAGATTGAAAAAGCATGACAGTGTTAGCCATAGCAGGAACAATTACACTGGTTACCAATCGCAGCAAGAATTCAGTTCAAACTGATGACAACTACATGGATAGCAATAAACAATCAGGCTCCACAATACATTCAAGAACTTGTTCAAATCAAATCTCTACAGGAGCATAACCTGAGAAGTAACCACAAGCTACTCATAGCAGAACCTGCCCCATGCAACAAAAATAAGTTTGAAGATCGGGCATTTTCTTATGCAGCACCAAAGCTATGGAACAATTTGCCTGAAAAAGTGAGAACTGCACAGACCAGGGTTGGGCACGAGTACACATGTACTCGTGTACTCGAGTACATTTTTCCAAGTACTCGCATGTACTCAGTACTCGTGCCAAATCATGAGTACAGTACTCGTACTCGAGTACATTGCCAAAGTACTCGTACTCGTAATGAGTACATCACGAGTACAATTGCAGCTTCAAAAGAGCAAAATTGAACACAAAAGCAAATAAATTATGAAAAGAGAGGTCATTATTTGAACTACAAATAGTTTAGACCTTCGATAGTTTCCAAGCCATCCTTAGGTTTACTAAGAATTCAAATTTATCTTTACCATATACATGTATTAAGAAAAACTTACAAAAGAAAGATCCCATTCAATATATTTTTTTGTTAATAGGCCTACACTTAATTTGTGTTCATATATCTTGCATGACAAATCATTTCAAATAGTTGTTTGTTTTCTTTGTATGTATGCAGCACTAATCAGTCATAAATATGATTAAGTTTGACTAGTAATTTTCAAAGTATTTACGCTGATTGAATGAGAAACCAAAATTTTCCCCATAAGTCTTCCAGTCTACAGAATACACATCACACAGCCGCCATTTGCATTTTCACACCTTTAGGCGCAAATCAAAACATCATAATTCACAGGCTAATACTGACCTTACTCTTGAAGATACAGTATCATTTCCTTCGCCATAGTATTCTAAGACATCTAAATGATATACCTATGTTTTTAAATTATGTCTGTAGTCCTATTTAATCCATCATTAAAGCCATTTCCGTTTTCACCTTTTTGGGGTAAATCGGCGCTTAATTCATTAATGGAAATCAAACAATAATGAGCACTTTATTTTATTTTCTACACCATTATCATTGACCAAACTGTGTAAATAACGTGTTATATATTTTTATCTGATGAATAATGTTGTTTTCTGAACGAAACACCCATTTCTTTATTTTTAATGAATTTTTAATATATCTAATTTTCAATAGGTTTGATTGTCCAAGCTTTGATGCATATATATGCCTTTCAACGAATTTTCGGCTTTAAGGAAAGATATTGTTATTAAAGTAAGACTCACAGATAGTCCTTGACATTCTGCTTTTTGTGGTCCTAAAATGATTATTAGTAGAACTGATAAAAGCTGCATTCATCATACTTATTTTCGTCTCAACCAATCAGAGAGAAGTATTCACATGTAATTGCATGACTGCAGTAAATCACAATGATGTAAATGTTTTTCAGAAGCGCTACACAATTTATAGTCCAAACAAATATGACAAAATTTTCTGTCAATTTGGTTCTAAATTGTAGTGAGCAATTGCCCTGAACTATCTAAAACTTTTCCTTCTAAAATAACTCAAAGAAAAAACACTGAACATTTTTTTGACAAGATCGTTTAGCCATTGGTCTCAATTAGTCAGATTTGTTAATAGTTAATCACTTTACTTAGTTAATTAGTCAAATTTTGCTGAAGTTTGGTTTGTCATTTTAGTCAAAAAGATTTGCAATGTTCACTGTTTAAGTTGGCCTATACACATATCTAATTTAAGGCTTTATTTATCTGATCAAGTCAGCTGTTTCAACCATCCTTCGCCTCATTTGCATATTTACAGGACGTAAAGACCCAATCATCCATAGGCGTACGGCGCGCGCGATTTTTAGGGGGGCGAGCGACATTTGCCCGAATTTCAAGATCTAGATTTAATACCATTTCAAATGAAATTGCCAGGAAATCATTAATTTTCAACAGTGATTATTTAATCATCTGCCCAAATATTTTAGCCTTTTTGCCAGAATCTCAGTGTTTTCCAAACTTTTGGGGGGCGATCGCCCCCCCTGCCCCCCCTCCGATACGCCTATGCAATCATCCATCCATCCAACCACCAGCTTCAAAAACTTGAATAATGAAGGGGCATCTCAAACAGGGTGCCCACTCCTCCTATATATATATATTTACTATAATTCCTATATTTTTTGGGCCTCCCATAATTTCCTATATTTTGGAAAGATTCCTATATTTCTTAAACTTCGAGATATTTTGCACATATACACGTTTTTGTCTGTGATGCGAAGTTCAGCATTTTTTTACCCCTGATATATGAAGTTTAAGGCATGTTTTTGTCCGAGACTTGAAGTTTTTAGCTTACGTTGCAGTGATACCACGATTTACTGATAGTTTTGCCGCCGAATAATTCCTATATTGTTCTATTAAAGTTGGTAAAATCCTCCTTTATTCTACCATGAACAATTCCTATATTCCTATGATATTCTATGCAGAAGGCTTATTGGATGGGCACCCTGCCTCAAGTAGCCTCCACTAATATTCTCCTATTCAGCTAATTACTACTTGTTAATATATTTTGTTTTTCTTTAAATATTACACAAATAAGGTTCAACAATGCATGAATGTACTCGTACTCGTACTCGAGTACATTTGAAAGTACTCGTACTCGTACTCAAGTACATTTACAAAAGGCTGTACTCGTACTCGTACTCGTACTCGTAGATGTGGCAAGTACTCGTACTCGTACTCGAGTACATTTGGTTGTACTCGTGCCCAACCCTGGCACAGACATTAGAAAGCTTCAAGAAGAATCTAAAAACACATTTGTTTCTGAATTCCTACTATTGATTGATCTGAAAAGTGCTGATGAGCAGTTTACTGAAATTAGCGCTTTATAAATCCATATTATTATTATTATTAATATTATCCGTGTAAAACAAAAATCCTGTGTCGCCAAAAATGCAGATGTATGGACGAGACTTGCTTTATCCGATGCAGAAGATAGTGGCTTCCATAATAGTGTCACTTTTGTGGTGTGTACATATACTTTCTAGGTACGATTCCCTAAAATAGGACAAAAAAACTGGCAAAAATCGCCGATTTTGGGTGACAAAAAAAAGCACACGGTTCATATTAATGCTTCATATTTTAAACGATAATAGTTTTTTTTGCCAAATTCATTTCTTGAGGCTCTGTCTAAGTTTCTTACCTATCGTATGATATCCACATTATGTCGAATATGGCAATTATTATGAAGTAACATATCAAAAAGCTATTCAAGGTAGGGTGACAATTTTGTTGTGATTTTCTCGACTCTAATAATAATAATAATAATAAATACTTTATTTAATCATGTGGAACATGAAACTTGGCATGTACAATCTTGGTCAGAGACATTCACTCAAGGCATCATTCCAACATTCACAATCACACAGAGATTCATACAACATTTATACAAAAGAAAGATGTGATGATTATTAATTAATTTTGTAGAAGATTTACTCTCAAATCATTTAGTAGTCTTACGCTCGATGGAACAAATGAGCTTGAATATCTGGAAGTTCTACACTTGATGGAGCTGTATCTCCTGCCAGATGGCAGCATGTTATACAATGAGTTCAATGGATGTTCTGCATCATTTATGATGACTTTACAGCGTTGGAGAGTTGCTTTGTTGTAGATTTCATCTAGGGACATGACATTTGTAATTCCTAATCTAACACATGTTTTTATAATTTTAAAATAACTCTCAATATTAATGTGACAATTGTGGCACTAATTTTAAAGGCAGAAAGTTTATATCACACAAATATATTCCTTATTATGTAATAGGACATATACTAGCTTTGATTGTCTGCATCATTTGTCAAAACGACAAGATAAAATAGCTGTCAGTTCAGAACATGTCAAAAATATATACGTAGTCTTGAAAAAAAACTTAATCTCAAAAAGTTCTCAAGATAATGCGATGACAATCGACTTCGTTTGCCCATATCAATTGGTAACAAGCAGGTTATATTGGCAGTGCCTAGTTTTGGATAGTTTTTGGGATAATGTTTTTTTTACAACAATATTTATTGGAATGATTTTAGAAGTTTCTGGATTTTGTCTAATTTGGAGTATTGATGAATCTTCTTACTGATGATTTCGCATTTGTAGACATCAGTGGTAGAAAATATGTCATATTTCCTACAACTTTCATTGGTTGAGAGAAGGTATGACACCACTCTCTCCTAAAGTGACATAGCGTTTTACATGGGTGACCAAGGCATTCTAATCCTTTGATCTCCTCAATGGAACTTACACTAGCTGATTCAAGTGACAGTTTTGGTTTGTGTTTCACACATTTTTAGTAGGCACTGTCAAAGTCCAACACTGTGCATTCAGATGATTGGGATCAGATATTCGACATAATGATTATTTTTACAAAATAACAAACAGACACGTGTATGTAACAAACAAACGACATGACAATGGGCTACCAATTGCTGGGTCCCTGGTTTGATACCCGCTATGATTTTTTCACGAATGTTGGCCACATCAGTGGATCAACCTCCTGTCCTGAGGGACCATTCAGAATTTATGAATGGTGAGGGGGGGGGGTTGGGAGTTTTGATGGAACTTTCTGTCAAAAGTGATACTCCCCTTTGGTTTCACGAACATTTATAGTGCCTCCCTTTTCTTTAGTATAAATTTCATTCAACAATCAAACATGTTTTGAAAAATAAGTACCCCCCTTGAAACGTGCATGAAAAATTTGTACCCTATCGGTAAAAATTTCCATTGCCCAAAGTCATAAGAAGCATGTGCGAAAAGGTGGTTCCCACTCAATTAAAACGGTAGAAACTACCACCCGCTCATTCCAGTCGTAAAATTTATCACAGACTTTTGTTCAAGGCATTATAATTTAGCATTCAAAGATGTGAAGCCATTCATAGTTGGCTTGAGATTTATTATCAACTGAAGCTATCAAAAGTTTGATATGAAATCAGCTTCAAGCTGACTCTGAATGGCTTCACATCTATTTACACTAAACAAGCACATATAATGGCACAGCATCGCCCATGCCCCGCATGTTTTATCCTATGTTTATCCTATCCGTTAGCCAGTTTATCCCGTTCGTTTATCCTATCCATTTATCCTATCCAATTACCCTCTCCGTTTATCATATCTGTTTATCCTATCCGTTTATCCTATCTGTGTATCTTACCCGTTATCTTGTTTTTCCCGTTTATCCTATCCTTTTATCCTATCTATTCATCCTATCTGTTTATCCTATCCGTTTATCCAGTACCCCATAAGCACTGGTTCATCCCATTTATCCTGTTTATCTTATCTATTTATCCTATTTGTTTATCCTATCTGTTGATCCTATCCGTTTATCCTATCAGTTTATCCGATCCGTTTATCCTATCAATTTATCCTATCCATTACCCTATCCGTTGACCCTATCCGTTTAACATATCCATTTATCCTATCCGTTATCCCGTTTATCTCATTTATCCTATCCGTTTATCCTATCCGTTTATCCTATCTGTTTATCCTATCCGTTTATCCTATCCGTTTATCCCATCCATTTATCCTTTCCATTTATCCCATCCGTTTATCCTATTGGTTTATCCTACCCGTTATCCTGTATATCCCGTTTATCCTATCCATTAATCCTATCCATTATTTTATCCGTTTATCCTATCCGTTTTTCCAGTACCCCATTAGCATTTATCCTGTTTATCCTATCTGTTTATCTTATCTGTTTATCCTTTCCATTTATCCTATCTGTTTATCCTATCCGTTTATCCTATCTGTTATCCTATCCGTTTATCTTATCCATTTAACATATCCGTTTATCCTATCCGTTTATCCTACCCGTTTATCCTACCCGTTATCCTATCCGTTTATCCTATCTGTTTATCCTATCCGTTTATCCTATCCGTTATCCCATTTATCCTACCTGTTTATCCTATCTGTTTCTCCTACATGTTTATCCTATCTGTTTATCCCATCCGTCTATCCTATCCGTCTGTCAACCCATCTATCCATTAAGCCATCCGTCAATCCATTCCTCCATCTATCTATCTATCCTGTCTGTTTATCCTATCCGTTTATACTATCCATCTATCCTATCCGTTTATCCGAGCCATCTATCCTATCCATCTCTCCTATCTGTCTGTCAATCTGTCTGTCCATCCGTCTATCTATCATTCAATCCATCCATTCATCTATCTATCTACATTTCTATTTATCCTATCCGTTTATCCTATCCGTTTATCCCGTCCGTTAATCCTATCCGTTTATCCCATCCGTATATCCTATCCGTTTATCCCGTTTGTCCTACCTGTTTATCCCATCTGTTTATCCTATCCGTTTATCCTATCTGTTTATCCCATCCGTCTATCCTGTCCGTCTGTCAACCCATATATCCATCAGTCCATCTGTCAATCCATTCCTCCATCTATCTATCTATCTATCCTCTCTGTTTATCCTATCCGTTTATACTATCCATCTATCCTATCCTACTGTATATCCCATCCATCTATCCTATCCGTCTATCTGTCTGCCAATCTATCTGTCTATCTATCTATCTATCTATCTATCTATCTATCTATCTATCTATCTATCTATCTATCTATATGTCTTTTACATGAGTGTATATTATAACCAGTATTTTATTTACATAAATATAAAACAGATTTAAATAATATATGGTAAGTTGCCCGTAGATTGGAGGGAAGAGAATAGAATAATATGAAATAGATACAATATAAGCCCGTGCTACCTGTATAATTAGTTGGACAGATGCATGAACTATACTGAGATGCAGGAATTGCTGAGTTTCCCAGAAATAGAATGTGGTGCAAAGGAAGGAAGTGGCAAAGGACTTGCAGGTGCTGCCCTCTTGTATAATGTATCTGAATGAGCTGCTTGCAGTGGCCATTCTGTGTACTAAAACTCACCCTGGGGAAGGGAAAATGGCCACCACAATGCAGGCTTTCTGGACCTTGATAGCCTCTAAAACTGATAATAGTGAATTTTCTAATATTGAATTAAACTGAAAATACGAATCGTTGTGCACATCTACAATGGTATCAATGTGTTATGCATATGATAAGAACTTCCAGAGTGGGCTGGTTGAGGCCACAGCATTGGTTGTTTCACCCCTTCAGTAGATTTCAGCACTAAAGCATAATCGCCCTATGCATAGCATAGCATGGGCGATAATTATCATGCTTTGACCAAAAGCATTGTCTATGACATCAGTAAAGGGCAGTTCAGAATTTATGACTGGGTTGAGGGTTAGGGCTTAGGGGTTAGGGTTAGGGTTCAGGGTTAACGGCCCACACCCTAGAGTGCACTGGC